>JANIJI010000016.1:5417500-6017500 GCA_024500535.1 Leptonema lineaticorne | reverse complement strand
TTTCGGAAGCGAACACCGACAAAGTTCGACTTCATAATTTATAGACCGGCTGAAAAAAAAATCCGAAATAACAATAATAATATATAATAATAATAATAAAAAAATCGAAATAATTTGTATGTCAAGGGGTCCGACCGTCGAAGGACCCTCCCGTACGAGCGGACAACTTTTTTATGATTTAGAACCGATGACATTCCCTGTCGGGAATCGAAATTGATATCGGGAGGACCCGACAAAAAAAGTTCGGAGGACTCGATGGGAATTTATTGGATCGAAATTCGGCCACGGCGTTCGAAAAGTGATGTGGAAATAAAAAACACCAGCGCTCGATATTTATTTATTACTCCTATTAAAATTATAATTATCGGCCGATTCGATTATGTCGGTTTAATGGCTCAATTTTGAATATATTCAGCGGATTCGAAACGGAAAGTTGAACGCGGAAAAAAATACGTATTTCGCATTAACCGTGAATGTCCGATCGCTTTTATATATTACAATATAAATAATTTTATGTATATTCGTATTGTACTGTAAATAGATATCTCAATTGTGAATTAATAGCGAAATCATAAAATGAACAACTTATATAAAATACAATACAAAAGAAGGACGCAATAAAATATAATTGTATTCATTGAAATAGTTGACGATGGTAAAGCAAGATATTGTTGGAAAAAGATATGAGGAAAGGCCGTTAAAACGACTATGACTTCAAAAAAAAAAACGGAAAAGAAGAACAAATATCAAAAAATAGGACATTTAGGAGGACACTTTTCAGAGGAGGACATAACTTACAAATAGAGTACAGTTGGTCATCTTACTATTAATAATATAATAGATAAAGTTGTTACATTCATTTATATCATATAAAAAACAAATCGAATTTATCTATTTTTAATAGAGACATATTTATAAATTTAAATCTTCTTTTATGGTTTAATATACTTATATGTATTAAAATATAAATTTAAGTAAATAATTTCAAATTAAAAATTATATTACGAATTTATCTATAATAAGCCTTTTTATATAACGTATTATATTTTAAATAAATAAAAAAAATAGTAATAAGCATATTACAAATTATTATATATATTATTGATGTGTAGTCGTTTTAAGGTTAAAGGAACGGCGCCACAATTCGTTATTTTGGAGTTCTAAAAATTTCATTAATGTTTTATAACTCACGGTCAGTTATTTTTATATTAGCACAAAAACTTTAGTTATTACATACACACATGAAAAATGCTATTAAAGTACGACAATGTATAAAAAAAATATTTATATTGAATTTCAAAAATTCAAATCCTTTCAACACTGTTTATCCCATACATTTTAAGTATTTTTCAATTGAAATTTTAATTAAAAATTTAACAATCAATTTACGTGTGTACGTATGTATGTATGTGCTTAGACGAGTTTTTCCACACTGAAATCGGGTGGAATTTTTTCATAAGGTTCTGAAAATTCCTAGTTCGCAAAATTCCCGGTATCGTCGTACATTTCCACGTGTGACCGCGGCTTAATTAATAGTTGCGGAATTTATGTCGGTGGACTTTTGAGCTGAGAAATCAAAGCCCACCCGTGATGTATTCATTAGCCATGTGGACCCTTTGGATCAGTCAAATTCCTATGATAAGCACGATGATGATTCTTATGGTGGAATTTTGGGAGACGGGCGCCAACGGGACTATAATGGGAAATTTCCTACAACCGTAAGAGAAGACTGTGCTCGTCATAAATGATTCATGAATAAATAAATATATTTATGTATAATCATTGAAAAAAATACGCGTTCAAAGTATGTACAATAGATGTCGTAAATTATATATTTTTTCCTTTTTATACTTACATTCCGAAGTCACGAGAATCTAAATTATTGTTCTATTGAACTCGTATTATAAATATTTATTAGACAAAGTATATACATTTCAAGAAATTTTTCATTTTTTTCTGATGTATATATTAAAAAAAATACTCTTGATACTCCGAATTACGTAACTATATTTTGTTTAAATAATCTTATAATCATCAATGATTCGTGGTTTTCCATTTTCTTCAGTATTGGTATAATAGATTTTAATGAATGTCATTAGACTTAAACTTCTAAAAACGTTTGTTTTCAATTTTTATAATAAAAAGATTTATGCTCTACAAGTTTTAATTCTAATAATATTTTTCATTATAAATTTATAGTTAAGTAAAGTAAATTGCAAAAATAAAAGATTTTATTAAAAAAAAATTGGAAAATGTAATTTTATATCTAGTCGATGTTATATTATATACATTATTATATTTAATTTCTATTTTAAAAAAAGATACATATTAATTGAATAAAATAAAAAACTTGATATATACTTAAAAATGTATAAGGTGAAAAAAAAAACTAATTTGAAAACTTTCATTTATGATATGGAGTAATGAAAAGAGAAATTAAAATTTTTATATATAATATTTTGAACACATTTATTTATATGCATATTATTATTAGGAAAATTAATTTAAAAGTCATTTCAAAATAAAATATATAAAGATTATTTACGATACGTTTTCAAAAATGATTTTATTGAGAAATATATATATATATAATTTTATATACACTAAAAATAATATAATATTATTATTTTGAATATAACAAATTTTTGTTTTGATATAACTCCGTTATAAATATATAACAAAGTATATAACGAACGATACAAATACAGTTAATGGACATACAGTATCATTGAATATATATATATATATATATATATATATATATATATATATATATAAATAATAAACGATCGTATCAATGAGCAATTAATTACAGTTATTTTTTTGTGGATGCGAAGCGACTCGGTTACGTGTTCGCTTCTTCGCATATCAATGGTGTCGGATTACATTAGAATAACACAAGCCATATATCAAAAGGAAAAGCCATCGACACTATGGACGTGGACAGATATAAACAAGAACAAGTACTAATTAAACATATATAGAAAATACGCCATATCAATACGGATAAAATAAATAAATTTTATATATATATAAAAATAAATAAATAAAACCGGAGTATGTGCACGCGTTTCGTTCTCGTAATCTCACGGGTTGACAATGGAATGCAGATCTTGTAAACTGCCAACGATCACGTTTTTAAACTGTTAAATATCATATGTTTCAACACTGTTAGTGATAAATTGCGCACATACACACTTTTCAATGTGTGCAAATTAGATGAGACATTTTTGTATTGAAAGATCGGCTATAATCCGGCGTCCAGAATTAGAGTCCTCAGGATGTTGACTATATTTATTTTTTTTTAACATAAAAATATATTCAGTAGTCTTAAAAATATTTATACTATAAGAATATATACCGTTTTATAGTCTTATGTTGAAAAATATTTAAAAAATTATGACAGATATGAAAGAAAATTTATCGTATAAAAATTAATCATTTTAAGCGACTGAAGAAAGCTTTATAAATGACAATATAATATAAATTCGATAAAATTGCATTTTTTTTTTTAATATTCAGACTGAACTTTTATTTAAAATATTTACATGTTGGCGAATAAAATTTATCGTCATAGTGTTTGCATGTATTTATTTATATATTTTTTTGTCTCAATCGTATTCAGTGAGCCGTACTTTATGCAAAATAAAATAAATTAAGTCGATAGTATTTATTTACAATAATAATATTGTATTCACAATGCGAGACAAAACGGCATCTCGAACGCTGTAAATTTACGCTACCGTTATGTCTTTTGAATATCAACGCTCAAACTGTGGCTCGCGATACGATATCGTCGTTAATATGCACAATTTATCATAAGTTCAGTATAAATATCGATTGAATCTTTAATAATTTAACTGCACAGCTATCTATAGACAATTCGAGTAAATAATAGATTAATAAAGTATCAAAAATCGAAATTTAAGCATTTTTTAAATATATATAAATATTTATATTGATGAGAAATTTTATAATGATAAAATACATATATTGATAAAAATTAAAAAAAAATATATGATTTCAAAAAAAATTGAAACACTTAAAAATTTTACAAAACTTTTGTATAATGTATGTTATAATGTTCTATATAATAATAAAAAAATATGAATTTAATGATACAGTTGGAGAACCAGTGCGACAATTAAACATTGTCGCGTCGTACGTCTTCGTCTTAAAAAGGGGCCAACAATAAAGAATTGCCGTTTTGTACAATCGCTTCGAAGAATAATAACAAATAAAAATTCCAAAAAAAAGCTCGTATTTTAAACACTTTAAATATTAATCTCGATAAAGACGGGTCCAGACTAAAGTCGGATCGTTTTATATATTTAATGATTTTATATATTTAATGAATTAATATATATTTAATGATTTTTTTATGATATAATAAAACAATCTATTTTTTTTCAACATTGCATAAATAATATAAAAGATCGAATATTTTTATTATGAAATAAAATTTTTAACATTGATCAAAAAATTTATCAATATCAGTTAAAAAAGTAACAAAATATATTGATTAACGTTTTCACAGTTTATCTTTTTTTTTTTATAAAGAAAAATAATTGTATATAGTGTAATGACATCGATACGATCTAATAATGTAAAGAGTGCATTTTCGATGTGAACGCGGCCCAATAACGAACCAGAAAAATATGCCCATAAAACATCGTACATATATTATATTGTGCGTGCTCGGAATCGTGACGATTCGATGATGATAATTTTAATAATATGAAACGATGGGTTTTCCCAAAGTGCCATAACGGGACGCATCGAACAAAATACCACCGCCCAATATTTGTACGTGAAGATCTTTGTAAATCAGCAATAATAATATATCGAAATAAATACGTGTATGTAAATATTTACTGACATGTAAATCAGATATTTGCATATTGATATTCTATTCAATTCTAAACTTTATATATTTTATAATGAAGTATATCGGTCATTTTTAATTTATTTTGTATAATAATTAAATATTTATTATAATATAAATGTTAATAAATAATGTATATAATGAATTAATTTAAAAAATATATGAAAAGTTTGAGAATGTCCAGTTTCCACGTACAAATTTCAAAACTTTTTTCGTATATGTATAGTTAATTGAAATTTTCATAATATTTATATACGTAGTGATTCTCAACATTTTACAACTATCCAGTAGATGTCATTGAATTCCATATTTTGGGGTAAAAAACATACGCGTTTCATAAAAAAAAATAGGGGAAATATTCGACGGGTTGAGCCCTTTATAAAAAAAAAAAATAGTTCGGATACTCGCTTACAGATGTCGTCTATTAACCGCTATGATAGTTAAAAAATTGATTTTCATTTTCAATTATATAAAATTAATTTCGAAATTATACAATTTACATTTTTTAAATGATTAATGCATAATATAAATAATGAAAAATAATATATCTATATATATTTTTTTCATATTGATAAAAAATAATTACAATTGAAAATTGATAATTAATGTCAAATTTAAAATAAAACAATGCGATATATAAAAATATATTTCAATTTATATATTATATTTATAAAATAATAGTGAAGATTCGATAATTAATTTTATTAAAAAATATTTTTAATTGTATTAGAAATAGTTTTTTTTTCATTAAAACTTTTTATATCACAATTTCGAAAGAAAACTAATATATATGAAAAACTATTAAAAAGTGTGAAGTAAAATGAAAATCAAAGTTTTGAGATATAAACAATATATATTTTATAAAATATAATATTAAAATATTGATATCACAATTAATCACGCTTAAAAATGTGAAGTTTAACTTAGAAAAAAAATCTTTTTAAATGCAAAAAAATATCGTTTTCGATGTGGACGCGTCTTTACGAAAAAAAAAAAATATATTTCGGTGGTACGACATACGTGTAAATTACATTTATGTGCTTATTTTTAGATGCATGAAATTAAAATGCAAAACGACATATCGTTCGAAAGCAGTTCGCATAGTGGCACCCAAAAGAGGACGTGCGACTTTGCGATTTTAAATCACGTCTTTCACAAGGACGTACTAGTAAATATGCGCACATACACACGCACATGCTACTTATATTTATATATATATAAATAGTATATACAGTTTGATAAATAATGTGTATGTGTGTGTGTGTTTCGCCATATTAAAATATAAAATATTTGAAAATTTAACTATATAATATTATACGGTATGTTTAGTCGAATTATTGGTATATCAAAAAAGTTTCAGAACTAGTTCACAATGAAGGAAATAAAAATATTTGAACTCGTTAACGTACGGACGACTTTTCAGAAATTTTTCGCGCTAAAGATGGAAGTCGTTCAAGACACTCGTTTAATGAGTTTTTATATGACATCGATCAAAAGATAATTATATATTTAAAAAAAAAACGAAAGTCGAGGACGATGGCTCTATATGTAAAATATGTTTTTATGCTCAAGGTCGTTTGACACCGTTTTTTTTTGACATTGCCAAAATTGCCATAATGATCCATAAACATACTTTAGAAGCGGTACTTGCATGAAAATCAATCAGATCTACGCTTCCTTCTTTTTTTTCGACATTTATTTTCTATCTTCAATTAGTCACGTGACACGATTTATAAATAATTGTTAAGTCGATTTCGGTTTCAAGGACGCGCGTGTGACCAAATTTAATCAGATAAAAAAAATAATTCTAAATACAATGTATTAATGATAATTACATCGATATATTCATATAAATTTAAATATTTATTCTAAAAAAATAATTAAAATATAAATATTTATTTTTTCAATATAGAAAATAAAATATAAAATCGTACAAACCGACAATACGTATATTCGAAATGTGGAAAAAAAAATAGGGAAAATTTTCAGGACTGCCAACTGTGGTCCCTTGGGCGGCCGACGGAACACCACCTAAAAACACCATCCCCATTGTCGTTTACATCCCTATGCTACCAAACTCAGGTTCAGTCTCCTCGTTTTATATATTTGAATATCGGACAGGATGAAATTTAGAGCGGCGGAGTTATTTAATGCCGTTTGACTCTTTTGGGACACATAATCGAATACTTCCTTACTTCTGTTTCGATTCGCACGAACAATTCCGAAATCGACGCGTTATTTTACGCCAAATTTTTCCAAACCGCTCATATACTATTTTAATTATAATATTTTAAACATTTAGCGATGATGAACAAAATAGTGTACATAGTTTATTTAACGATCGAACATAGAAAATCCGCATTGTGCTAGATTATTGATAGTCAGATCTCGTACAATAGATAGTCCAAACAGCTTCGATCATTTGCATGTACAATTTCTCATGATGGCTTACCGTTTTGTTTTGTATTTTTTTTTTTACAATATCTAGATTGTTGTTTTAGATTTTTGTTTATTTATTTATTTTATTTTTTTTTCCCGATATAACTATCGTATTCTCGGCATTGTCTCCGTCGTATCGCGGTCACATTTGTCTTGGAAAGTGCGTATCGATTCAATTTTGTTATTCCGAAAACGATCGCGTGAAACTTAGCAAAAAACTGAAATGGCGGAAAAAAAATTGTTGAATTTAATTGTAGCATACTTTTCTGCAATAAATTAAGCTCGATCTCAATTTGGTATTAAGTCGAAAATACTTTTAAAAAATTTTGAAATTCAAATGATTTGATCAAACGTGTAAGTGTATAAAAGTCAAATCATCAGTTGATATATTATTATTATGAATTTAGTTTATGATTAGTTGTTAACCCTTTCTACTCCATTTTTTAATACTATATGTCAGCCAATTTTTAATCACTCAAAATTTCATGGATTTTCAAAAGTTGTTTTATAGTAAAATAAAAAAGGAAAATGATCTAATTAGTATTGAAAGGTTAAATTAAATAGTTTCATAAAGCTTTACTATCAATAGTTAAAGACAAGATTAAATTATCGTAATAGTAAATGATTGTCATTATTAGTTTCAAATTATTTATTTTTATTAATGATAAGAAAACTATTAATATATTGAATAGTTACTTTATTATCGTTTCAGTAGAAATCAATTGAAAGATTTTTCTGAATGTTGAATTTTGAAAACACGAAAAAAAAAACAACAGGTTAACATCATCATGATGACATTATATGGGAGGTCTGTATCCGAGAATGAAGGACGAAAGGACTGATAAGGACAATCGTCCTTTCCGTCCGAAAATTCCGACACAAGAAAGAGAACCTGTAAAATTCCAACATCGCGCAAATTTATGGTCGTTTTCAAAAATTCAACGCAAGGGAGTTTTTGTTTAAATATGGAGCGCTCGGGGGTGGTTCGCACAATGGAATCGAGTGTGGGTCATTTAAATAAAAAAATAGACTATGTGTCCAGTGGCGTCCGTCGTCCATGGGAATCACAATTTATTCGCGTCTCGAGATTCCCATTTTACCCACGTCCCTTTTTTTTATGTGTATCAATGGAAATGCTCCCGTGGACCCACTGAGCCCTTTGCCGACGTTTACGGAAAATAATACCCGTACCGCCGTTTGCACCCCTTTGCAAACGCCTGACTCCATCCTCTAGAAAGGACAAATATCACCTGCCCCACTTTTAAATTTAAACGAATTTATCGGATAATAGTCGATTCGATCGAGTAAATTATTGTAAGTGGTCTTAAAGTGCGTAACGTGGTCCAAATCAAAGTTTAATTTGATGAATATATTATTAACATTTTGAAATATATAAATTTTATTTAAAAATATTTACACAATTTCAATTTTATATGTGAAAAATAAAATATTGATCAACAGCTGTTATACAGGACTCTGGATTAATTGCGCTTCACATTTATGACACGTATGTTGTTATTGTAGGATCTTTGTGTATTTTTGTGTTTATTCTAGATCCATATTGCCTGTTGATTTTGTCGACACGTGCTGCCATCTGTTGACCAAATAAGCGCGCAATCTCGACCACCTGTTTAGTCATACTATATAAGCGTTTCAAAATATATTTCAATTATATATTATTAAAAATTATAATGAGCATCGTACACGTTCATATATATAATATTTTTTTATATTGTAAGTAATTAATGATTGTTTTATATTATAGTTAAATTTTGATTATATTTTTTTCAATATGATTATATATTTTTAGGGAATAGTTATGACTATAAAATAAAGGTAGACATTGTGTATTGGAAAAGGGCATATTTCAAAAAATAACGACTCGTCCCCATCGTTCGCTATCTTGATGTGGATATTTATTATCGTAGTCGTCTCTGTTTGATATCTCATCCGGCGCCACAGAGCTGCCAACTTTATTGCGATTTTATTAGTGTGTCGCCGTTTCGGTATTTCCGTTTTTATATAATAATATTTCTCTTCATAATGCGAGACAATAGTAATAATAAAATGGTTGACACGTATAAAATGGCGAACGATAGATAATCGACCGGTCGAAAAATGCGTGTCGACTATATAAATATTATCGGTTTGAAGTTTTAAATTGTTGACATTAATGTGTTTTTTGCTGAAATTATTAATGACTTTGGTCTAATTAATGTAATTCTAATTTATATTGTGAAAATAAATTTTTCATATAGAAAGTGCGAAGTTTTATTTATATACTATATACTAAATAAATATGTTCTATAATACATTGATTAGTATAATTGTTTAGATAATAAGGCACATCTAGCACTATCAACTTTCTAGTCTATGTTTTATTTGGACTGCTTAGTGTGACACTTATCCAAAAGTAAAAGTTAGTATCAGACAAGACTATAAAATTTAAAGTTAATTACATTATTTTTTTTTTCTAATTAAAATTTGTGTATAAATATATTTAAAATATTAAATTATGTTCATCAAGAGTTTTTGTCAACATTTATATAAATTTAAGTTTCCTCGATGACGTTTAAAACAATAATGAAATTCGATACGTTTTTATCACGGCAAACGGTTTGACAAAGGGAACAAAATGAAATAAAAATATAACAGGCGAACGGCAGAAGATCGCAACGGACAAAATAGTAAAATGAAACATTTTTTATTCGAATAATTTTTCATGACCGCAGATAAAAATCTGAGGCCGTATTTAATTATTGCCGTTTTCTTTACGATTAAGAAAAAAAAATAACAATAACCGTGCCTTTACAATAATAATAACAATAAAAGGCGTGATCGTAAAATTTCGAGAGTCCGTTAAAAAATCGATCATTTTAAATTTCGTTGTGTATAGTCTCAAAAAAAAAAAAATCTTAATTGGTCATATATTCTTTTTTATATATATATTAAAAGATATCCCTCTTATGAATTTTATAATCCCGCATATTATTATACCTATAATAAATTAATATAGATATACATACACACGTAAATATTTTATACATTTGATATTCGACCGTATAGAAATGTTCTGGTTTAATTTATTGGTATCTATATGGATTTATTAGTATTTTATGCTTATTAAAAATACTATATGAAGTAATGGGAAAATTTAAACATTTTTAATTAATTAAATTTAACCGACGACTATCTTTATATTTGATCTATTAAGACGACATATTGATTGAACTATTTACTAATTTTATTATCTTGTATTTTTGAATCGTTATTGATAAGTTAAATACTTTAATATTGATTATAATAAAAGGTTGAAAACTCGATTATTAATAGATATATAAATTAGTGACTCGAAATTTGAAAGTTAAATCTATTTTTATTGCCAGTATTATTTTCAATTTACATTTTTATATATATATGTAATATGGTGTAGATTTTGGTCAAATATTTTTTTGTTATAACCAAAATATTGTCTAAAAAAAAATATACAATCGATTGTATAGATATTTTTTACATTGTCTAAACGTCCACAAGAAAGTCATAAAATAGGGGTGAAAGTAAGGGGTTGAATTCAACGATAAAAAAAATCTTTTCAAAATCGAATTTGTACTATGGATAGTCGATGGAATTGCAGCAAAATGGAAATACTATCGCCGTTTTCACTCTGCGACTTTTTTTCCCTACCCTATCCGATTTTCCGAAAACTCAAACCCCGCGAATTTTTTTCCGAGCCACCCCCAACTTTTTCGAAAGCTCACCCTCTTACATTTTCTCCTGCCCTCCCGTTTTCCAGTTTGCCATTGTATCGTGTTTGTATTTACATTCGCCTCAATTTCGTATCGTATCTCATTTGTTTATGCTCTCGGGAGATGGTTGGCAGTTTTCACGTAGACATGGGCAGCTCTAAATCAGCTTCGAACCTGGGTTTCTGGACATTCAAGCCTCCACATTCAATCCCGCATCCCTATTGTCACTACTACCAACCCGTTTACCGATGCCAAATTTTATTTTTATTTTTTATTCTATGTGTCAATTTGATTTTTAAAAAAATTGCTTCTCGGCTATAAACATTGTAAAGTTGATATTTGACTCTAAATTGTAGAAAAAACAGAATTCCTAGTTATACATAATAAAACACTATATATATTAGGGATGGCAAAATCTGAGTTCCTTTTTTAATTTTGTGTTATTATATTTTAAAAAAATATTATCATTCCAAATGCGTTTCAAAATGTCTTCTTTAGAAGACATTTTACAAATATAAAAGCCTAATATCAACTAACTGAAAGAATTAGTAAGAAATTGTTGACAATGATTAATTTAATATATTTTTCATTATATTTATATCACAATTTGAAGTTCATCTATTCTTTTAATCGATCTATTATAACATCTCGAAAGTCACAATTAAATAACCATAAAGCGTATAATAATCAAACTCTTCGAAAATGACAATAAAAATTTATCTTCATTTTATCGCCCCCCCGGTTTAATATATTGCGAGTCGAGATATCTTTTCAAAAATTTCTTTGTCCATATTTTATCTTACCTGACAGTTTTGTTTTTTATGTCACACATATTTTGTATGAATTATGTCACCAATATAAACATGTTGACCATAAGAATGTCCACAGGAAGTTATTTTATACTAAAAAAAAAAACAACCCCATAAACTCCGTCATAATTCACCTTATCGACTCAATAGATAAAAGTGTAAGGTGTATACTTATATTGTATAAATAAAAAAAAATTGACTACCCCGTCTATTGTTCAAAAGAAGATCGTCGAAAATAATAATAATAATAATAAAATACGTTTTATAAAACGCAATATAATATAATTTTTAATTGTCCCCCCCTTCGAGTCGAAACGGTCGTAAAAGTTCACGAGAATAACATAATTATGACTCTTCGATATTACCGTGTATTTTATTTATTTTTTTATTTTCATTTTATTTACGCCGTAAAAACGTTTCGACTTCATATCGAAAAGATGAGATCGCGGCCATATTTATTCAGAGCGGCGGCCATATTTTAATAATTCACACGACGTATCGACAATAAACGTTCACCCCTTCACCGGCGATGCCATAAACGAATCGATAACAATAATAATCGTAAAAATTAATTTAATTAACACGCGCGCAAAATCGAATCGAGCGAAATTCGATTTAGAAATAAAATAAAATAAAAAAAAAAATTCAAACGACTTTTTATAATTTCACTTAGTTAATTTTATATAATATGGTATATGTTACCGTCAAATTCGTTAAAATCAAAAAAAAATTGTAGAATATTTCAAAAAAAAAATGGGAATAAAAAAAATAAATGTCGAACATTCAATTAATTGTAATGACGCAGTAATTTGTAAATATATGTACAGTGGTTTAATAAACATTTTGTTAACACGTTGTGTACACGGCTCAACTAAATCTAATATACTCGGTTATTGCGTTTACGGTCGTACACGTATATGCGACGCACGCGTAATCTCTAATGAAATTCGCTTAAACGCGCATATACAGGATGATTTGAAATATGACACACGGTTAAATATTACGTGAAGAATAAGTTCGTATTATAATATAAAGGTTTATCGATTTTTTTTTCATATTAACGATTGAGTGTATAATATTATATAATATTGACATGATTTGATTAATTATTTATTTAAAGAAAAATCTATTTAACTATATATAATTTTTTTTATAAATATATATATATATAAAAATTGTACTTCAAATTCAATTATAATCATCATTTTGTATTATCGATCTAATTTTCACTTTATTAAATCATAAATTTTGAAATCTTTTTTTTTTTAATTTGACTATTACTTTTCGTTTCGTCCTGTATATGCAAAGTATACGTGTGCATATTGACATTTAACGACAATCTTATCAGTTTCCCACTTAACCAGATTCGTGTTTACTCGTGTACGACGTCGTAATAACCGGTGTTGGAAGCATAAATGAATTTAGCTTTACTTTCGTTTTTGATTATTATCCGCGAATCTCGACTTGATATCGAAAATACGCATATAAGCATCAGGGGTAATCAACTTATCGATTAAAAATGAATTACATCAATATAAAATTCTTAATTTTATTTATATTTTAATAAAAATTATTTTATTAGATGTATATGGTATATTGAATATTATAATATTGTTCTTATTTGGTGTCATATGAAGTGTTAATGTGTTATACACGAGTACTTAAAAGAGGCGAATTTCAGATGTAGATATATATGGTAAAGAGAGAGAGAGAGAGAGAAAGCGTTGAAATATTAATTTGAAATCCGACAGCGTTTCCATTCTTTTAACCCCTTGCGCGCCGTTAACACATTCGCTCACGGCGGCTTGCAAAATAAGACATAATCCAACGGTCGGCATATCTGACGTGCCAAATTCAAACAGTGAATTATTTACGAACAATTTGCACATACCATACTCGACGTCACTCTATGACAAACAAGGTTTATGTCTTAACCCCATCAAATATTAACGAGAGTTCGCGGGTTACGGTTATTGCCATGCCCTGTTGTATATATGCATATATATTGTAGCACGCCCCCTTTATAATATAAATAAATTTATATGCGGAAATAACACGCGGACGCTGAGGGGTTAAATTGGATTTTTATTCAATGTACTTGTATTGATACTCGTACAAGCATTTCATTCTATCATTATTATTTTTTATACTTGTATGAAAATGAAAATAAAATTTCAATTTATAAATATTTTTATATTCATTTTGAAATGAAAACAATTTTTGTATAAAATTTTTATAATAAAAAACCTTTAAATTGTTGCTAATTTAGAGATTTTATTTTTCTTTGAAAAAAATGATGTATATCAGTATATTAATATATTTTAAATTGACACATTAATATTATTATTTTTTATTTAAATTATAAATAAAAACTTACACTTTGTTTATTACATATGTATATACGTAAACTTGACCATTTAATTTTTATACGAAATAATATTAATAAATATTTATTATTGAATTATATCAAATAAGTTTCATATATTTTTATTGAATAAATAAATTATTGATTAAAAATTTTAAAAACTGAAATTTTTTTTTAAGAAAATTTAATGATTTCAATTTAATTAATATCAAGAAATCCTTATAAATAACGAGATATTTTTAATTCGTTTTTATATTAAAAATTTATATAATTTCATACGATTTTATTGATGATTTCGTAAATCGCTTTACCTGTAACACATACACGATTCGAACGACGAAACATTGTTTTATGAAAACCGTTGTAGCGTTTAGTAAGCGCTTTCGATCGATTCAATTTCGACGATTTTATTACGTCTACGGCACGATCTACGAAAATACACGGATCTTGTCCGTGTTTTTTCATGTTTTTTTTTATTTATTTATTTTTATTATTATTGTTTTTGTTTCATTTGTGTGTGTGTGTGTGTTTTCACGTTATGAGAACTGTGAATCACATATGATTCTATGGGATTTTCGAGACGCAACCGAAACGCCGTGAGAATAATAAATCGGATCGTTTATATTCATTGTATACAACTATCGATTCATAATTGCCCGTTTTCAAACTATCAAAATTACATTATATTATTTCCATGTAATGCTTATTATTCACTTTATTTATTGTAATATTTAATATTCAAGTCAACGATCAGGATATATGTTAATATTTATAGATTTAAAGCGATATTTGGAATTGAAAACTATATTCAAAAAAAAAAAGAAACGTTATTATATAAATTACATCAAAAACCGTGAAAATTTTCTTTGATTCAAAAAAGAATATTAATATTATTTACTTATTACACGATAAATAGTTCTAGTATCAATGTTCAATTTCGAGTTTCAGTTCATATTTTTAATTTAAGATTTTATATTATTTTAAAATGATAAGCCAATATAATTGTTACCATAAAAACAATGCAAATATAATATATATATAATTTTAATTATAGATCAACATAAAGAGTTCGTTCGTTTTTTAATTATTTAGAAAAATAAATAAAAATCTATTCATGAGATTTTTTGCAAATATATATATATATATATATATATATATATATATATATATATAAATTTAATTTATTTTATATTTTTTTAAGAAAAAACAATAAAAAAAATGCAACGAAAACGAAGGAAGAAATAAATAACGGAATAAATAAAAAATAATAATAATAAATAAAGGCGAGTAATGACCGTTTGCGGGTTAAGTGTATACAGGATGATCTTCGAGTCATCCGGATTATTTACACAAGTTGTCAGTGATTTTATGACGGACCCGCAATAAAACAATACGAGGGCGAGATGAGATCGACAGATAAACACGAACGATCGCCGCTTCTCAAATTGTTGCGCGACACGCGGAAAAACCGCGGAAAATCATCGCGAACAAAGAAAATGTAAAACGAATCAATATAAATTTCGTATATACAAATATATATATTGTGGTACTATTTTATTGATATTAAGACATTTTTATGATTTAATTATTGTTTTATACGTTTTTATATATATTTTGAGAAGCGTTCGTTTATATAACACGTTGTCAATGCCGAATAAAATATATTATATATATATATATATCTTTTTGTACTTTTCATATTAAACACATCCGAACTCATATAATAAAACGGGCGAGAATGGTTCAATAATAAAATTGTTACCCAAAATATTACATTCAACATATAAAATATAAATTGAAATACGTTTAAAATATATTAATTCATTTTATTTTTGATATATGTATATATAATTAAAATATATATTTAAAAGATTTAGTCACGTTTACAAACTGATATAAATCATTTTGACTTATCCGAGGTCAGACAGACCGATCGTCGAGAATTTCTTTTGGGGAAAAATTTTTTTTTCTATTCAACCCTGCTTCTCTATGTACAGGGTGTCCACGAAAGTTGTCAATCGTGCTACACAACTTTCGTTATTTACGATCTTTGGCGAAAGTTGGTTTAAGGGCACCGCAGGGATCTCGTCCACGGGGCGCAACTTTCAACGGTGCCATATCTCACCACCATAGCTACCGTTTCCTTATACAATGGGGCAACGCATTTTTACTATATTTATAACGTATAAAAAATATTACAGAACATTAATAATGTATTATTAATATTAAATATGATTAAAACGATTTACTATCATTGTTATTGATTATAAGTATTTTTTTTTTCTATATTTATTTGAAAAAAAACTATTATTATTTAAATATTTGAATTCCGGTCTTGATTGTCATCTGTAAAGGAGGCTCTAGTCCATACATTCCAGGATTTCGCCTCGTATTTCGCGCGGCCTTTTTTCCGGACAAAAACGACCAAAAATGTATGGAGAAATCTTGGACTTAGAAAAATTTCGCAGGACCACTTTTGTTTTTCCGTGATTTCTCCCTACATTTCCTCCGGCCGGCCCTGTGTCTGGTCCCGACCGTCCTCTATACCGGAAGCCCTAGCCCATAAATTCCTGGATTTCGATTCGTATTTCGCCCATATTTTTGTTTAATTATCGATCACTAATAACTATTGTCAATTTAATATATTTGGATCGTAAAATATTTTTTTTTTCAAAATATACTTTAAAATTATTATTTTATATATGAAAATTCACCTCAATTTTATATTGTATAATATTTATTGTTTTTCTTTATAAAATATTAAATAGTATAATCGATGAGTAAAATTGTTGAATTTGATTAATAATACGAATAAATTTTCATATATAAAAAGAAAATTTGAATGATTTTATTCAAATAATACGATTATAGATCATATAAAAATATATAATTTTGAATAATGTCAATCAATTTATACATATTGTATATTTTACATTGTGTTACGACTATATATTATTACGAATTATCATATATTACGTATTAAAGATAAAAATAATTTTATTATAATAATATATTATTATAAAATTATCAATTATTAGCGGGGATTAACTATACTATTGCACATATAGCGCCGTTTGAATTGTTCGAAAAGCTATAAGATGTACAGGTGGCACGCGAAAACTTGAAACGATCGAGCTATATGAGCCGTTATAATTTAGTTCATATACGTTTTAGCGGACGCCCTGGGGACCTATAAAGGGCATACATGGCCCTGGATTAACGACCCAGCAAACGAATTATGTCCCGACAGCTAAAACTCCTTACACTTTTGCAAAGTCTCCGAGTTCTTTGCTGAGTAATATCATCGATTCGAAACTTACGAGCCTACGAATCGACGACGATGCTGTCGAAATTTAGATTTTCTACAATAATATGATATATATTTATGTTTAAAATATATTTTATAAAATTTTGAAATATATCCCCATGATATTTGAATATAAAGATTTGCATTTCAAAATTATTTTTTTCAATCAATATTTTTCAATTAATATTTTTCAATAAAACGATCAAAAGAGATTAATACCAGGCGTCAAATTAGCAATAAAACGATTAAAGTATCATAATTTCCTCGCGTGTAAAAAAAATTCATGAAGATTCGTCGCAATGAATGAGTTACGGTCATGAAAATGACCCTTGGGTAATTTTAGATGTACCTTTTTTTTAACAGCCCGAACTCCGACGACCATTGTCGGTAAATAATGGCCTCAAAAAAAATAATACAAAAAAAAAATAAATAAATATATTAATTCGACCCACGCATAAAACACTCGACCGCAAAGGGTTCTCGAAAGGCAGCTCGTTCCTTTTTTTTTTACTCTCTTTTAGTCCATAGAAATTCATGAATGAATTTCAGATTGTGTGCGTTTATATAAGCCTCATATAATACAATATCCGATTCTGAGGTATCGGCATATCAAAACCGGTACCGGTTTCCGGACTTGGAGTGCATTATCCAGTACTAAAATAAGATGTGTGTATATAAGCATTGTAGTACAATTTATCAGTATCCAGTTGCAATGACATCCTGTGAGGTGATTATATTATATTATATATGTATACATAAAAATAAATCAAAAGTGAAACCGTAAAAAGTTTATTTTCGCACGGTTATATTTATTACTATTATCGACAATTTCTGTAATATATTTTATAATGTCGTATATAGTGTGATAATAATAGAGGAACTTATCTATCAATATGTGAGTATGCTTTGTATTCTATTTAGATATTTTCCGTAGATGCATCATGGGTGGTTGTAGTATATCTTCGAAAACAGCTACAACAAAATGTGGGACGACAACATGAAATGACCGTCATTGAAATTTATATGAATCGGTGACATTTTTAATCACGTACACGTGTCATATCAAATTACGTGTCAACACTATCGCCGACGCGGCTGTCATCAATGTAATTAATTATATAACTTGTAAAAGAAATCACTTTCAATATATTTCGGTATAAAATTGAAAATGTATATTGTTTTGCTGTATAAATAGAAGACGTATGTATTTAAAAGGTTGTCACAATTCTGAATTACTTCATAAAAAGTCGAATGCTTTTCATAATTGTCATAATTCATAATAGATAAATTGATTTACAATACAGTTATTAAATTTGTAATTAAGTTCAATAATTGTTTTTCTTTTATCATATAAATATTTTTGTATGTTTATATACAAAAAGAGAGCGTTTCGTATGGAATAGTTGTGGTAGAAAAATTGACGACATTTTTAAATTTAGATACTTAGATTTAGTCGAAAACAATATTAATATATTTAATTTACTTAATTATATTATGTAAAAAAATGTAATAATTTGTAAAGACCTGTCTTATATATAAAACGATTTTTTTAACTTCATATATTTTTTTTAATAAATTTTCGACGATTCGTCACCGCTTCGGTATCGATTTTGATTTAAAAAATTCCATTTTATACACGTATAATTTCCCGCGTTTACCCCTTTTTAATACGAAAATATATACTCACACATCTACCCCATAAATAAATACAAAAAAAAATACATATAATATATATCAAAAGTAGACGTAAGGCGGCAATTCGACACGTTTCAATAGGAGCACGAAAATCGATCTATGCATCTATCGATTCAATATTGTCATCGTCAATATAGAAAAAGGCGTAATATCGAACTAAACAAAAAAGCTACCGGACTAACCGATATAGAATGATGGCGGTTAAAAAATGCCAATCATCGTTCGGTCAGGTGTGCACCTAGAAATGTTCATGAATGAAATCTTAAGGAATTTGTTTCCTTTCGATCGATTCGCACGTCGATCGAATTATGCCCTCTTCAATGGTGGATCCTTGAAGGATTACGAGGCAAATAT
Source organism: Leptonema lineaticorne (assembly GCA_024500535.1). NCBI lineage: Eukaryota > Metazoa > Arthropoda > Insecta > Trichoptera > Hydropsychidae > Leptonema > Leptonema lineaticorne. The sequence continues at coordinate 5,997,900 of JANIJI010000016.1, read as the reverse complement.
TCTCGATTTTATTATACAGAACGATCCTTTTTATAAAATTAAATTTAAAAAAAAAATCAACATCTGTGATACGATGTGACGAATAGTCACTTAAAATTTTTGAAAGCGTTAAAAATATTCAATATTGTTGATGTTTTAAAATCAAATCTCAAAGATTTATTATGAAATATTTTTTTTATACAATGAAATAAATTTTATATTTACACAAATTTCTATGTAATCAATGATATATACATGTAAAATATATGCGAACCACCTTTTGAGAAATAATTTTGACATGTCCGAGACGATGAAATAGATCGCAGACAGAGATGAGTCGCAGTCGGTGACATAATTTATGGTCACCCTAGTAAAACGGAACACCACTTACACACTAACCATACGATATTTATTGCCGGTCTACACAAAAGTGTCATTTCGCTACATTTTACCTGACTTTTTTTCAAATAAAAAATTTATAATACTATTTTGTAAATAATATAATTAAAAATTAATCACATTTTTCCATTTATATAATATATATATATATAAAATATAAATAAAAAAATATTAATTTTAATTTTTATCTTTACATTTTTTACCGTTTTGTTCTTTCACAGTCTTAAATATGATCGTCGTTGTATTTTTTTTAAACGATGCAGTTAAAATGACAACGGACACAACTTTTACATTAAAATTTTGACTTAAATTACGACGTCGCATCATAAAGATCTATAAAAAAAAAATACGCATAAATACACAGACAGACGCACCCTTATTTTCAACCCCTTAACTGCGCTTTTCATTTTTGTGACCGAAAGCTTATCTCGGTCTGATTTATTGCGCAATGAATTGCGGGACCTTTTTGGAATTTGTCTTATTTTTTTATCGGTTTAATGCGAATCTGGCGCCAGGATTTATTTATCTTAATTATTATAATTATTTATATTATTTAAATTAATAATAATATTAGTAAAAAAAATAATTTAGATTTAGATATAAATTTTTAACTATAATGGCTATTTTAGTGTTGTTATTTATTATTATAAGTTAAAATATAAATTTTGCTTTAATTTTTATTTAAAAAGATATATATTTATATGTAGTTATTTAATGATAAAATAACGAATTTTAATATTTTAAGGCAGTTCAATAAATTTTATACAATATCGCAATAAATTATCATAATTAGCCGAAAAATGCTATCGTCGAATCGGAAACGACTTTGAATACCGATGAAAAAAAAAATATTAAAGTAAACAAAGTCCGTAGTAAAAAAAGAAAATAAACGAGTAATAAATAAATAAATAAAAAATACAGTAGTCGAACTTCGGGTCATTCATTAGTGACAAAGATATGGTTTTTTTTAACAATGCGAATAATATGGGTTTGAAAACGAAATCATTTTTAATGGGTGAACCCGTTCTTTTTATTGTTGTGCAAGGTGGTCCATTGTGGACAATTCGAAAGAAATACAAAACGTGGTGATCAAGCTTTATAAAGACGATACGAAGAATTTAAATATTATATATTTTAATTTGAAGTTTGAATATTTTATTCGTAATGAATATTCTTTGGGTGATATCGTGCATTTTATTTTTATTCATAACAAAATAATATTTTCTATTTATATAAATAATTTAAATTTATAATTTGGTTGTAGTAATTAAAAAAAAATAATTAAAACATTGATAAAAATTTAAATGTCAAATTTCTATCTTCAGATATAAAATTAAACGTACAATTTTTAACATTAAATCTTTGTTGATTTCTAATAATAAAATTCGACTAAATAAATTAAAAATCATATAGGAAAAGTTAGATATATACGTATATTTATAAAGCGGTGCCCGCCCACCGATTTTGGTATATAGCTTTATGATTTAGAATTTTCGTCCCGCCCACACAGTTATGATTTAATATCGGAACAGTAGGCGGGACTCAAAGGCGGTTCCCCTGTCATAACATTTCATATACATATAACTCGAGCCTGGTTGGTTCAATTTACTCCAATCATATTTCCAACGCCAGGAAAAACAGGGGAAATCAAAATATGGATTTCATAAATGAAAATTACCATTTTCCATCATAGATTTCATATTTGATTAGTATATATATATATATATATATATATATATATATATATATATATATATATATATATATATAAATATATATATAATTTTAGTTTTGTAAAAATTAAAACTTATTATTTTTTAATATAAAATTTTGTTCTTTTTATATTATAATATATATCCTTAGAAATGGTACAAGCAGTTGATACGTTCAAAAATTCGATTAATCGGAATGACAATAAAACTCGTACAGGACTCGTTTCAGTTGATTGAGAATAGGAACTCACGTACTCGTGAACCACTCCCATACTTAAAATTACAACACCATGTATATAAATTCCCGAACGAAAGAAATAATTCATATCTAATTAATAAATATTTTCATGATTTTTTAGGATAAACTCTAAAGAATTAACATAATTTCAAAATCTTTCTATTGAATAATTATTTTTGTATTATATAAAATTTCGTCCAATTATTATATAAAATTTATATAAAGATTTCTTATCAATGAATTATATATAATATAATTTTCATTTATCTTATATTAAAAATCAAAATCAATCAGATAATTAATGACAGTGAACTAAAACAATGCAGAATAATTTTGATATCGAAATTACTGCTTAGTAAAATTGTGCACACCCTGTATTTCATTTGAGCATAATAGGGGAATTGAGTGTGCGTAAGGAAGTACTTCAGATTTTCGCCAAAGAAAAACTAATCACGTCTCTCCTGATTTATCCTGGAATAAGTACATGGCATTTAACCGCTTTCGGATTATAGGATCACGCGTTTTCCTTCGAAATATCTTTTTATGTGTTCGACTAGATTCTTATCCAAGATAAACAACTCCATAATAGAAAAACTTAAATTATATTTTTGTGAACATGTTTATATCATCATGCTATATACTATATGTTTCAACAAATTACATATAAATGTAATAAATATTTTTTTATTATTACATATTTTATTTGAAAAATAATCAAATATAATAGTTTTCATATAACTATATTGGAAATATATCATAAATCTCAGAAAAATCCCCCTAAAATCCAACAATGATACTTAAGTCAATGGTTATTCAATCACCATCGAAGTATAACATAAGTACATGACAAAAGTACTAGAAATCATACGAAAATACGTTTATTCTCTACGATTCACAGTCCATTAGTTGACAACCGCTGAGTATTGAACACTCAATAAATTGACAGTTTTTCGAGTATCCTTCAATTCATCAGCTATTACCACAACAATATTTCTTTCCATTTAAACATTATCAAATATAATACAGTATTTTCACATCAATAATTGTATATATATATATATATATATATATATATATATATATATATATATATATATATATATATATATAATATTAAATATAATTTTTTATTACTATATATAAAAATATTTTGAAGTTGAATTTGTACTATATATACATTATATAGAACCTTAAGAATTCTCATCAGACGAAATACGTACTTATGATTATAAATCTAGAGTACATTTGTATGGAATAGTGCACGTAATTGTCTTATAAACGAATCTCCTTTGAAGGCTATCCCAGTCACAAAGTGACCGATGTACGTTCGATCGTAAAAATTAATTGCGTCCGAACGATATATCAGGACACGTATAGGTGATAGGTGAATCCGACTAGTATTAGCAATGATGTGCGACAGGGATACTCAAGTGAAAATCTAAATTCTATTAAAAAAAAATAATCGTATTTTTATAAATATATATGAAACAATGTTCGAAAACGATAACGATTATATTTTTATTTATATGATTTTTTTTTAATATTATTAAAATATAATGTTAATATATTAGAGGAATTTAAATAATATTTTTATATTATTTCATTGACATTTTCAATATAATATGATTTTAATTATTGGCAGAGTATTGAACGATTCTATAGATTTTTTTTTCAATAAAAATGACGATTTTGATACCCCTGAAGTATACGTGTTGTCTGCGATGATGGTGTGAGTACAAGGGTACCTTCCCTCATCCGGGTACTCCCCGGGGAGTCCCTAAACAAAAGCCTCTCGCACAACTATCGTCCCGAACTAAATGACAAATCGAATTATTTCCTCGGCATTCTGCCCTTATTAACCCCCGCGGGGTCGGCTTCTCGTCGCTTTTGTTTTGTGGGGTAATTCACGACCCCCTATAACCGACCACCCTTCGTCCATACTCCGTGGCATATCTTCACGTTTTCGTGCAGTGGTTGCTAATCTTTTTACGGTACATACTTGACAATACTAAGACTAATTCAATATATTTTATATTATATATTTATAAAGCATTCAATAAACCTTTCTTTTTAAATTAGATTATTATATATAATGAATAATATAAATGTATATAAAGATTGAGCATCGTATGATGATGTAATTCAGTGAAATTATTACTCTTCATTTCCCGCCCGTTACTTATTTATTCCATTCGATTTAGAGTGTGAGGGTTTTTGAACAAGAACATATATTCGATTAGTGTTTTTCTAATCTCCAGAGACTCATATCAGAGGTCAATGGGAAATTAGCGTAATGTTCAATGTGATTAATGCATCAACGCGGAAGCTAACGTGTTAATAACAATCACTCTTCTACCCTTCGTTATCAATACAATACTATATTTAAAATAACGATTCATATATAATACATTAAAAACTGTACTATATAGAAAATTGCGCTTTATGCAAATGTATCCTTTGTGCGAAATACACAATATAATCGAACAATAGTGCTAAAACTGTATCTTTAAAAAAAAAAAAACTATTTTACATATGACGTTCCACGCGAGCCGACATTGTATTATATTATATTATACGGCGAGTTTTCATTATACGTATCGTGAACAAAAACCCGACGCATCTCAAATAATAAATGAGAGTAATTTGTAATTAAAGATTTCTAAACTGACAACGGTACACCATTTACGAAAATTTCACAAATATGCCGGTCAACGTGAGACCTTTGTCTTTGGACAGGTCGGCCCTTTCACATAGTGAGCTTTGTGCTCGAGCGGTCCCTTTGTACAATTTCGATTCATTATAAATATATATATATATATATATATATATATATATATATATATATATATATATATAGACAAATATTTATTTACTTTCTAGAAACTCTTATAAATCATAAGATACGAGTGCTAATATCGAAATTAAATAATGCGAATAAATGTTAATATGTAATAAACAATATATTTATAACGAAAATACGCTTCGAACACTTGTATCCTTTGACTGTGGAATATATTTTAAATATTATACTTGAACTGTATGATAGCATTTTATGAGCTGTGATGGTTTTTGTATCGTTTTCGTTCGGATTATTAATAACGGAACGTTTTTCATCTGTGTATAGCGATTTGTCTGACAAATGACGGTGACAATGGTGTACCCACAGCGAAGTCGGTGTTATCATCAGTGGTTCTCAAACTTTTCATCTTTCATATTGACATGAAACTCTAAAACGTTATATTATTTCAATCTATTCATACTAAATTAGTAATTTATATATTTTATCAAAAAAAAAAAAAAAATATATATATATATATATATATATAATACATATATATATATATATATATATATATATATATTTAAAAAATATTTGTATAAATTAAATATTTTTAAAAATTATAATATGTATATTTAATATTTAATATATTGAAATTTTATAAAATTTTGAAAAAAAATATTGAGAAACGGTTTCATATACAGGAATGACTTATGACGGTGATGATAGCGACCAGTATGTATATTGTCTCTTTAATAATATTACAAGAGAGCACGCTGTATATACATAATACATTCTGAAAACATATGAGTGGTATATGGTTATATTATATTGCGCTATTATACTATTATATGCTATTTTCACAATAGATTTAACGTCTTGAAAGAGTCGGCTCTTTGTAGATACAAGACGAATCAAAAGCGAATCATTTATATTGTACAGGGTGCACGAGAATAAATGTTTTTTTTTCAATGAAAATTGCATGTATTAATTACATTAATTGTTTATATCTGATAAATTTTATTTTTTATTCTTGTTTATTCCTAAAATTATTTTTTTTAGTTATTGAATAGTAATGTACATTTTTATATAATAATAAATATATTTGATTTGTATTTATAATATATAGGATTTTACTTTATATTTCTCATATATTAAATATATGTGTAAAATTATTATTTTTTAATTTATTATAATAATAAATAAAATGAAAATATATAATATACGCATCGTTCGGAACCAATCTGTATTTTCAGCTCGTACGAAACAAATATTATTTATATAGCGTCGAAATAAAAACATACGAATTTAAAACGTTTTCCTCTTATTATAATTTTGAACGCGGGTATTTTTCACCCATTCCGGTATTTTTTTTATTTTTTATTTTTTTTTGATGATGACCCATTGAAAGGTTTATCAAATTTGTAGATGTTTTTTATTTGAGTCATTTCTTGCGAGCGGTGTGAGCCCTTTGTCAACGTGACAGATTAATATCGAGGCGTTTTCATTTTCGTGCCCCATGCCGAGAAATGACATTTATTAATTTAAACACATATATATTCATATATTAAATGTGAAAAAAAATAAATTCGTCGAATGGCGAATATTGGATATTAACACGAGTAGAACATTTTGTAATAATTCGCTACAATGTAATATAAATTTATATATTCGCTATATTTATACTGAAAATTTCTAATGAATTATATATATACATACATATATATATATATATATATATATATATATATATATATATATATATATATATATCCAACAAAATTTATATAAATATTTAATAATCAATTAATCAATTTTCTTTAAAAATGAAAATTTTTAATTTTAACGATTTTATTAAAATTTTCATTCATTTTATTTTTTATCTAATATTTAACGTTTAATTTTGAAATAAAAAAAATATTCCGAAATTTTACTATTAAAAAAAAATATAAAAATATACATTTTTTTTAAGCAAGAGTTTATTTATATTAATTTTATTTACTACAGATAACAATATATTTTATTTAATTTTATTATTATATAATTTTTTTTTAAATTTAAAAAAAATATTATGTTTTTTTATTTTTAATCAACGTTTTATTTTAATTTTAAAATATAATCTACTAAAATATTAAAAAATAATATTTTTTGAAATATAATTTTTTTTGAATACGATATATGTATATATAATATAACATTTAATCCAAACAGCTGAAAAAAATGATTATTTAAAACATAATCATCTGAATCAAAAAAAAATAAATGAAAACACCAGGAAGTCACCATTCAGATATATATATATATATATATATATATATATATATATATATATATATATATATATATATATATATATATAAGATATGATAATTTTTACATGAAAGCCTAATAAATCTCTATCATAAATAATTCAAGGTGCGTTCACTCGGAACCGTCGATATTATTTAATTTATGAATGCATTATACTTTTATGTCGCTCTGCGTCGATACGGTGTAAATCATAAATATGGCATTGCGTCGTATCTTCCGACATAATTCTACGACATTTATTATTTGACATTATCATGTTTGCGGTAGCATGGAAGCTTTTGTTTTCGTTATGACGAGGACTATTTATGACTGGACATGTTTTTGAACTCAGCAGGATATTTATTCGCCATATGATGCCAAAATGCAGGGTATCATTCGCTAAATATCACATAAATTTATTTTATATTTTATCAATGATATAACATTCTAGATCTGATATCGATCAAGAAATCAAATGTTATTTATATATACATATATATTATTAATATTTACATGATTTTTCTTTTTATATACAATTTATTATTTTTCAATGTTTCACTTCAAGCTGGATTACTTCTAGATACGATGTAAAATAAAGTTACAAAAGAAAAATCATCAATTAAATTATAATATCTTTATTAGTGTTTAATTATATATTTATATTTAATTATATATTTATAAAAAGTTAGTTGTCACTAATTTCGAAAATTTTCATAATGATAAATATGAACACTTTTTTCAAATGATAAATATAAATATAAACTAAAATCATATTTTTTAATAACGAAGATGATTTATAATAATTATTTAATATAAAGAATCGATTCGGCACTGTTCATTTTATACAGCGTGTTCACTTTATATTATATTATATATACGACTCACGTTGCTCGTAATTTTTCTTATCGTTCATATAATATAAAACGGCATTTTGTTCGCAATGAAGAAAAATTATCATTTATAATGACGGAAAAAAAAACGATATTTTTTTGATTTTTGAAAAAAAAACATAATATTATAAACGACATAAACGTAATTATTATCGGATACGAATGGGTTGAAAAAAAGGGCTAAGGGTAATCGAGAGCGCTTGACCCTTGTACGGTTTCCGCTTAAGACTAGTTTCATATCGATATTCTTATATATGTTTATATGAATATATTATTATATATATATATATATATATATATATATATATATATATATATATATATATGCGTCGTAAAGGAAGCCATATAATAATTGGAGTGAATTTTGAAACATCCTGTATATGTAAACGACGTGTCGTTTGCTTATTGTTTTTCCATTGTGCGGTTGACGGAAACAATTTAGAACTTTACCACGTCAATAATTGTCAAATTTATTTAGAATAAATATTAATTTATTATATAATACGAATTCTTAAATCAAATTGAACTTCTCAAACTTTTATTTATTAATTTTAATATACTTTTTTTTTAATTTTATATTTAAAAAAATAATAATTGCGTATATTCAACGATGATTATCGATTGTAAAATATATTAAAAATATTTTTTATCGATAAATAAATAACATGACAGCCCACATATGTATGTATTTAATTTTTATAAACCGACCGATATCAGCAATTAGTGACTTCTGTGGAAATGAACGATTTGAAAGGCGCATACCGTGGCGAATACCGAATTATCATCATAATTATATTAATTATTGTTCGAAAGAATAAATATTTTACTTTTTTTTTTCAATTCACATCATGAACATAGTATATAACGATGAACTAGTGAAAAAGAGAAAGATATATATATAGAAGCAACACTCGAACATTCCGAGTCCGATAAATAATAATGTGTTTTATGATAAAATATTTTCCTTTGAATCGGCATACGTGCAAATATTTCATCGGATTCATAACCGACCAACGGTTATGAACGATTATATAAAAAAGTTGATTTGTTTTCAAAAAGTATCGTCGAAATGAAAGCGGCTTTACGATTTAATAATGACCGTTCGATGCCCTTTCATAAATTAATTTTTAATTTTTTATAGTATGTCAAGTCTAAAATGTGTTTTTTTTTTGAGGCAAAAATCAATACCGATTATTTTTATTATGTATTGTGTTACATGTTATAATACACTATTCAAAATAATTATGAATTAATTAATTAAAAAGGACTGAATTGTTATAAAATTTTGAGTATATAAGAATTTTTTTAATAATCAACAAGTTCTAGATTTGAATAAAATATAATAATTACGAGATAAATTTCTCGAATTTGAGAAGTAAAATAATTTTTTTAGGCGGTTAAAATCTAATAGGACAAATTTTAATTCCAATATTAAAATTGAGAATATTTTTTTTCTTGAATAATTATACGGTACATCGTTATATATAACATTCTAAATAATTTTATTTTCAGCAATATTTTAATTTGAAATACAAGTCAAACAACATTAGATATAAAATTATCCAATATAAAATTTTAGATTAAATCTAAATAAATATTACGTTGATTACACACTGGAAGTAGACTGTAACAGCTATATACAATATATATATATATATATATATATATATATATATATATATATATATATATATATTTATACATTTTTTTACATAAAACATTACATATAATATGCGCATAATGTGTAAGCAGTTTTATGTAAATCTAAGATTGAACGTTCTATTATAAAAATCGATATAAAATTATTCTAAGATATTCATCTGGATATTTTCGAATACATCTACATATAATAAAAACAATTTTTTTGTCATTGTTTCAAATTTGAATATTATTTATTTATATATATATATATATATATATATATATATATATATATATATATGTGTGTGTGTGTGTGTGTGTGTGTATGATAAGTTGACCATAGGACGACATATATTAAAATCAAGAAGCATATTTGCATAGTATGAGAAACATGTCTCATGTTTCGATATGACGGGTTTTCGAACGAGTGTGGGAAGCTCTTTCGTTTCCTTTGTTTCGTCGCTTCATAATTTACATTAAATTATAAATATTCCGAAAACAACAACAACAACAACAAAAGACCACAACAACAATGAAAAAAAAATATATATATATAGAAAAAAAACGATGAGCACTTTCGAAGGACGTTTCGACGGTAGGAAACGTGAAAAAAGCGGATGCTAAGTAAAAGCTCGTGTAAAATAAATGTTATTTATACACATATTTTTTTTTTTTTTTAGTAATGTAAATTGGCTGTTTTTTTTATGTAATGGTCAGTACGATTGTCGCACGACAAAAATGTTGAGAACCGTAATGCAATTACGGTAGTAGCATAGTTCGATTTGCATAATGACTAATTTGCGTATTCAATCGGTTTCTTGCGATTTTTTTTCAATGAATTTTCGTATCACATATAACAGGGCTCGTCAACTATTTATTTTTTGTATTAAAAATGGAGAAAATTACGTTTCATTGAAAAAAAAAGAAAAATATTTTTTTCAATTATAAATTATTGTATCAAATCTTTCATATTTTAAATTGTAAATAACTATGTATATTTTAACATTGTTTCATTATATATAGTGTAATATATTTTAATCCTAAATTCGAGAAATTTAATTGAATATATTTTATCTGATCCTATTATTAAATTATATATATATATATATATATATATATATATATATATATATATATATATTAATTGATATTGAACTAAGAAATAATTACAGTTATTAGTATACCTCTTGTTATCTATGTTTGGATTGATTTGATTACAATTGCTCATAGCAATAGAAAATATAATATATTTTTCAATATATGTAACAGATCGATTTTAACATCAATAAACACTCCGGAAGACGAGCATCTTAAAGTTAAAAGACGAAAAGAACGGAACCCGACCTCGCCGACAATTGAACGGTCTCACATTATAATCGATTAAGCGAGCAAAATTTTTAAGGGTGCGGCGGACGAAAGGTTAATTTTTTTTTATTTTTTAATAAATTTTATTTATTTTTTTTTCGAAATCGACACGAACACGCCCAAGTTAACAGGGCCTATGTGAACGGATATGAACAGGTGTGTGAGGTCTTTGTTCGTGGTCGACCTGTCCAATGCCGTGTTTCCCGTGCAACATACAACATAAATTTATTCATTTATTTATTCATAACATGATACCTCCATTAACGTTTAGATTCGTGTGTTTATAATACGAGGGCACGTGCTCGCGTTGTGTGAAAAATTACGTCGAACAGTCGGTTAATCAACGTCTAAACTTTTCCAATTTCAGCTTTGATTCTTTCTTATATGACGTTATCAATCAATCTAGGAAACGATCTGATGAAAAAAAATAATTTTCAGTATTATTAAAAAAGTTTGAGAAACATTACACACAAAACGAAATTATGGTAAAAAAAATCTTTCTTCTGAAATTTATATTATAAACATTACACGAAAATCTTCACATATCAAATTTTATATATATATGTTTTTATGTATACAATATAATAATAATATAAAATGATAATTTAACGTAAATAAATCCAAACTATGAAATGTATTATTTTTATAATTATTATAACAATGTTTGATTTTAAATTCACGAGGTTAGAAAATATAATTTCAAAGTTTAACATATATATGTTTATTTAATTTTTAAAACAAACAGTTAAAGATAATGAAATATTGTAATTTTTTAATTAAAAACAAAGATTTCCGATTACTTTTCTTTGAAAAATTTATAGTGTAATAAATTTATAAATTAAAATAAATTTACTACAAAAGAGTGGAAAAAAAATGATGATAAATTCACAATATCGTTTTAGTACACTCAGTGGATTAATTAATATTTAATTATTTTTTAATGCATTATAATAGATATCCATTAAATAACGAATTAAGAGACTGATATTCACGTTGACGTCATTTACATATTTTGACGGCTATAGATGTAATTTTATAATAATTAAATTATATATTGAGCCAATAATTAAATATCATCAAGAATTCTTAAACATTGATCTTCCATTACAAATATTTAATGTAATCCATGATTATTCGAATGCAATAATAATAGTATAATAGTGTATATTAAAAAAAAATGAATAGAATGCAATTATATTACAATTCGATTATAGTATTATATACACGATAAAGTGAACTAGCATTCAACATAATTACAAAATATTTATCATTTACATTGTCCACGGTACACTTTTTTATATGTAAATAAAATCGCTCGTTAATGTCCGCTTCTATGACATATTCATGAATGCATAACAATAACAAACTATCGTCAGCGACAACAACAAATAACAAATAATCACGGCAAATTTGTATTGAAATAATAAAGCAAAATGCGAACGGATGGGAGCGTTCCTTTATTATTACATACATTTATGTTAAAAAAAAAAATACATTCATATTGATTATAGAAAAAAATATATATAAACGATAAACGACGTGTTCAAGAGCAGCAAATTGCGTCATAAACGAACTCATCAATAGTTCAATCGACAATTGTTATGCTACTAAAATATATATATGGAACGTATATTTAAAATCGGACAGGGAAGTACAGTGGGACTACGCTTGAACGAAGATTTACTTAAATTTAAAAATAAATATTGAAGATTGAAAATGATTTTCGTTCGAAAAGATACTCACCCTAACGATTTCATTTTGTGATAATATTTTAATTGAATAATTTTAATCTGATAATATATATGTGATATTACAAAACATATTTTCAATTGAATCATACACTTAATTCCAAAATTTTTATTTTAAATATAAATAAGAACAAAATTTTATAAAAATAATTTAAACTATATATAGTAAAAAATTAAGCGGAATCTAACTGTATAAATACATTAAAAAAAAACATTTTTTTCCATCGTTTCATTTAGCACTTTTGAAAAGCGAAACGGCATATTTATTTGGTCCGTTTTTTTTTTACAATTTAATAACGAAAATATTTATACGAAATCGAAGTGAATTAATGTTGAAAAAAAAAATCTCATAACCGTTGTAACTGGTTAATTTGAACGTCGGTTTGTTTTGTCGGACTCCGCAGTGTTTATATTATAATTCGGATGTGGTCATTCTGACGTTTTGTTATTTAAATAAATTATAGTCGAACGTTGAGCAGAACTGGAATTATAAACAATTACATATAAAGCGATTAATGTATATATGTTACTGACAATTTGTGTAATTTAATAATCGAGCATCAAATCATCTGTGATATAGAAAATTGCAAAATATATATTTATATATATCTTATTTCGTGTAATACAAAATTCGTGCAAAACGAGATTCGGTCGTATAATATGTCTGTATTATATATTTATTTCATATATATATATATATATATATATATATATATATATATTGCATAATTACAAATCAACAATGTAGAGTGCAATTATGGCGATTGCAAATGATCTGTGTACAGATGATGTCTCATTGCAGTACAAACAAGAGAAATAAAACGTAATGAGTTGTCTATCCAGCGATAGTCAACCGTTTTATTTTCATATATTAGCCATAAAATAAATATTAATTTATTATAAATTTGAATATCATATAAATAATATTAAATATAATATAATATATTAGAATTATATGATTTATGCTATATAGATATGACGTATTTTTTGGATTGTATTATTATATATTTAATTATAGTATAGTTGAAGTTTTGCTGATGACTTACAAAATCACTGGAATAATTTCCGGATCGATCACATTAAATGGCGGTCGATCGCATTATCGGAAAATTCGAAATGAAGCTGTAAAACTAGATGGGATTGTGTACGACGTTTGGAATCGCAAAACCGGTAATGTCATACCGCAAAACCGAAAACCGAAACCGCACATACCAATTCGGTTTTCAATCAAACTGTATCGGTAGCGCTCTTATCGGACTGCCGTATAGTAAACGGTGCACCCTGTATGTGAATGCTCGCGGTGCTTCGTTATAGATTTGTCGTTTTACTTAACTACGATGATATTGAAAATTGTATTATTTTTATTATTAATTCATTTTTATTTTTTTTTCAAATTCAACTTTTTTTTTAAAGTTTGCATTTTAAATATCATATAGATATTAAAAGTTAAATTTCTTAAATTTTAATTAATAGAAAATAGAAAATATTTAATTGAAATATAAATAAATATGTATTATAAATATTTTTATTTTATTACTTCATTTTTATTGATTTAAAAATAATATTAAAAATTTGAATGAATAAAAAATATTATATTATACCCACTATATATAATAAATTAAACGAACATGTGCATTATTTATTAATACAAATATAGTATATATATATTTTTTTTTTTTTTGAGTACGTTTGATGAATGAATTTGAATTCAATTTATAGTTAATATTTGATTAAAAATTTTGCTATAGTTTAAATATAACATAATTTAAATATAAAATGGTAATTTACAATTTTTAAGTATTAAAATTATATATTAATAAAATATTTGTATTTAAAATTTACAAAATACATAATTTGTATTAAACATTTACCATACAAATAAACAATACAAGCGCGACTCGCATCCGGACAAATAGTCATTTATTGTCGAACCGGTTAATCAGTCGACTGATTGCACAAAGGGCATAACATCAGTCAAATCAGTCAAACCAATTTTGATTAAATTTTATCGTTTAGCAAACGAGAACGCTGCGGGCTCTTTGTGCTCTCATATTTGTTTATTGCGAACAAACGTTTCAGACGAAATCCGTTTCTATTTCGGTATTCGGTTGTTCATATGCATTTGACGCTAATGACATGTGGATCTTTCTTAATAATAGACACTATACCGTTCAATAGGTCTGTATATAATAAGTGTAAAGTATCGAGAAAATCAGATACGACGTTGAGTATGCAAGCAATCTATTTAACAGATATTATATATAATACTTTTGTTTGTCACAACTTAACACTATATTTTCTAGAAAAAAAAATAACATTAGTAATTGTTTTTAAAATGAGGAAAAATATGAAATAAATACGGTTAAATAGTATGAATATTTTTTTTTATCTCGTAAAAAAGATAAGCCGATTTCGTGTTAAATGTTTTGATGAAACTCATTTTTAATACGTATAAACATTAATTGTTTCGACTAAAATATATGAGTAAATAAATAATTACAAATAATTGGATTAAAAATAAGCAAAAATATTTTTCTAAAATTATTCATAAAAGATTATTATTTCACAGTAAAAAAATGTTATATATATATATATATATATATCATCTTATAAATTGATAAAGTCGCGATAAGAGATACGACCTAGAAAAACAGATGATATGACGCATTTTTCATCGAGCGACCGACCGACCGGGAAAAATAAAAATGCAATTTTCCGCTGAATTTTCGCAATTTACGGTATTTACCCGTTTTGTACGATAATATATTTATATTTATAAATAATAAATTCATATGCAATTTAACGGGAAAATCGGCTTACCGCCACCGCGTTATCTATATGTCTTCGCAAATAACGTTTCAGTATAAATACACGAACGATTTCTATGACGGTTTCAGAACAGTTTTCAGATCTGAAAAGCAGACGTTCAGACATTCGAAACATTCGAAGATGGCCAACAAGATGGTTTTATTGAGTTTTTGTTTGACGGTACTCTTCGTAGGAATCTCGAGTGCACCGGCTGACGAAGGTAAAAATTTTACACTCTTATTGATCTATTTTAAGTTTTCACTTAAAGAATAATATTTACGATAAAAAAAATTTTTTTATAATATAAAATTATAATATATATATATATATATATATATATATATATATATAAATTTTTATTTGTATCAGTTTTAGATATTGAACATCAACAACCAATTGAAATCGAATTACCAGTTATTCCTGAAAATCGTATGTATTTATATTTATAAAATATTTAGACATTTTACGGAATATTTATATATATATATATTTTTTATTTTCAGATGAGAGATTTGTGAGACAAATTAATGTTTGTTATGATTGGAGATGCGATTATCAGTGTAAATGGGCCGGAATGGGATATAAAGGAGGATATTGTTCAAATTTCCAATGCAGATGTTATCGTTAAATATTACAATATATATATAAATTGATTAAAATATAAATCATATATATTTTTCTTTATTGTATTTTAAAACATTATTATAGTATACATTAAAATTATTTTTTTTAATAATATTCATTTAATATTATATATTGAAATAAAATTATTAGTACTGGATACATATTTTTTATTATTTATATTTTTTTCTAGAGCTATCACTATTTATTATAAAAAGTTAAAGTAAAACGTGTTCCAATATTTAATTGAAAAATATATAAATCGCAATATCTAAAATAAATAAGTTATATTGGAGTAAATTAAAGAAAAATCTTTTAATAAAAATTTCATTAAAACACCCAAACAATTTTGAATAATTAATTACTATTAATTGATTTGTGTATTGTCATTGAGAAGGAGCAAGTATGAAAAAATTCAACTCAATTAGATATTGGGAAGTGGTCGAAAATTTGATTACAATATTCTACTTCGACAAACAAACTAATAAAAAAAACAGTACGAGTTAAATTTCTATAAATAAAATTTAAAAATCAACAATATAATGAAATCTAATCAAACAATAACAAATAACAACTTCATATTTGGAATGAAATTAAACTTATTGTTGACTAAAGGCATGTTCAGCTCGGAATTTTATTACTATTATTATTATTTCATATTAATTATTTATGAAAGAATTGAAATTTAAAGGTTTATTTCAGTGTCAGAAATAAAAATATTCCCATACATTTGTATATTTTTAATATATTTGTTTTTATTGAAATTTTATTGATACATGGAAATTTAATATAGGTACCTTAAAATTTAATAATGATGGTCATATTTTCTTTTCTACTTGACCACTTATTTCAGATTTCTTATTATTTCCTAAAAGGTAACAGTAATTCAAGAATATATAATAAAATAATTATTTAGTGTTTGGAAATACATTCTCGAAAATATCTAATTTACAAATTCTATTGAATTTATTTAATTAATTTAAAATTTGAGGAAAAAGGAAATACAATTATAACATCATAAAACAATTTCTTGAAAATGAAAATAAGTATGTACTTCTTTTAATAAATTGTTATAAAAAATACCTATATAATAAATAATCTGTTCGGTAGATAAACTCATTAGATTGAAAAATAGCAAAATCAAAATAAGAAAATATACAATAAAATTTCGTGGAAGTGCATTATAAGACATCATATTAACTAAGTAGTTTTTTTTTGATAACATTAATCTCGAGTTGTTTCTCTATTATTTTGTATAATCGTTCTTATTTTATGATTTTATAAAACAAAAAAAAAATAACACAATAAATTATCTAAAGTGGGATCGTTATCTTGATATTATGGTATATATATGAACCGAGTAATTGGATAAATAATCAGATCAGTGTTCGTTGCTGAAACTGAAACTTTCAAGATGGCGAACAAAATGGCGTTATTGGCTTTATTTTTGACGATTTTCTTCGTTGGAACTATGAGTGCTCCAACCAACGAAGGTCAGTTATTTTACTATATTATTTAATATATATAATTGAAAAATAATATTATTTTAATATTAATATATTTTTGATGGATATGAATATTTTTTTTAAATTTTATAAAATATATTTTATTATCAGTATTAGTTTTAAATAAATATATTATTTCTAATTTCAGAAAAAATTAAACCGAATAAAATTGATTTATACAAAAAAGGTTACGGCTATGATGTTCAAGCACCTCTGGTTTTTGAAAAACGTATTTTAAATTTTTATTAATATTTTATTTATATATATATATATATATATATATATATATATATATATATATATTTATAAAAAATATATTTAATTTTAGTAGAAAAATTGCCAAGAATCGATATATGCTACGATTGGCAATGCAATTATCAATGTTTATGGTCTGGAAATGGTTATAAAGGAGGCTATTGTAGTTTTTTCCAATGTATATGTTATCGATAATTATTTGAAGAGAACTTATAAAAAAAAATATTTTGTTAAATATCTTTTAATATAAAAATAAATAAATCATATGTAATAAAAACGAATTTAAAATTAAAAGAAGATTATGTTAAAAACATTTTAATCTTATTTCCGTCTATAAATAACAGTTTAATTCAAACACAAACATAAATAAATAATATAATTTAGTTAATTTAAATGATGATTAAAAAAATATAAAATTTAAAATATTGAAAAATAAATAAAATTTTAAAATATTTTACCTGGAAACATATCGTAATGAATTGAATTTCAATATGTCAAAGAATGTTTCATAAATTATTTAAATATACATATTTTCTATAAATTGTTTTTTAGTTTATTTTATAATAAAAATAATTATTTTTTAATCAGTAAAAATAAGGAAAATAATTTATCATTTATTATGTTACTCGGTTTTAAATATTTTATGCGATTTTTTCAGATCGTATATAAATACTGATTAATACTGAGTAATACAAATTTGAAATCGCTAAAAGTTCCAAGGAGGTGAATAATTTCAATTTTATCTATATATTGTAATTATTTTGATAAATGTTATATATATATATATATATATATATATATATATATATATATATATATATATATATATATTAAAGATTGAATATTAAAAATGTCATTAATTATCTTATTTGTCGACGTTATGCAGATGAAAGACAATTATTATATGAACTGAAATATGGTAACAAAATATTAGAATATTATTATATATGATATATTTATTTTTTTCACAGTTGAAAAGAACTAAAAGGGAACCAGTGAAAATTCGTAACATTCCACTGTGAAAATCTCAATATATTGTAAAGAAACGTGAATATAAGGGTGGGTTATTGTATTTGTCATTATTAGTAAAAAAAAAAAACATAATTCAATTCACATATTAAAAATTATTTAATTACTTATTTCAGAAACAAAGTGTATTTTTTTTAAATATTCTATTTTTTAACATGTCAATAAGGGATGCCAACGTATCTGTTCTGATCGTTTATTTTTCTTTTCACAAGAAGAAAAGAAACGCATCATAAAATTTTGTAATTATTTATTCGTCGATTTTTATTTTTATCTTTATTTATGGCCCACACACCCCGCATACGAATGTTTGTCTTAGTTTTAACTACGAATATAAAAATCATTACTGAATATACAAATACTATTCGAACGTATTTCAGACCCCACGTGAAATACCGTTTTTTTTTTATTTATCGTTACTTTCTAAAGCTATAATTAAATATTTATTATCGCTTTAACGTATATATATATATATATATATATATATATATATATATATATATATATATATAAATTATTTATTAATAGCAATTATGCGATTTGTTGTAATTTCTCATGATCTATGTGATTAAAGTCGTGTTTATTCAATATTATCTTTTAATCGTTATTGTAAAAATAATGAAAAAAATAATAATAATGAGAATTGAAATGTAATATTAATTTACATGTCCGTCTGTATGTCGTATAATGGAAGATAGACGTTACAATGAGACGTATATAATATCTGATATCAATTTGGTTCGGGTATTGCGTGTGGAACATTGCGATTTATCAAATCCAAACAGGGTTGTATTCCATTAAAAATGATAAATTTAATTAAATTACGATATATATAATTAATATAAATTAAAGTATTTTTAATGTTTGTATATGGTTTATATTATTTTTTATTAAAAATGTAAACAAACGAAGAATTCTTGAAATTGAAATATATATAAAGAAGAAATTATTTTTTTAATACATTATATATATTTTTAATGTATATTAACATTATCTTTTAGTATTAAAATGTATTTCACTATTATTACATATTTTTAAAAATTCAATATGTATTTTTTTTAAAGGCTTGAAATCTTATTGATATAATAATTATAGTTTTTCTAACTTCTTAAACTGATAAAAGTTACATATTAATTTATAATAAAAAATATACGAAGAAATCTATCTATGTTATAATATGATTATAAATTTGTAATATAAAATTATATATCAGGGGTTGCCAAACATTTTCGAGAACCACAAAAGGATTTTTGTGGTTCTCGATTAATGTATCTGAGTGCCATTTTAATTTTTAATATTAAAGAATTATCAAAATAAATAAAATTAATATATTCAATTTTTTTAATACATATTTAATTGCGGATCGCGAAAAATTTTAAATTTTGAAAAATGGCTCGAACTATGAAGAACATTTAACATTCTATATTTTTATGATAATTTAGATAAAAAAATAGAAATGAAAATATATAATATATTTACAACACCATTTTATAATGAAAATATATAAATGAGACCTTTAAACAAATTTTCATACTAGTAAACATCAACTCAATATACAGTATTATGGATGTGCGCATATTCAATATACATAAGAACTCGCGGGGAAATTTAAAATCCACCCCTGTCCGCTGATGAAGCACGGGTTTACTTTTCGATTTGAATACGAAACTACATCCCTGTTCCAATTTTGCATATTAAAACCAAAGAACGGACTGAATCGTCCACCGGGCAATATTTCATGAGACGTTGGACAATATTCAGATTGTATTCGCGAGGTCGCCGATCTCGGCCACGTCAAGGCATACTCATGACTTGCGCAAATTTATTGCGCAATACTCGACAATAAATAATCATCGCGTGCTTTCAACGTATATTATACAAGTATAATATATTTATATATATAAAGCTTTCGTTTCAGTCATGCAAAAATATTAAAATCAGCGATGGCTGTCCGCATCTCGTCCAAAATCGACCTGAAAACAAAAAAAAAACAGTTGGACCATTATTTGATGTCGTCTCGCATTTTGAACAATATATAGTAAGTCGTGCACGACACTGTCAATAAATAGCCAAACGATATCAGTATGCAATTGTATACTTTATATTGATTTTTTTAATGTTTATAATATAATAGATTGTATATTTGTTAACGAGTTTCAATCTGGAAATGTCACTCGTATTTTTCATTTTTTATTTATAAAAAAAATATTTTTTCTTTGTACGAAAAATATTTGAAATAATGCTGCGACACATTAAATTTTTAAATAAAATCAACAAATATTGAAATATATATATATTTTTATAAAATTAAATTGATTAGAAAAATTTCAATATCGACTTTTACTTATTATTATTAATGATTGTATGAATAAATAAATTAGTTTTGTCACGTTGATTGAATTCTGATACATTTTAAAAATATTGAAATATTAAAATTTATTTTTTTAATATTTCATCAAATAAATTATATTTAGATATATTTTTAATATATGAATATTTGTTTTTCTCTCAAAAATTCATAATATTCTATTCAAAAACCTTTCTATATAATTTTAAAATTGTTTGAACAAACACTCATTTTATAATATAAGACTATCTCTGTTAATTTTTTATTAAAAAAAATCACAAATATAGTACATAAAATTTATAAAAAATAAACAGTTTACAATCGGATAAATTATCACGTATCACATAATTGCAATGAAATCATATAAACTTGTACAAATATTTTCGATATGTACTCATATAAATATCGTCATAATTCTTTGAAAAACGGTCATTAATTTTATCGAAGAATTCCAATATCATTTTTAATTTATCATTTCATTAAATCGGTACTCGTAATAGTCGATTTATTACATCGATGACCATAAATTGAACGAGCTGTAAATCATAACATGGACGAACATTAATAATGACTATGAAGAGACATTTATGGAAACGACATGAAAAACTCGATACACATATGTATATTTATATATATATATATATATATATATATATATATATATATATAAATATTTTTTCCCTTATATTGAAAAATAATCGAGAGGAATTGTAGAAAGTGCGTTCAATATATTGCGCAATATTATTTATAATAAATACTCAACACAGTTATGGCCTTGTGTAATGGGTCTTTAATTATTCTTGTTTTAATATTATTAAATACGTACATTTTAATTCCATTTATATAATATTAATAAATTTATGAAATTTAGCATATATTCTATTTCAACATAATCATTCAATTAAAATGTTCATTAGGATGTGATTTATATTTTTTTAACTTTTATTTTTGGATATTCAAAATAAATTGTTATATAATAAAATAATTCATAAGAACTTTTTACACACGCTAATAAAAATAATGAAAAATGTAAAATTTTAATACATATATTAAAATAATATTATTCTATATTAATATTACTAAAATTATTTTTGACAAAGAATAATAACATTCATAATGTATTATTTTTTTTTAACAAAATTTAACATTTTTATAATTTTTGTAATATCGATCGCGTAGTTTATTTATATATTTTATATAATTTTAGATTTTTATTGAAATTTGAGTCTTTTTTATTCATCAAATTTACCTTTTTATTTTTCAAATATTTAAAACTGCGTATGATATATTTATATATAGTATATAAAATAATGAATTATTTGGATTCAATAATCTTTTATAATATTAAAAATTTGAATTACCAGTTATATATATATATATATATATATATATATATATATATATATATATATATATATATATATATATATATATATATATATATATATATATATATATATGGTATATATAATCTTTTATTTTTTTTCAAATATCTTTCTCAATACATACTTAATACGTAAATTACTTTTTTCATATCATTGTAACTAAGCAACGCGTACATAACCATAACATGAATACACCGATGAACGATATATTATCGATTACAGATAAGATTATATGGTTTGTTTACTCTTTATAAATGTAAACAACTCTGATGCACAAACATGACACAGTTCCAACGAATGCCTTGTTAAGACGGCAACGGGAAACCACAATAAAGTGCAAATATAATTTTATATATATTATATATATGGTATTAGGGTGACCGGAAAGTTTTTGCGTTTTTATTTTTGATACACATGTTTGCGGTTAATTTTGACTAAATTGTGGTTATTTTACTGGTTAAACCGTGTGTGTCCTTCAGTGTCTAAAAATAGATTTTAAATCCTTAAACACCTCCTTATTCGAAAATGGTGGAAAAGTTTCCATAGAAAAGAGATTTATGTGTGTTGATGTTGTACGAATTTCATAAAAAAAAATTCGACTATGTTTCCTGCAAATAATATTTGTGCTGTATATTCTAATAAACTGAAGTTTCACAGTTGTTAAATAATGATTTAAAAAAATTCGATTTGGAAATTTAGTCTGGATGATGAGCTTCAATCTGGAAGTTTTATACAAATGGATTACATTGCTTTACTGGCAGAAATAGAGTCAAATTAATTATATATGGATTATGAAATTATGAATGCTTTAAAATTACATAAAAAAAATTGGGAAGAGCTGGAGAGAAAATAATTTCGAGCTCGGATGGAAAGTTTTACCACATCCACCTTATTTCTCAGATATTTATCCCTTTGATTATTATTTTTTTCATCTAATGAAATATTTCTTTAAGAAGAAATCAAGATAAAAACTTCATTGGATTTTTTTTCACCTCTAAAAACGCAGATTTTTATAAAAAAAAAATTTTTTTTACTACTAGATGTGATGGAAAAAACTTATCGGGCTCCCTAATATATAAATATACAATAAAAATGAAATTGCTTTTATTTATAATGATGCTATTTAAGACTACGTAAGTTGTTGGTGGTGCCTTTTGAATATCATATTAAATCAATGGACATTGCTACTATATTAGCATACCATTTGTAGGCGGTCGGCGCGCTCCATAAGCGCGAATTAGATTAAAACGGAACATATTTCTCAGCACTCGTCGATTTTCAACGGACGCAAAAGTGGGCATTTTATGTAAAGTTTCCCAGAATACCGGGGAACCGAAGGCGTTAAGAAATATATATCGGCAATGTTTTATTAATACAAAAAAAAAATAAAAAAAAAACTTGCATGTGTGTGTATATATGTATATGAGAACCGGTGAAACGAATGTGCTATTTGCGGGGCCCCAAAAAGCGATTCGTGGGTCCGGATCCGGATTCGATGGGATTTTTATTGAAATTTGACCGGTTATGTCGGCCCACCCAAACCCCAATTTCAGCCATAAAATCGGCATAATGCACGTATTTACCCGCTTTACTTCTGTGTTCAGTACTATATATTGGGACGGGAGTCGGTGCTATAGGGGTGGACGAGGCTTGGAGTAGATTCACGGGCCCAAGATTTACAACCTCTGGCCAGTCAGTTAGTGCTAAAATATGCCCTACGGCGAAAAACCATTTTCTTATACACCCTTTACCACCCCCCACTTTCAACCCCCGCGGGGGTACTGATACATCTGTTTTCGCCGACGGCTTAAAACTTCTTAAACGACTTATACCCTTCTTAAATGGCTCGATTGCGCCATACGATTGCAGCATACTGCAGTTCGCGCATGCATTAAAATTAACAAAAAAATATCATAAATTCACTTATTTCCTTTGTGAATCAACACGAAGACACGAAACAGAACTTATATAAATTTTTAACTATATTTTCGTTTAAAATTATATATTGTAATAATACATTTTAATAACAAATATATATATATATATATATATATATATATATAATATATATATATATATATATATATATATATATATATATATATTATATATATATATATATATATATATATATATATATATATATATATATAATATAAAATCTGGTTAATAGCGCGTGTGGAAAATTGATTTTTCTCGCTAAGCCAAGCAAGAGGGTAATACAAAGGTTGCAGGGGTTGAATTGAAGAAAAATCATCAGAAAATTAGACACAGGGTAGAAATGAAGACAGCAAAAAAAAGATAGCGAAGGGCGAATAGGGCTACTCGAAATAGACGAAAAGTTTGCAGATGATGGTCGTCTAATTCTGCGGAAAATTTCTTAAATAGGGTACCGACAACAACAACAACAACCACCGTCACCACCTATTTCAACCCCTATATAGCAAATTTTCCAACCTAACCACCCCCTTTTTGCCATCATCGTCGCTTGGTAATCTGCTCCTGTTCGTACGAGCGATTACCCCCTAGACGAATTTTTTTTCGTTTTCTCTCATCAAAATATATTTTCCGATTCAAATATGCCTCCGGGACGATCTAACAGGGGGGGTGATTATTTTTTTTTTTGCTATACCAAAAAACCGAGGGTTGATCAATGGAAAATTTCGCGAAAAATCAACTCTTCAGAATTCAGAAGGCAATATGGAAGAGGGTTGTAACAAATTTAATTACGCGACTAAACGATTTACATATTATGAAAATTTAAGTACAAGAAAATCTGGATTACATCCAGAATTAAATGAGATAGAAAAAATCTGCAAAATCGTTATGAAATATATTTAAAATATGTTCATTTTTTCAGCACCTATTATCGTCTATTTTCAGAGTATATATATATATATATATATATATATATATATATATATATATATATATATATCGAACGTTTCCAAGAGTTATCTAAATCAAGCGTTTTGTATTGTCTGGAGTTAAGTGGAGACATCTATTTGGTCGTGATTTAAGACCCTGAAAAATGTCATACATTATAACGGGAACGTCAGTTGAATGTGTGTATTTTTTTTTTCAGACGCAGACACAAAAGAACTCGACAATGACGCCGCAAAAATGCAACACACGAAAGTCGAATGAAACAAAAAATAAATAAATAAAAAAGAAAAAAATATCATAAAAATACACCGAGGATGAAAAGTTGACGTACACCATTACAATTTGTAGTGTTAACACAAAATGCCGAATGATTAATAGTATTTATTTATTTTTGATTGATATTTTCCAGTTTTTATGATTTCAAAATTTTCAGTATTATCGATATACATATATTTGTATATGTGCTTAAGCATATAATATATATAAATTTTTTATATAATGAAATCATATAGTTCATATTAATATTTGTATATATATATATATATATATATATATATATATATATATATATATATATATATATATATATATATATATATATATATATATATATATATAGTCGAATTTGATATCTATCTTATTTTATTCATCATAATAAGTAATATATCAAATATTTTAATAATATAATAATTAAAAGTTGTTGGCAAATTTAGAATATTATAGTTGTTCAATATTTGAAAGATGGATTCAAACTCAGAAAGATTTTTTCTTATAAATATGTTAGACAAATGTCTATAGCATGTTCCAAAACAGATAATCATTCCTTCTGATCTCTGATCATCTATATTAAATATTTTTTAAATATAAGACACAATCATATAAATTATATCGCAATAATGAAATACGATTGATTATGTAACCGTGATAAATAATGTTTACAATAATAATACTTATAAATTTAAATAATTATTTATTCCTAAAAATGTAAATGAATTTGAAGAGTATTGTATAATATAAAGTCTAGTTCTAATTTTTGTATATATATTTAAAAAAAAAATATTAGTTTGAAATAAATCAGAAATTCTCAAATATGTCAATATATCTGAAAATTCAACACGATTCCGTAAAATATTAAATGTATAATAGACGAAAATGTTATTTATATAATTTCATATTACATCTTTTATATATAGATACATTAGACAAGTGTACGTTATTTTCGAGCACCTACTGTACACGCATATGAGCGCATACGCGTACACATCGTCGTATGTATACAGGCGTAAACAATTCAAAAAAAATCAAACTGGCTAACGTTGTCGATAATAAACGTTTCTTTATCATTTTTTTTTTGTTTTAGTTTTCTAGTCGAATTTATTTCGAACGCATCTTTAATAAATATATTTATATATAATATATTTTTTAACGCATATATATATATATATATATATATATATATATATATATATATATATATATATATATATATATATATATATATATATATATATATAATTAAGCGAAAATATTGGCGGTGGCCCCGCGTTAATCTGTCTAGGACAAATGGTCTTTCGTTTGAACGCGAGCCAGAGCTATTATGTCGTTAATTGTTTTCGACTTGCCCCATACGATCATAAATCGAAATTTATCGTTTCTACACGAAAAATAGACGCACTATATGAGTTTTTCTTTTTTTTTAAAAAAAAACGACTTTTGGTTAACCGGAAACGATTTGATTTTTTTTGTCTATTTTTCAAGAAAAAAAAAATAAAAATAAATAAATACTGACGGACCATCGTTCAAATCAAATTTTCTGCAAATGTGGCAATTTAATAAAGAAAATAAATTGTATAATGAATATAAAATAAATATATCAAAACCAAAGTTGTCTTTTAAAATTCATAACAGAATTATTACAAATAAAGTTTTATTAATCCAATTTTTGTACAAATAAATAATATAATGGAAATGGATGAAAACTTAAAAACGTATTTATTTTTATTCAGAAAAATATTTTAATTATTTATCTGATAATAATAGTATTTTTCATTAAAAAAAACGATAAATTTATTATTTTTCATTATATATTTTTTTTTCGATATTGATTTATTTTTAATTGCTCTAAATTCAACCATTAAACTTTTTATTTTTCTATTATATATACTATAAATCGTCCATAATAATATTTTAAATTCATATTAAATTTTATAATTGATATATTCATAGAATAAATATTTTATAAAATTAACTTAACGGATAGTAAATAGATCAATTTGTATTTTATTGCATTTTGAACATATTTAAAATTCATATAAATGTATTTAAATAATATGTTTATATAATGAAAAAAATACGTTACGATGTTTTTTCACTTGGAACTGAATAAAATTTGTATTTTAATTGCGCGCTCATGGAAAAGCATGACGAGCTAAAATAAACAAATTAGACAAAAACTCTGTAAAAAAATCTTTTTTTTCTATATATATATATATATATATATATATATATATATATATATATATATATATATATATATATATATATATATATATATATATATTTCAAACGAACATAGTTTCGAGAGAGATAAATTCTCGCGAAAACGTCCAAAAATAAGCTTAATAAAAATGATAAAGACGTCGTTAATTATTTATAAGTAACGGACAAGTGTGCGTCTTGAAGAATCTAAAAACGTAACAATGCAAATCGACGACAGAATTCCACGGTTCGCAAATAGATATATTGCCGCCGTTCATATATTTGAGAATCGTATACACGTGTAAGTGATCAGAGTGATCAGTTATTCTCAATATGTGAATCGATAAGTCGAAAAAATAAGTAATAAATCAACAGCACTAATGTTATTTCAAATATACGATTTCTTTTTCTTATTATGAAATGTCATCAATTTTTGGTTATATCATTAAATATTTAACCTAATATTTCAATTCATTTTTATGTGAAAATAGTCATTTATATATTATATAATCGATTTTACGAATTGTGCAATATTGATTGCTTAAAATTGGTGTTTTAATATAATAGATAGATTTCTACTGTTGTCATGATTATTTATAGCTGTTTTATTATTATAAATATGATATTTTTTTTATAAATCTAATTTAATAATAGAGAATAATGACCTTTTGTGAAGAAGCAGCCATATTGAGGGTCGATTCAAAAAGTCTTTTAGAATGTTTTGCGTGAAAAGCCTTGGCTAGTCGCTGGAAAATTATTATATACGTATATTAATAAATTTATTGTGAAAAATGTTCGTCGTTCAAATGAATATACAGCGTCGTAAGAACGGACGTGTCGGGGTCAACGTTGCGGACCCCCAGGAAACGAGATGGGAAAAAATGCGGGACGTACACCGTGGAAACTTCATATAAAATGTATTTTTTATAGTTTTTTTCGCAATTTTTGCGCCGGACATACAGCGGGGGGTCCCGCGGGACCCCATATATTACTGTGTCCGGTGACAGCCGGTATTGAAACGTATGACCGCCGCGAGCCGCCCCTCGTTAGGCTGCGGCCCCGAGATACGCCACCCCTGACACGAACGGACTGCGCTCCCACTTCCAACCCCTTATTCCATATACTGGACGAGGACGATTTCTTTTTATCATAGTTTTCACGAGAATTGAACAGCGATGTCAACCTTTTTTATATATAACAACAAATTATAAAATAATTATTCTTATGTTTTTTTTAATTTATATGTATTTTTCATGCTTGAATATTTAATATTTTACTATAAAAAAAGTGTAATTTCAAATTAATTGAGAAAAATTGTGAATTTTCATTTATAGAATATGTTCAAAATTTTTAAATACATTTTTTAAATTTTCAGATTTTTAATTTATATAAAGAAATGATGTTCTTATTTACATTCTAAATATATTTTTATTTTTTAATTAAAAGTGGTATTAAATCAAACTTATATAGAAAGAGATTAAGACATTTAAGTGTTTTGTATATGGTTTTCAATCCCTGAACGCGAATATACATCTGACTATTTTTTATTTAGAAATCTGGGAAATATACCCTTGGGTCGCATCAGTCGCGCCCTACACTGGACATTACTTGCATATGCAAGAGAGCAAAGATGAGATCGGGAAACGGGGAACGGGAGTCGGAAAATGCCAAAAATAAAAAAAGACCCAAGGGTGGGGGGGGGTGTATGAAAGTCGACTTCTTTTGATAAATATATCGGAACGGGGGTTCCTAGTAGAAGGGGGGGGGGTAGTTGAAATGGACATTTATATGAATCGGCCCGTGTCCTCGTGGACATGGTAATCCAATAAAAGGTAACGGTTTTGATTGCAGGACCGAGCGCGTTTATGGCCGACGGGAACACAAAACAAGAACGAATAAATATTTATGAGACGGGATGCAAAATATTTTGTGACGAAAAATAAAATAAAATAAAAAGAAAGCGAGCGGGGTGTTTTCGGAAAAATATTTTAGAACGTAGTCAAATCGACTATGAAAAATCAAACGATCGAACGTTACTCGATATTTGAATAGATATATTCACATTTTAAAAAATGAATTCTGAAAGAAATTTATGATATTTTTCATTACAGAATTTTAAGATCATAAAAATATAGTATTATTCTGGATCGATTATGAATAATTCATCAAAATATATTCAGTGAAAACAACATTGATTCGATATTTATGTGATTGAAGGGGTCGATTTTTTGACATATGCACTCTTTGTAGAGGTATTATATATATATATATATATATATATTCCATCCAATGGGGTGACAAAAAGTGTCCATTGGTAAGAAGCGGCTGAGCGTGGAAAAAAAATGCTCTCACTGGGAATAGAAAAAAAAAATATCTTGTGTGACCCCAGATTGACGATACATCAAACGGCATGACTCAAAAACAAGCTTTATAGTATTACAATTCGCATGCTTTTAGCCATAGTGGATGCAAAATATATCAAAAACGTCCACCATATTGATGGGGGATGATTGATTTTTATACATCATAATGTTAAAAAAAAAAAACATTAAATAGAGCGTAAAATAACATTCGCCGTATGTATTATTATAATCTAAAAATCGACCATCGTACGATTTTAAGCAATCGCTTTTAATATAACAAAATAAAAATTTGGTAATAGCACGCATTATTTTAAAGTTTTCAAAATGAAATCGAAAAAAAAAAATATATATATATATATATATATATTTCAGATCCTAAACATCGATAACGTCACCTTGATGTAAATTTGTAATACCGGCTAGCATTTCATCACTACCAATTAGTATTACGCGTTCTTATTGTAATCATTTTATCGTATAACCCGATCTACAAACGTTGCTTATAATTTTTTTTTAACTAAAATCACAGTGTTATATCTTTCACTTACAAAGATACAGTAGAATTCCGCTTACATAATATTTAACACTTTTTAAATTTGAAATATATATAATAAGAGAAATAATGTTCAATATTCATCAGAATAAATTTCATGTAAAAGTATGCAATTATATTGATAATTCAATATATAAAATTGAATATATATATATATATAAATCATAATTTTAATAATGATTTAATAATTAAATTGGCGGAATATACTTCGGCGGTCTCCCACTGTATCCATTCATACGATTATATGCGCGTCTTCTTTCTGCACGTATTTATACGTAAGTCCATTTCCTTTTATCTTCTTGACGAAAATAAAATAAAAATTAAATAAAGAATATATATATATATATATATATATATATATATATATATATATATATATATATATATAAATATATATTTAACACAACACATAGGAAAACGCTCCAGTTACGCTTCGATGAATATTCATACGAAACATGCAAATCGCGCACGCTTAATTTATGCGCAGCAAATTATTTTAATTATTGGGGTTGAAGCGCATGAAAAACGAACAGAAAACAAAATAAGACATACGAAAAATATACATTTATATAAATATATAAATAAAAAGATAAAAAAGTAAACTGAAATTAAAATGATGGTTCATACCGTTGAATAAATATATATATATATATAATTGAAAAAAAATATTTTATATGTAAAATTAATGTATCATTATTGAATTTATATGATTATATTGATAATATTATATATGAATATATCATGATTTTTGATTAAAGTCTAACGGATACAAATGTAATGAACGAATTTTCCGACGACACTATATATAGTTGAATATCGAACGTTCGATTTTCTCGTTACATATCGCGTATAATTAATAATAATGTGTGTGTGTTTCGAAATTGCGATATTGCCGGTGTTTTGTAAGGAGCGTGATCGCGCACGAGCTCACATTTGCATGTTATCAGTAGGAAATCATAAATCTTTCGTTGTTTTATGCGAGAGATGTCCGTTTGTTGCCTGTGAGAATTTCTCGCATTCTCTTCGTTAACGTTCACGGTGCTCGTTCATTGTGCGATTCCGATTTTATTTTTATTTTTATTTTATTTTTATTTTTATTTTTTTGTAACGATCTGAAAATTAACGCTCACGTGAATACGTCAGGTCGTTTTTACATATATATATATATATATATATATATACGGACAAATTGGTCGTTTTCAAATGGTGCTGAGTTCAAAATGAAACTATTGATATGATTGCAATACGACTGTAAATTATAAAATAATTATATTATATTATATATGTTATAAATTGGTAGAAGATTGTTGTTTGGATTATGATAAGTTAATAGAAAATATAATTATAAAATAACAGTAAACAATCTGAGACTAAAATGATAAAATATTACATATCTATATATATATATACATATATATCTTTAATTTGTAGATGGTTTATTGAACTTCTTTGATTTGAGATTCAATGTAAAATTTTATTAGAAAATAAAACTAATATTTAAAATATTAAATTATTGATATTATAATACAATTTAATTTTAAATTTTATTAGTGTTTTGAAAACAATTCATCGTTAATCCAAGAAAAATAGGTCTTATTATATTGATAATAGTTTTTTTTTATTATAGAACTATAAGTCGTTCTAAATGTATTAAAATCGTTAATATGATTTGAACGAAAATATGTTTTTACGTTTTTTTTTAAACTAATATATTCAATTTTTTATTCAAATAATCATTGTTTTAATATTAAAATGATTGAATTTTAAACATATTCGTAAATTATAAACATCTTGACTGATCTATTACAAATATCGTTTTAAACTGAAAAAAAAAATGTACAAATGCAATATTTATGACATAATGCGGCCATAAACTGTTAAAATATAAAAATACTAGTTTTATATTATTTGATACGAGAGAAAGATTGAATAATATCAAAAAAAAATAATAATAATATAATAATAAAAAAAAATATGGACGATCATAAAGTATTAATACGCAATTAGTGGACAAGATGCGGTTTAAAGGCGAACGCAATAAATTCCTACGTTATTTTTATGACGCTACCAACATAGAAGCCGTATAATATAAAAATATTTTATTGTTGATAAAACAACGCGGACGCAATTAATAATCAATAATACGGTCGCAAAACTTTAATTAACGGGTGCGCTTTACCGAGCGCCCGGCATACAGAGGGTTAATTGCCGGTACCCCTTCAAATTTTATATTTTTATTGCGGTCAATTTGTACGTAGCCATATTTATATATATATATATATATATATATATATATGAATATGCATATTTTTATTTTTTTATATCGCTATAAAAGTTTTATTTTTAATATTTCCCTTTATGCTTTATTATATATATATATATATATATATATATATATATATATATATATATATATATATATATATATATTACTGAAATATTATACAATTATCAAATTCGTGAAAATTTGTATCGGAATCGTTTAATTGGTATAAGAAAATTATTTTTTGTATATTTTAAAACTGGATATAATGATTTATTAATTGTTGACTGAACGTGATATTCTTGTTGAAGAAAAATGCGCATTTATTACGATCGACATTTTCTCCGTAAAATTTATGCATAATAAATATATATTATATATTTTTTTTATTCCAAAGCTTCGATTCCAATAGGAAATAATTTCTGGATATATTTCATTCTTAGTTGAATTATTCCGTAATTACTATAATTATCAATTCCGATTAAACTATTTTTTTTTTGTGTAATTATTTAACTACTCGTGTACTATGTTGCAACATTTTATTTAATTCTTTTAAAAAATTCCAATATAAAGATTGATTCACACGCAGTGCAGTTATAAAATATTTATTTAATTAAAAAAAATCGTATTGAATATATCGTCTTCTTTTAAAGGATGGTGATCCAAATAGCTAATATATAATTAAATAATCTGCTTATATTATTTATGGACTCATTTTCAATATATTTATAATAGTTGTAATCGGAAAATATGGACATATTTTCCGATTACAACTATTATAAATATATTAATTGTATGTATAATATCTTGAATTATTAAATTATAGTATAAATATACGATATCTTTACTCAAGATTCGATATGTTATAAATGAGCATCGAATGCGTTATTTTAAGATAGTGATATATATATATATATATATATATATATATATATATATATATATATATATGTACTTCTGTTTGTTTATATATCTAATGTTTAACCCAAATTTTTAACTGCCGTTAAATCTATCCAGTATAAACAGTTTGCTAAGTACACAAAGTCGTATTCACCAATAATCAAAACACAATAAGGACACAATTCGCTTTCGGGCACGATAAATACAAGTGTATATATATATATATATATATATATATATATATATATATATATACTTAAGCGAGTGGATTTATCTTCGGTATCATAACTTGCACGGGATTTAACTTGGCACATCGGGAACGTCTCTCGTAACACCCTTAGGAAAGGATCTTCGTATGGCGTAGCCGTCTTGTAGAGCATCGGCTGCTGTCGTAGACAAGGATCCAGTCGCCCTTTTAATAGGACAACTTGGCTCTTTCATCCCCCCCCCCTCCCGAAGGCTGTTCCCCATGGGGGTTGATGGTTCTGAGATCTTTCTCTTTCGACCACCGTCTTGGACTACCGTTAAGATTATTGGCAATTAGACGGTTTAATAACGATGTTAGTGAGGGTGAAGTCGTACGTAAGGAAACTTGGTAAGCCTTCTCATAATGGACTCTCGCGCTACTTCACATTTGTCCGAGATTTGTCGTAGAAATATATGGAATGAAACGTTCGACTGTATCAGCGATAGTCAAACTGTTCAATAAATAAATAAAAAAATAACTTTAAATTATAAGAATCGTAAAATTAACAATGGTTTCTATCGTTTTTAAAAATATTGGCACTATATGATGTATTTGAATATAATATTACATTAAAAAAAAAACATTTTTTATGTAATGATAAATTATATATATTTCTATAAATATATATATATAACAATAATTTATATTTAACAATATTGAAATTTCTATTATTATATTATATATTTATTTTGATAAAACATTCTTCTTTCTTTCTTATATACTCCAATAAATCCATCTGATTAACATATGCTTACCATTTATCTCTTACCTTTTGCTTTGAAATTTCAGCATTCTATTTTTCCATCTTTTTTATTAGCATGCAATCTACCTTTTATTCAATATAAAATATTTATATAAAATATCGATATTAATTTAACGTTTTATTTTCGACGAAATATCTAATATGTCATTGCATACAAAACAAAAATAATGCTAATAGAGTCACTCTTGCATAACGACGCATTCCTAAATATATTATATTACCTGAAATGTAATTTATATTATACTATACAATATACCGATATACATGCCGGAACAAAAGAAGCGTACAATTAATTAAATTGAAAAATTCTTTATACGTGAACGTCTCGTCAAAAGCGTTTAACGTTTTATACGCACAAACAATAATATATATACGAGTGTCATATAAAATGTCACATATAACACATTCAAAGTCGCATTTAATTCAAAACACACACACGCACACACACACACATATATATATATATATATATATATATATATATATATATATATATATATATATATATATAGTAATGTACGTAAATATCGGTATGTTATACGTAAGTGGAAAATCTTTACATTCCTACAAAGCAATAAGTTTCCTCAATACTCCTTACAGGATTACGAACTATTCCATCCTTAAAGCACATCCTGCGATCCGAACTAGGGAAACATATTATGAAGTTCAATAGTTAATTCCGACTCGATTAAGACGAACACGAAGTCTGGATATGTACTAGAAAATATAACGAGTATTACACACTCATTCACGTACACATCACTTTTATCCCTTCTGTATACTCGTATGATCCAAATTATGACGTGTTTGTATATATATATATATATATATATATATATATATATTTATATATAATGAAATTATATTTAAATAAATTTTAGAAAATTATATAAAAGTATATATTATAATATGCGACATCCCTACGCGGCTGAAAAATAAATAAATCCGAGGGATGTATGAGGATAAACATGGTTTTTATTGGACGAAGACACTCTTTTTGGCCCCCTTTCCACCCCCCTAAATTTCCCCTATATATTTTTCTTTTTATTCGAGTATTTTTTTTTATTTTGAAACGAAGATTCGCGGTGAATATTTTATGGCATAACGCGTTATTTGTTCGGTTTCACACGGCTACCGTGACGGGAATTTTTTTTTTATCCGGGAAAATTTTCCAGAATATCGTGGGGAGGTTGTGCCGGTTGTTCCCGGGTTCAATCCCTAAGGGTTTTCGTTCAGGTATCGTTCAGGTATCGCGCAATGCCTAGACGGCTGATTTTATTACGCATATTTCCACTTGTCGCCGGTGACGTAGGTTTTTTATCCCTTTGTTGGTAGAACGACTCAAAGGTACGACGTGAAAATAAAATTGTGAAAAAAAGGGGAAAATCCTAATGTCTATCCTATAATAATATATATGTGTGCTGATTCGTCATTCTATGATAAATTATATTTTTTTTCTTTCGTTACAAAAATATTTTTTTATTACTACATATATATATTAATTTAGCATGAGATTTGTTGTTATATAAATTGATATTAGAATAAATTTTCTTTCGGATTTTTTAATATAAAATTATTTT
Source organism: Leptonema lineaticorne (assembly GCA_024500535.1). Classification (NCBI taxonomy): domain Eukaryota; kingdom Metazoa; phylum Arthropoda; class Insecta; order Trichoptera; family Hydropsychidae; genus Leptonema; species Leptonema lineaticorne. The sequence goes on along the minus strand of JANIJI010000016.1, from coordinate 5,960,880 downwards.
AATGAAATTACTTAGCACATTATACATTAGATTCTGGAATCGAAAAAAGTTTGAAAGACTTCGCGATGTGGTGCTACCGTAGAATTTTAAGAATATCATAGATCGACAAAGTAGCAAATATTAAGAGTTTGGATAAAATTAGAAAAAAAACAGAAACACTAAGAACGTTTAAAATTAAAAAAAAAATTAAAACCGCGGCCACATTTTGGAAAAAAAATTAAGGGCAAAACTCAATAGGAAGACGATCGCTTAAAGATCAACTGTTCGTCAATGGAACTCTATTCGAATGATTGTGTCGAAAATTTTGTTAACCGACCTTCTTAAAAATACGGCATAAAAAAGAAGAAAATCTATGAAAAAAATAAAGCAATACGAATATACTTAAAAAATTCTTGAGAGAAGAAAACGATCAAAAAAAAAAAATGTTAGAATTATAGATACATAAATTTGCTGCTCTTTATTCGAATTTTCACAATAATTTTTCTTTCAATATTTATTACTTGGAATCCAGCAATAATATATAAATCATTGAATTAAACGTCAATATAAACATGCCACGTCGAGAACGTATACGTTTTCACGACTGCGCTATTACGTTTGGCAATAATACGAATCGTGGTCCGAGGGTACGAGAGAGAAAAAAAAAACCCTTATATGATATAATAAAATATAAAATAATAATAAAGAAAAAAACCCTTTGAGATATACGACATGCGGAAAACTCTTTGTGCTTTTCGATATTAATACCCGAAAAAAGAAATATCGGAACGATATCGGAATCGCTCTTTACTGGGGACGGGGGTAGTGTGTTCGGGGGTTGGCTATATGGGTGGGAAAGCGGTGGTTATTTTGCGGCCCACCTTCCCATATAACCATCGCCACACAGCCCCGTAATAAAACGCGTCACTTTTTGACGTATGGGTTTAATCAGTTAAAACGGGGCGGGTCAGATATTGATATAACTCACGTCCATCGTCGTATCAAACTGTACGCACACTTTTCACATTTCACCCACGTAAACATGTTCGGATTTTTTAGATTTATGACTGAGTAGGCGTCGATAACCTTTTTTTTTATGATTATTTTTCATCGTATGAATTGATTCGATTCATCCGTTCGTAAATATCAAACGTAATAATTCGTTTCAATTCGATTATGAAAATATTAATAGAATATTTTAAATGATTTGAATTGCTAACGTCTTATATAATACATACTGAAGTGGAAAAAAAATAAATTAAAAAATATAATTTTAATTTTATTTATATTTTATTTAAAAATTATAATGAAATATGAATATTTGTAACGATTATAAATATTTTATAATACAAATATATTGTTATCGACACCTGATAATGGGGAACTCAACTGAATGGGGGGGTAGAAAAAGCATAAAAAATAAATACGTCGATATTTTTCAGCCGTCTCTGCGATCTTTTCATACACTTCCAAGCGGTTTTACGTACCTCGTGGACTTTAGGGACCTCCTAGTTGCCCCGCTATATACAGGGGGGGGGTCATATTTTTCGGGTCGAGTATTCCCCGATTCGAGATTGCACGTCATGACTTACTGATAGGCGAGCCGATCCATTATCATAAGTCATGGGTCATATAATATCGCGTTGGAAAGATGCCCGGGACCCGGGCAATTTTCCTTTAACCGTTCGATTTATGACCCGAACCGTACGGCCGGTCGGGTAGGGGTTAAACGTCATCGATTCGTACCTCCTATCGATTCTTATCGATATTACGTACCTATGTGTTACACTTAAAAAGAATAATTCGATCGTCATGAAAAAAAAACGATACAACTTCATTTCGGATCGCTTCACTAAATAAATCATTATCAAAAAAAAAAATCGGTAAATATTTTAATAAAACATCAGGATTAATCGATACATGTAGAGTTGTGCCTTATACGGGTGACTTTCAAAATATCCGGTTAATCCTAAAAGATATTATATAAACGTATGCGTTGTCGATTAGAGGAATTGTATGCTGAAAAACATTTTCACATCACAGCAAAATCATAACGTTTTTTTGTATCGAAAATTGCGATTGCGTAAAAATATTTGGTTACTTAGTACAGTAAGCTATCAAAATTAGTACAGATTTTATATCGAATAATGTGTCATCGGATGCATTTCTACGAGATAAATTATTTTCTGAAAACTAATTTAAAGTTACAGTTTCTTCAGCAAAGTTATCATCATTAAAATACATAATTTGAGATTAAATATGAGAAAAATTTGTAGGAATATTTAAATAAATGATAAAAATCCTTACGCGGTTAATATAATATATTATTACAAATTTGTTCTATAAAAGTGTAACCGCGAAAGTTTTTCATTCGTTTAAGCTGAAGCGACACACCTGTTTAAGGGCATAAATTCACTTTGATATCCAGATGCTTATCGTATACAAAAAAAAAAAAAGATACATTTGAGTAATGTGACGCTTTAACCCCCTCAGCGCTGAAACCGAAAATATTATTATTCGTAGCAGGTGTAAAGCGCATATAAAAATTACGCTTCGTCTCCGCTTATTATTTACGGTAATAAAATAAATATATATATATATATATTTAACAATAAATAGCGATAACGATAATAAAATAAATAATTACGACGTCGAGGTGCGAAGGTGTTAATTAATAATAGCACGCACGGTTCGCTTTAATAATAATAAAGTTATGAGCGTAAAATTATCGCGCATGTTCGCTAATTGCCGCATTAAACGATTCGCGCTAATTGTTATTGTTATCGTTATTATTTTTAACTGTTTCGTTATATTATTGTTATGTAAGGAATTTTTATTGTTATTTTATCCGTGTTGCGGCTTTCATTTTCGTTACGCCGTGTCTTTCGTAATTATGGGGATTTCTATGAACAGATAAGGGTTTTTTTTAATTTAAATTAACTATTTTTTATTAGACTTTAAAACTTATTTTTTAATTTGAATACTGATTTAATTTTTTTTTGACGCTAAATCTTTAGATATATTCTTTTATAAATATATGACATATCGCTGAATTTTTATTGCTAATTTTAATAATCATTATTATAATATTTTATAAAATAATATAATAGGTTGAACTCTTATATTAAAAATAACTCAATTTAGGTAAGTGAAATTAATAGATATATATCATTCATATGTATTACAAAAATTGTTATACATATTTGTAATTTATAATATTACTTGGATTTAATGGAATGATATATTAATAGACTATTTGTTATCAAAATAATAAAATATCGTAGAATTACATAATTATATAAGAAAGGGGAACGAATGAAAAATTAAGTACAAAATTATGCAAATTAAACTAGTTCAAATTTAAATATATTGTATGATATTGAAATTATACTAATTTATCATAAGTAAAATAATATATATATATATATATATATATATATATATATATATATATATATTATTTCATCATCTATATTTACTATTCTAGATAAATATGAAATAAAATATATATATGATAATATTCAGGTCTGTATAATTTTATTGCAATATGATTATAATTCTTTAAAATAACCCGTTAAATGCATGCATTTGCCTGCATTTCCGATCAAAAATTAAATATAATAAACGATATACGGTTTAACGCATTAAAACCGGATATCCGGCAGGCGCAGGCGCGAAACGTCCGAATTTTACGATCGCACAATAAAAGCAACAATAATAACAATAATATTAACGACAACAACAATAATAAAAATGGAGTCGATGTATGCAAATCGAACGACGTATTAAATATATTTTATATACAAATTATATATATATATATATATATATATATATATATATATATCGTTTACAAATGATAAATATAATAAAAGTAACGACCGAACAGGAATTATCGGCCGTTTAAACGCGCTTTCATAACATCGTTAAAAAAGCTCCCGGGGCCGAGGCCGCATTTTTTCGCGACAATTTGTTAGCTGTTCGTAATAATAATGCGCTTCGACGCCTTTCTTCGACATTGTTGCGTTTTATATCGTCGATAAAAAAGGGTGAAAAAAAAAATGTAAACGCGACGCAAGTCGAATTTTCGCTCCAGTTTCGCACGTTTTAATCGCTTCCGCGAATTCGCATAACGCAATATTTTTTTAAACGTTAAATTTGAGCATAAAATTAGCGCTTTTTAATTGCATGTTTTATATGTTGAAACTGTTGTCGATGCGATATTAGTGGATTGTTTTTTTTTTAAGTGTCGTTAGCTTGACGCTCTTCGCATTGAAAGTGTTAAATTGATAATTAAATAAAATAATGTTTATGCCTGGAAAAAATCTTTTTATATAATTATGATTTCATTTAATAATCGATTACTTAATATATAGTTTTATTTAATAAAATAATTAATTAATTAAAAAGTAATTAATAAAATGTATTTTTTATATTAAAATATAAAATTTGATAAAAATTAATGTTTTACCATAAAAAATGTATAAATATATTTGATAAATTCATCTTGATGATTCATTTTTAATGCTTTTACTGATATTTTTTTATGCAGTTAAAGTAATAAAGTTTATATGCCATTAAATAAATTTTATTTAGATATGAAAATATATTCAATTACGTAGTTTATTTTATAATTAAGATTTCTGACGATTATCATAATTTTTAATAAAGTAATCGATTTTCACATTAATTAATATGTACACAAGAAATAATAATATAAATAAAAATTGTACATAAAAAGCAGGAAAAGGCACTAATTTATATATAAAAATACGACTTTTATATTCCAACACTTATTAATTCGAAGCCATTTAATATATCTTAACGTCATATAAAAATTTCACAGCTGTGCCCTTCGCGTCCCATATTCAAATTACGCTTATTTTTTATGATCCCCCAAACGAACAGTTTTAAAGTGCAATAAATTACAACCCCTCCACCCTTTTATCTTTTTTCATAAACACTAATTTTTATTTTCACCTTACTATAATATAATATATATGTGTGTGTGTGTGTATTTTTTTTTAACGAATTAATAAAACGAGTATGCGAGCCCATATCAATTCTTCTATCTGGTAAATTTACGAGTGTAAATATTTGTTCTGTTACGGACATTTGCTTCTAAAATGCGCAATGATATTATAATAAACGTAAAATGTGTAAAGCGGAATGGTAATAGAGATAGAGCGAGACGGAAAATACCGTATTAAAAAAAAAGTCGAAATAATAATAATAATTATTATTATTATTATAATTATAATAATAAAAAAAAAAGAAAATTGTAGCGAAGCCGTCGTGGAACGTGTGAAAAATGGCGGCCGATAACATAAGACATTTGCATAATTAAATTATGACCATAACGGAATCGTATTTTTTCCCTTTTAACACGTTATGTGTATGTAATGGTTCTAAACTTATGATATCAATACTACAGACACATTAAAAAGTATTTTAATTAAACAAAGGGTAAATTCATAAAAAATCGAAAACGTCTCAAATCTCTTATTGAAAAAAAATATATACTTTTAATTGATTTTTATGCAGTGTTCTAATAGAAAAAAAAAATGTTTATATATCTCACGCGTCTAATGAATATTCATTCGTTGCATTATTTGTATATTTACGCATATAGAAGCGCGAACAATAAATATAATTCACGTGCGTGAAACTCGAACCGCGGCACAAGTGCGTACATGTGCAATATTGAGGCTCGTTTAATGAATTCGAAACGTGTTGTTTATATATGGAGAAACGTAAATTCCGCGTAATTAATTATATATATATATCACGCTGTATATGCTTAGTCGATATACATGTGTATTACAATGTATAATTATGTATCGAGATGCTGCATATTGGAATTTTGCAGTCGCATATATATATATATATATATATATATATATATATATATATATATATATATATATATAGAGGAAATGCGCCTAATGATGGACATATATTTTCAACATGTGATAAAACTTTTTTCCTCCACTAAAACATGTTATATATTTCTATATGAAATTTATTCGAAAGAAAAATTTAATATTTTTAATATGCAATATGATTATTAAATATAAATTTTAATTAACTTTAAAGCGAACATGCGTTGATATATAAAGTGTTAATTTTATGAATTTTCAATATACGTTTACATTGTATCGTGAGAAATCATGTCATTAAGTGAATAACTTGAAGACAAAATTGATGTCTTGAAATTCTTCTTCGTAAAATTAATCGAAACAACATTTTCATTATCATTTTTGAGTCATATTATCGATATTTTATATATCAGTAATAATTTTTATTCTTTAATTAATTATTAATATATAATATTATATAGTTCTAATAACGTTTATAATTGTTACATGTATTAAAAAAAATATTTAAAACGATTAATATGTAAGCGAATAAGTGCGTTAACATCGCCAGCATTAAAATTATTATAGTTTAAATTCGTCACACTCTCCCCAGTATGCATAATTCAACAACGTAATAATTTCAAAACATAATATATTATTGTGGTTATTGTAATCGTTACGGTTTAGCGCATCCCTCCGCGTCAAAGTGATGAATCGTACTAATTATTGTGTTTTTTTTTAATCGTCTTTTTTAAGTTATTGTATTTATTCATAACGTGAACGATGAATATCTCGATTGGCTCACTTATCGCGTCTAGGCGTTAATTATTTAATTTTTTTTAACTATTATTCCGTAGAAATGTTTCATAATATTTTAAAAACCATTGTTCTATATTTGATCACAAATTAGACTTTCGCTCGTTTAACGCTATATAAATAATTACAGGAGATTTTCTAAATCGTTATATTACAATCGTAACATATTTTTTTTAGAATCTTAAAATATTAAATAATTTATTTTGAACTAAAATATTTTTATACAAATGATAATTGTGATTATTGAATTCTGAAGAATGTCGTTAAAAATTAATAATTTATGAAGAGATAAAATTTGTTTTATGTAAAAAAATTTTGAACTAATAAAAAAATATTATAATGTTCTATTTATTATTAGAAAAATCTTTAAAAAATTTATAAGAATATTTTTATCGTTTACAAAGCGGTCACAGTAAACGATTTTACGACCATTTACGTGCACTCCAATTAGCATAAGTGCTAAGTTGTGTTTTTTATTTATTATTATTACTATCGGTCAACCGTATATATGTATGTATATTAATATATATATATGTTAAACCGAGGAAATTGCAAAGTAAAAAAAGTCATCAATTCTCGTTACGTTGTAATCGTTGACACGACTATACTTTTAACTATAACTCAAAGAATTACTGTAAAAAAATTACTAATTTGCATCTTTCTGGTTATGTTTTCTTTCATTATAGTATTTTTTTTTTCATTTCAGAAATCGTTAAAAGCTTTCTCATAATTGTTATTTAAAAAAAAAAGAAAACAATCTTAAACCTTTCCATTGTTAACATTTCCTAGTTAAACTCTTGCATGTAACCGGTCGATATATTCACATTAAATATAGACTAGTAATTATATGGAACAATTCGTTCGATTTGTGTCGTTACTTACACACAAACGTACACACGTACGTTTGATAATTGTGTTGTACGGCGTTAATTCGAATTATTATTTTTTTTTTTTGGACGTACAAATAATTAAAATGGAATTAAAAGCGTAATTTTTCAATGACCGGCATAGAGTGAAAAATAAAATAAAATAAAATGAAAAAAAGCTGATATATTTAACTCAACAATACATAATTATTTAATACCGATACGCTTTTTTATGTGTTGGCGAGCGTGACGCTTGGTAATTAATTTGCATCACCAGGAACGATATATATATATATATATATATATATATATATATATATATATATATATATATATATATATATATATATATATATATATATATATATATATATATATAATACATATTTTAAAAGATAGAGAGTTGATATTGTTTCGATGATAGATTTTTGGCTATTGTTCTGCCCGGCAACGAATAACAATGTTAAAATCGCAGCTTTTAAAATATTTTTAATATTTTATATATCGAGAAAAAATTATTAAAAATGTGCAATATGTTGAAAATTTATAAAAATTATGAAATTTACTCACAAATGCAGCGAATTTTCAATAAATTAATAATAAAATTAATCTTTTATATATCATTACATCAATGAGTATTACAATTGTGAATTAATTTAAAAATATATATGATTTCATATTTGACAGTTAAATTTTATTAATTTGTGTATTTAATATATTTATTTAGTATACTTGCATTATAAAACATAATTTTAGAACTGATCTATATTTCATAATTTAATTTCAAAATTAAATTATGCTATAAAATGAAAAACTAACAGTCAATAATTTGAAAAAAAAATGATTATATTTATTGGTGTATTTTAATTTATTTAAAAAAAAACATTATTATGAAGTGTTTTTCTATGTTTCTGCGACCTTTTATTAAAAATATATTGAGAAAAAAATGTTTTTTTTTTAAACTTCGTGAATCGTCGTCAAGACTAGTTGATTTATCATAATGCTGCCGAGGACAGTGAAAATAATGCGAGATAGCTTTTTATGATAAAAATAAATACAAAACACAATATATAACAAAACAATGGAAGTCATTTCGTGAATATTTTATGATTTCGTTTGTGTTTTGACATCGTCTATATTATCTGGCAACTACTTCGTGATGTGACTGTTTTTCACAAATTCCCCAGATTATCCCCGTCGTTTATTGTTTAAATATTTTTTTTTAAAAAACATAAAGTGTATTATAAATAGCATCTCAAAGATATATATAAATTTTCACGGTAAATATCATTAAAATGCATTAAATATATATATTTTTTAATAAAATATATTTTATTTATATTTTTGTTATCAATGATGTTATTTATAGATAAAATTTTTCAATATGTACACATATCCTTATAACGGAGCATATCAAGGATAATATTGAAAAATATGACTGCGATGACCCTCGCAGAAGTGTCCGAGTGTGGATTTTCCGTTTCATTTATTTCACTCGACAAATTATGATGATAATTTATATGGTGGAAAAGTAAATGGAAAAACTGTGGAGGGGAAAGAAAATTCGTCCGGAAAAACACCGCGCTATACTTTCGAACACACACACACACATACACACATACGATTGTGTGTAAACTCTGAAATAAAATAGAATAAAATAATGTCTGAAATCCCAAAGGCAACGAAGCGGTGGACACTGAAAATGCTGCGAGTGTGTCTGCTAATAAAGATAAATCACACCATCAAGTGTGATATCTCAAAAATTTTCCACGGAAAATTCAGCCGACGTTCATAGAAAATGCGTGTGACATTTATAGATTTATTGTAGTAAAATAATTTATAATAAAAATAAATAAATAACATACTTTAAATATTTTTTTTTTGATCAAATGCTTTCTATATATATGAATATGATGTAATTGTTAGAAAATAATAAAAATTCAGTATTAAAAAAAATAAAATAATAACTAGTTTTAATTTTATAGTATTTTAAGTGTATATCTTAAATATTTTCAATAGTTTTTTTTCAAACTTCAAGATATTTAATATACTTAATCTTTGAACATTTTATAAGTTAAGCGATATTTTGAATCATTTATAAATGTAATATTCAATAGTTGAATGTAAATATAGTGACTGAACTGTTTAAGATATAAATTAATGGTATATAAATCTAGATTTAAAAGAACTGCAGTTTCACTGATTTATTGAAAATAAATTCTGATGAATGATCCGTTAATTTTTATTTGTTCCGCAAAATTTAAACAATGAACATTTTTATTAAATAATATATATTTTGCTTAATAATTCTTCACATCGTTAAATTTGTTCTGTTTATTTCAGTACTGCCAATTAATTTTTCAATTTTCAGCATCGTCTAATGTTGTTTTATAAACGATACATTTTTTTTTCTTTCAACTTCAAAAATTCTTATCGAATGAGTGCCATTGTTAAATTTGACACGGACAACACGTGTTAATTTTACCATTTTTTTTTCTATCTATCTTGTCAAAATTAAAGAATAAATACACCGCTGAAAATTACATTAGCCAACAAATATTTCATCGAGGAATTAAGCCGAACAAACTTTAAACATTTATTTTATTTCGCGACATTTCAAACCGCAAAGAGATTTTCTCGATACGATAATTTAACGACTATAGAAAATTACGATTTTATTTACATTCTTATAAATATGAGAGATATTTACAATTTTTCACCCCCCGCAAATACATTCGAAAAACAATCATCGTTCATAAATAGGGTCAATGTGAAAAAAAATAAATCCACCGTTATTTTTCTAAGCCCGAGGGGTGGCTCGTGAAAAATCTGCAAAAGCGGGAAAAGCGAGGGCGGCGAATTTCCTAGGACACTTCTGATAAGAAAAGTGGCCAAAAAGCGGTCGCTTTCCCCACAAGAAGAGGGTTGAAGGATCTTGAAAAAGTCAGGGGTGATGGATTCTCAAAGGATATTTCATAATGGTCATAAATTTGAAGAGGGAAAGCGCGACAAATTCTACTGCAATCCCATTCAATTTTACACGAAGATATTATTTATGGTATACGATTTTTGACAAAGGAAAATTTTCATTCCATAAAAGACACGCATATTATTTTTATTTTTCTTTTCTAAATATATATAACGGAATTAATATTTCAAATATATTATTATTAATCATGGCTAATTTTAATAAAATTCTCAACATCTTTAAGCATTGACAGAGAAGAATTAAAACATGGAATTCTTAGGGATATTTATTTGATTATTGACCACCGAATTTCCATGGGAAAACATATGGAATTACATAAAGTCACGTATACTTCGTACACCATAAATTCACACTAAAATAAATAACATCACACATACGAAACAGAAAAAAAATCTTGTAACCGTTTACATTAATAAATAAATTAACAATTCAATTGTGTCTTACAAAGATATTTATCTGTTTACTTTATTGTTAAAAAAAAAATTAAAAAAAATATTAAAGATTTTTAAATAAAATGTATATAGTATAGACTTAATATTTTTATATAAAATATATGCTAATCATATTGATTCGAGTGCGACAGTTGTATGAGCGCGGCTTTATAATTTTTACATACCGGAAGCCGTCATTATGATGTTAATACGCCATATTTTACATCGAACTTTGTAAATGCGCATTTTTTATCGCTTCCGCTCATTCAAATGTGCGGCATTGTAATATGATTTTGTTCGGTCCGCTTGAAAATTATAATGTTTAATTGTGATGAAATTGCGCGCTCGGACGTGAAGGAGTTAATGCAGAGGTCGAACCGAACCAGAATGCTCATAACACTTTCAAAATAATACGAACTAATTATTTATCATTTTAGAAGAATATAAAAAAAAATAATTTATTTTTTATGGAATTCAATCCTCTTCATATCCTATTACACTAACAGCTATTGCTCTCAACATTCTTAACACTCTATATAGTAATAATAAAATTATTCTCAATACTTACAAAAAAAAAACAAACACTCGCATTCGAATCAATCTCGACTCTTTCGATACACATGCGAGAAAACACTCGAGAAAACTTGGAGAAGCGCTGGTATATTTTTCAAATCACTCGAGACGTTCCATATTAATTTTACTAATGGAACGAATCGGTCCTCGTCTGATATGGCGCAGAAGGGTGAGTTTCGCTCATTCGCTTATTTTATTATATGAATATTCACGGGGCACATCTCGATAGGGGGGCGGTGGGCTGTTTGGGCGGTGAATGCGGGATTTTCGCGACGTAATATCGAATGTTTGCAAATATACCGGGGTGTATGTACACGCGCTTTTACTCACAGAATCTCGAGGCAAAATTTAATTTGAGCGAGTGGTTGCGAATATCAGATATTTTCCGGTACCATTTAATAAGAATACTGATTATATTTAAAATAAAATATAACAGATATATACAAATATTTAGATTTTTTATAAATTTCATTAATTTAAATAAAAATTTTCTTTATTTCACATTACTACGTATAAGCGTAATGAGAAAAAAAAATCACTATAGAAAACGTGCAATATTTTATATCGCGTACGTAACGAGGATTGTTCTTTTTTATACGTGTCGCGATTTTCTCTTAATTCTCGTAATATTTTAATCCGGATTCTTATAATATATTTTATTCCGTCCTTTTTTCGCGGATGTTTTCCGTTTCATTCGAAAAATAAGCGTCCCGTTGTGGGACGGGCCAAAAGGTCCTAAATTAGAGTCGGCCTCCTCGGGGCAACGGAATTTATTACGCGATTTAGAAATATGGCCGCGTTCAACTTTGCATGAGAAATACATAAAATTAAATCGCACAAACCAGAATGAAACCGTACTCTGAAAACTTAAAGTCTCCATCTCTCTTTTCGGTCGACATAATTCTGCTTTACGTCCTTTTTTCTTTTTGTTCTTTCTGCTTTCTTTTTCTTTTTTTTTTTTAGTCTTCTCCAGAACAAATAACCATCGGAACGTGTGAAGGAGTTTTCACGGAGGACGCCTTCGACGCGAGGGTTGAGTTTTCCACGGAAAACGTAATGTTTTTCTCGGTAAGGATGTTGCCGTTCGCTGAAGAAGTTCGACATTTTATTTTTAGTGCCGACCCCGAATGCTAAAATGTTCAATAAATATAATTTTTATCCGGACGTTTGCGCGCCAAAATTTAAATCTCATGCATATGAGATGTTAAGATTTCAACGTTCTTATAGCATATAAAAATAACATTACGAATATAAACACTATATATATAATTTTAAATTTATTTCTAAAAAAATAAAATATAATCCCTTATAAATCTTATATTCTCCACATAAATAAATTTTTATATAGAGAATATCAACATATTTCCAATTTAATATAAAATTTTCACACACAATCAGACAATTCGCCGTGACCAATTTCATAAATATACATAATTTATTATAAATTACACACACGACTATATCAAATAACATGATGAATAGTTTTGACAATGATTAATGTGTGTATGTAATCGATCTGTCATGTAACGCAAGCGTATCAATTACGAGTTTTCGAATTAATTGCTCACTTTGACTGCAATCAATTTGCACAATTCGTCCGATATATATATATATATATATATATATATATATATATATATATATATATATATATATATATATATATATAATATGATAAAATGCCCGGTCAATATGTACAATTAAAACAATCGAGCGATCGTTTATTATTTTATATAAGAGACTATCGATACACTTAAATATTATTCACCATAAATAAAATCAAAATTTGTATATATTAAAAATTGCATATTCATTTAAGTCATTAAGATTTAAATCCATTATATGTCATCTATTTTGATCAAATTTACTGACGACTGTTTCAATGTGTTTTATATGTTATTATATATATATTTTATTGTAAAATGAAAATTGTCATTAACATTAATGTATTTGACAAATGGATTCCACTCGAGTATTTCCATTTCCAGAATAAAAACAAATTTTCTTTTATCTTCATAAATTCTTTTGAGAGGCCACAAAAATATTGATCGGAATCGTATTTTCAGAATATATAAATATACATATATACCTTTTTAATCAAAAAAAAAAAAAATTTTTTTTTCAAATTGACGTATAGCATAATAGCAATACGGAGATGAATAATGACAAGAATAACAATAGAAGCAAAAAAGTTCAATCGTGCGTTTCGTATTAAAATTTTCCCATCTGAATGATTGCATGTCAAAAGGGTATATAATTTGACGACTGACTCCCTTTGTATAATATAAAATGCACGCTTACATGTTTACATATAAAATATTTTATCTACTATTTCACATTACATAAATCAATATGCACGTTAAATATTATTAGAAAAATTATAATAATACATAGAAATCGTTATCGATAATCGTTCTAATAAATACGCACGATAGTGTGTGTCGCAGTTTGAGAACCGCTGCTGAATTAATTCGATTGTCTTATAGAAATGAGCTTATGAATTTATATCTGTGCCCCCGTGAGAGAGTTTCGACCTTCCCGTGCTCATTTCATGATTTCGCATACACATCTAACCGTTGACCACTTTTAACCCTGAAACGACCGCAATATTCCCAAATATGATATAATATATTGCTTATCGCATATCAAAGATTTTAAATTATAATTAGTATATTTAATTTAAAAAAATATTTAAAAATTTATAATATGTGTTGATAAGGTATGAAGTTAAAGAATCAAATCTTTTATAAACGATACTTTAAAATAACTTCATATAGAACTAATGATTTTCTATTTTTTTTTAATAAATTTTATATTATATATAATACAGCATATATGATTTTAATTATTAGAATTAATATCATAGATAATGAAGAACATACTTTACGGTATATCGAGGGTTAAATCGATGCGCTTTCGTACATCATTTTTCGAAGTGCGAGTCTTGAATACTTAAACGACGGCATGGCTACCTTTTTATAATACATATAAATAAATAAATAAATATAAACAATTATTTATGCACGCGTGTATGTGTTTGTGTGTGTGTGTGTGTGTGTTTATTAATTATATAAACAAAACGAAAACGTTCACGTTCGCATATAAATCACCTGCTAATCCTTCCACCGAATATTTACATACATATGTAATTTTTTTCTGAACAATATATATTTTCGTATAAATTAAATTATGGTAACCAACCGTCTGTGGTAAAAATCAAATTAGTATGTAAATTATTTTAAAAACAATATAATTTTAAATAATCACTAATATATTATATAATACGATGTACTTTAATTATTATTTTCATTTACTAAGTATGAACGAATTTTTATTTTAAATATTTATAAAAAAAAAATTCATCCAAAGGATGCTCTGATTAAAAAATAACTATATGTAATATAAATATATTACGGAATATCTCTTATGAATTATGGTCATCACAATGACTATATATTATGAAGAGCAACCGTATGAATAAATAATAATGAAAAATTTATCTATGCAAAAATTCTATTCAAATCACGTAGAAAGAGACCCCCGTTTATAAATCCGCATACTCTTCGCAATTTTTTTTTTCAAAAGACCTCAATTATTCAACAATACAATGTGTCATATTTGACCCTTTAACTGTGAGATTATAACGTTTTTATTAGGCAGCATAGTGTCACGTTTTTTGATATAAAAATATATGAATATTTTTATATAAATTATAAACATGATTATATATTACGTATTGCATTAGCAAATAATATATTATTCAGTCATAACATTTAACCCTTTTATTGTTGATTTTTTTGAGTTCATTTAAAAAAAATGATCTGTTTTCACATTATGAAGTTTTTTGAAAAAAACATGAACTCTTAGTCTTATTTGAAATATACAAAAATAAATCAACAATATAATGAAACCCTTTAGTAATAAATAATATATATGAAAATTAAGCGTATAGCTAACTACTCAAATTTTATAAATAAATAAATATTACTAAATTCGAAAAATAACAGATATATATATATATATAAAGCTGGTTTATTTATATTTTCATCAAAAAATATATTCTCGATATAGTTAAATGGTGACGCATTTATTCGTTTTATTTATTTATGTACAGCAATTTGCAAGTTTGTATTTGTAATATTGTTTACATATTACAATATTTTAACTTCTAAATAATGAAAGATATAAATATAACAGTTTGATATTATAATAAAAATGTAGCAATATATCAGTCAAGTATTTTAGTAATGTACAATAATAAAAAGCTGAATGTTGAATTTTTCACTTAAATATATTAAAAAAATAAATCAACACTTTTTGGATCCGAAAGAATTATTTCTAGCGTATTTATTTTTAGATGAATTTTAATGTACTATATTATATTTTTATTACCATTAAAAATATTTCTTTTCTACACATGCGTATCTCAAAATTATATATGATAATTAAAAAAAAATACAAAACATTTGAAGAGCAACGATTGAAAATTCTATTTATAGATCTATATCAATTGGCTCAGTGAGTATAAAAAATGATCACCGTCTAAATAAATATTAATCGCTCTAGCAAAATTGACATTACGTATTTTTTAATCGAATTTTATAATGTAGAAAAAATAATAATTCCAAAAAAAAATTTTTTTTCATTTCATCGAAATATTAATATATATATATATATATATATATATATATATATATATATATATCGTATGTGCGTAATATGTTATTTACGTATGAAAGTATGAAAAAATAATAATAATATATAATTTTAATATTCAGCACTTGTAATTTTTCATATCGATCGCAAGTCGTGTCGGATCGCTGTATAGTGTTTTTATTTATTTATTTCTCTCTTTCTTGTATTAAACGTTATTATTGTTTTCATTTTATGAATATTATTATCATTCGAGTGTGAGTGCCACTGCTTTCCCAAGCCGGTAAAATTATATTATATATGCGGATTGCGTGTTAAGCATGAATCGCTTTGAACACGTTCAAACAAATGATGGCACCGCACACTATTACATCGAAATATTTTAAATCGTTTATTTTCCTATTTTCGACATTTTAAACTGTCATATATTGTGCTATGAAATCGATATGCTTTGCATTCTAATAATTCGTCTATTTTTAATTTTCATATAAAAATCTACATTAATATATATTGCGATTATATTTAATTATCGTTATGATGCTCGGAATCGATTGTTATTATATATATATATATATATATATATATATATATATAGTTTGTTTATTTGTTTGTTACGGAGTCTGTCGCGTAACAAAAGTGCTCTGTAAAAGTGAGTCGCGAGCCACAGATTGTGATTCGATAAGCGAAACAAGTGTAAACCGATCTGTTGAGATATACCAAAGACGGTGAGCTTTCAAGTACGAAATAATACATATATATATATATATATATATATATATATATATTTGTTTTATTTTAATTTTTTTTATATTATTTATAAATGGCGGTTCTATCTAGAGACGGAGGCTTTTAAGGAAAATGTCATTCAATTCGAAAGGAAATACGGAACAAAAAAAAAACAGCGAGGCATCGAACTTCGGATGAGTGTAAAGTTACGATCGATTTCGGTTAAATTTAACTGAGAAAATACCGACACGTTTTATTATTTGTACGAAAAAAATATTTATTATTTTATAGTTTCATACGAATATATAAAATTAAATTGTTTTAAAGTATTTGTCATTTTTTATTTTATTTTTTTTGAAAATTTGTTGAATAAATCTATATTTAAATATATAGAAAAAGTTAACACTTTTATGTCCGATATTATTATAAAATATTTTTTTTAATATATTACATAATTATTATCGATGCGTCTTTTTATCATTTATATATATATATATATATATATATATATATATATATATATATATATATATATACCATATATACAAGTCAACCATTCGATGTACGTTACTTTCGTACCACACCGTAGATGTCATCGCCGTTGACAATTCACCAACAATAAGAGATGTCCGACAATACAGGGCGTTACAAAGACGCCGACCGACATGTTTATAATTGTCGACCGCACAGATACGGGACAACAATTGTCGGCCGATATCATATTTATTGCGGCACACCCTGTACAATCATATCGAAGGACGATCTCGTTTGGTCACCGGTTGCGCGACTTTTTTTTTCTGCACATATTGTGTTTTTTTTTTACTTCGAGTGCGCGTTTATTTCGCATTATTCATAAACTTGTATTATTATTATTTTTTTATTGGAAACGATTTTTTATATTCGATAATAAAATCGATTTATTTAACGATATAAAATGTATTCGGACGATTTTATAAATTAAAAATGTTCCTAATTAAAATTTCACTAAAATTATTATTTAGAATGAAAATTTTAATTATTATAATCACTTATTTTAATATATGTATATTTAATATATTTGGTTAAATGTTATATATTTATGTGCATATATGTGTGTATGTTCTTGTAAGCATTGAAAGATAAAATCCGTTAATGTCCATACAATGTCCCCGTCGACGAATTAACGGATTTGAATTAGAGAAACCTCTGACGGTCTTCGTACTAAAGGGTGGGTCGCTTACTTGCCCCCAGGGCTGTTCAACCAATTCGAAATTTCAGGTAGCTTTTGATCGTCAGATAATCTCAAGAACATTCAGATTATACAAAGATTTGAATTATATTAATTGATTTTTTTAATATATTATTCATTTTTAAATATAGATTTTAAATCATGAACTTTCATATATTATTATCATTGGATTTTTATTCTAATATTTTTTTTTATTATATAATATATAAATATAAAAATTAACTTATTAAAATATTAATAATAAGCTGAAATATTTGAAAACAAAAAATACCTGTTCAAAGCCTGAAACGAAACAGTTGAGGGTTCCGTCGCTGAAATAAAACAAAAATCC
Organism: Leptonema lineaticorne; assembly: GCA_024500535.1. Taxonomy (NCBI): domain Eukaryota; kingdom Metazoa; phylum Arthropoda; class Insecta; order Trichoptera; family Hydropsychidae; genus Leptonema; species Leptonema lineaticorne. The sequence goes on along the minus strand of JANIJI010000016.1, from coordinate 5,942,430 downwards.
CTCCATGTTTTTACAGGGACCGATTTGCGATTTTTACGTTTATTTTATGTTATTTTCTTTCGGTTTTTTTTCCCCGCTTTTCTTTTCCGTTTTTTTTTCTATCCGAAACCCGTTCCACGTACGATTTTTCCGTATCCAGGGGACCGTTTTCTTTTTACTATTTTTTTTCTACTACCGTCCTGTTTTATTTTATTATATATATATATATATTTTTTTTTTTGCAGACGTTAGTCGTGTGTTTGCCTTTTGGGCTTTTACGGGCTCGTGACGATTGAATCTGAAGCTTTCAAAATAAGAAAACTCGCAGGAAAATCGGCTTGCCGTTAAATGACGATTTTTCCTTTGCACACACTTTAAGCTCACAACGTGCGGTCTTCGCTTAAACGTTTCATACTTATTTTATTTAAATTCAAGAATTTTATTTATTTAATTTATATTAAACGTACACGTGTCGGTTAATCGATTCAAAAAGCATTTAGATTCGTATACGAGATGCAACTTTAATTGTAATTTAAGTTTGTGTATTGTTTTAATGAACAAAAACGTCAATCGTTCGCGTAAATAGATTACATTCACCGTTTTACTTACATATTGATTTAAGTGCGCGATTAAAATTTTGATTTTATATAAATATAATATTGTTTTATTTTGACTGAAATTTAACGTACATTTATATTGTAATATATAATCCATTAGAATTTAAATTTTATATATTATTGAATTAATTTATTAAACATAATATAATATTATATACTATACATATGATAAACGATCATGTACAACACTATCCAGTCTAATATAATATATTAATAATTGAGAAAATAAGAGTACAAATCATTATTAAATTAATATTAATTATATTCAAATATAAAAACGATAACTCGAATTCGATCTCGTATCCCAAAAAGTGACATAGAGCACACGTCGAACGGTGACTCCGTACGTTTCGCACATTCTGTATATATATAAATATATATACATACATTATATACGTTAGTACGCGTTCATGTGTACATTTAGCGCTAAGTTTAATTGATTTTGTTAGCATAAAGTTTATCAATTTATAGAGGTATTCGTTTGAAGTGTGGCAAAGTGACGACGAAGGTGACACAAAGGAACGTCGCTCGAAAGCCACCGGAACCGCTAATGGATTGCATGCCCGAACACTAACTAATTTAACGCGACTTTTTATACAAATTTGCACACGTTATATATATATATATATATACGTGGGCCAAGTTTTCGCCGATGTCCCTGTATGTGAACGTGACGTGTCACCTTCTCTACGTCGCCCGTACTCCTGTTAAAAATCAAACTTTATCTTTAACGATAAACGTGCACGTTATCATATCGCGTACGATATATTATTAAAATTATATCAATAATCTATATATATATATATATATATATATATCATTACGTATTATTTTAATAATTGTGATTTTTATGAATGGTATACATTAAATTAATTGTAATGGAATAATGTTTTATGTGTGCATATAATAATTGTAATATTATACTTGCTATTATTTAAATGATAGACGAAACCGTTATGTGAACTAAAAGATGGATGGAACAATAATTGATCGTTTAGAATAATTTATGATAAATAAATCGAAGAAAGTCAACGGTTTAATATGCGCGTTGAATCGACAATCTTAAAATTTAAAATATTAAATTATTATATCGTTTTCTTTTCATATTATATGAACTTATATTTTTGTACTTTATATTATGAAAAATCACATTCAAATATTCATATCGATCATTTTGATTTTTCAAATCTGAATCAAAATTTTTTATTAGGCCTTATTTATCATTCAAATTAAGCGATTGCGCCTTAAATATTTACAATTTATTATATCATATATATTTACACATATCATCATTTACATCGATCGTTTACACTCATTATTCATATACATAACGAAATTGAACGATTATCGAAAATGGGGATCGTCGATCGAAAGTGAGAGTGCTTAGAAAGCGTCCGGGAATGTATCCAGATATGTACATCGTAATCGTCATCGTCGTCATCATTATTAGTGGGTAGTCTTCGGGAAAAAAAAAAATCATATTCCCACGACGATTGTCACTTCTTGGAATGGTGTTCACAAACTATTGTGATCACGTATATGCGTTCTGGTATTCACCAGGCGGCGACCTTCGAGCGGCCTCACCTTAACGGTAAAAACGAAACGATTCGACGATGATGCGATCGATGAACATGAGTTGAATGCTATTATATATATATATATATATATATATATATATATATATATATATATATCGAACGGTTATATTATATGCGAAATCGACTATTTTTGCATATTCTTAATAAACCAGTGACACTTTGGATTCATGCCGATAAGTATCGTTAATTTTTTTATAAGAAGAATATATAAAGATAAATATGTGATTCTATGGCGTTGACGGGCTCTGAGATTATCTGTCTATCGTATCGATATTTTATTTTTTTTTTTTTTTGAAGATATCATCTTTAACATTTTTAGTATGAAAGTTTGAATGTTGACGTTTTCAAGTATATTACTGTTGGTAAAGTTTAGATTTTGATATAAAATATAGATAAATCATCTAATTTTATTTTTGATATCTATGATCTGATGTGATATACGCGTGTTTTTTCAATTATAATTAATCGGTTATAATTTAGAATATTATTAATTAAAAAAATAACTTCAGATGTTGAGTTATTTTTTTATTTTTTTTCTAATTTGATTATCTAATGTTATATATGTACAATTAAATTTACTAATTTTTATATTAATTTAAACTTTTTTAAATATTATTATTTTATACATATAATTTAGTAAAAAAAAGATTTATTAAAAATAACCATTAAAATTATGTACTATATAGTAAAAGTTATCTGAATTACAGTTTAGCAACATAATAAAATGAAAAAAATCTCTTTTTTTTTTTATAAAATAAAATAAGAAAAAAAAGTAATATTTTTCCAAATAGTAATTGTAAATTATTAACAACGATTCTGAAACAAAAGTGTACGTGGTAAGCATAATCATTTCCATTTTTTTATGTCCATTCATAAAATGAATATATTTATGATGGGAGTTTAACTTTTAATATCATCAGAAGAAAATTCAACAAAAATATAAAAGCGCTACAAATCGTGCATCCGATACACAAATTGAAAGTTAAATATTATATATATATATATATATATATATATATATATATATATACATATATATATATATATATATATACCATATATATATATATATATATATATATATATATATATATACATATATATATATATATATATACATATATATATATATATATATATATATATATATATATATATAGTTTCAGTTTCATTTAAACTTATTTCATGTATAATTAAAAGGATGTGAAAAATATTACATCTAATCTCTGTGTAATTTTATTATCAATTTTCTATTTATTAGACCACCACGGTTGTAATTCTCGTGAAGAATAAAGTGATGCATATTCATAGTTGTTATACTGTTATCATAGATATCAATTAGGGTGACTGTAAATTATATAAAAATAAATTAAAATAATAAAATATTATTATACAATATATAATTCCCTCTATATATATATATATATATATATATATATATATATATATATATATATATATATATATATATATATATAGTATATATATATATATATATATATATATATATAGTATATATATATATATATATATATATATATTTATATATATTTAGTTAAAATTATAGATTTTTTGATAATTTTTATGTTAGAAATATAGTAAACGTAAAATTTGAAATTTTGGTCACCCTAATGACAGGTGACTATGGGATGAGATGCAATTTTGCGTTTATGCAAATCACATGCGATTATTCGCGAGAATACTCAGCGCCATTCAACGTTTCATATCTATAATTGGCATCGGCGGTGTGAACAAATTACACATGAAATCAGGGTTGCACAACCTTAAACTGGCATCATTCAGGGTTGTGCATCTCGCATACTAAATAGGAAAAATGCTAGGATGATTAGCGGGAACGGGTGCGTTTAGAATAATCAACAATGACCTGGACCTCACACGGCGATTAATTTATTTACCTGATGTTTTCTACTTTTTTTATTTTAAAATTTTTAAATAAACAATTTTATATTATAATATATATATATATATATATATATATATATATATATATATATATATATTATTTTATACTATTTTTTTTTTAATTATATGATAGATTTTTTTACTTATATAAACAAAAACAAAAACTTTTAGGTACCGTTAAAATTTTTAGTACTAAATTATTATTTCATATATAATATATATAATATAATATTGAAAAATATAAATATGTTTTAAAAAAAATCCTCTCACCTGATAGTAAGCGAGGTGAATAAAACAAAGCGTTCACATATTATATGGGAAAGATACGAAAAAATAAACGAACAACAGAGCAACACAAGGTGAAATAGAACTGAAAAAAAAAATATCGCTGGAATCGAACGTGGAAAACAAATAAAAATGCGCTTATTCAATTTCGCGGGTGATTGCACATTTGAATAATATAAAACAGGAAACTGATAGTGTTCGCCTTAATGCGGCTCAACCGACGGCAAGAGTGAGAGAGAGAGAGAGAGAGAGAGAGAGAGAGAGAGAGAGAAAGAGAGAGCATTTCTATATACAGCCTTTGACATCCAATAAAAATACATGCCGTTTTCAAAAATAAAACTTGCACACAAAAACCGGGAGGAAAGTACAAAAGCAAAAAAAAAAAAAACATAAAAATATATATAAAACGCAGAGATTTCCGATTATCCGACGTGCAAATTTTACCGGATATCCGTTTCGGAATTAGCTGTGATCGCGAACGCGAGTGCGTCTTATTTGCTATGTTATGTTGAATTATTTAAAATCATTTTAATGGATTTTTTTTTATCTATTTTCTTTTAATCTTAACGGATATAATTAATTCTCAAAAATATTATTATATATTTTAAAGATATTTTTAATAGTTCTAACTTTCACAAATTTGTAATTAGTGTTTAAAAGTATTTAATATGGATGTGTAAAATATGTAAATTTTGTTTTATAGGCAAATTACTATAAATGTTAAAATTTAATTATTTTATAACTGGCAGATTAAAGATTAAGAACTCTATCGTTAGTTTCGCCTGCAGTATCGGAAAAATTTTATATAATAATAATATATTGAACATAAAATACTTTTAGTAAGATAATTTAAGAAGATATAAAATTTTAAATTATTATATATATTTATTTCATATTATACAATATTACATATAGATCATAATAAGCAGTTTTTTCGTGAAAACTTTTATCGCATCCTATATTTTTCACCTTCACGCGAGGGACAACAGCGGATAAATAACATTTTCCAGGTTATATATATATATATATATATATATATATATATATTCTTTATAGCGTATTTGAAAGCTGTCACAAGTTTATTATGAAGAAATAAAACGCGTTTCCCATAAATCCAAGGCGGGTTCCCGCGGGGAGTCCCATCGCTCAATCACGCGAACGCCTCTTGAAATATGAATATCGACAACTATTCGCTTTGAGCCAAAAACTACCCTTATTTTGCCACCCCTCAAGGGACGGGGGTGGTCGAAATCCTTTTACGCTTCTGAAGTGAGTGGTTATACCGTCATAATGTCGTACACTATCTTTTCCATCATACACATGTGTTTCAAATCCATCATATATAATAAAACCACTATATAAATATATATACCTCAAATATTTTATTATTTGTAATATCTATTATATTTTTAAAGCTTTTTATATTTAAGTGATATAAATATATATTTATAATATATATATGTAATATTCGTTTGATTTTCAGTGTATTATGATTAAGCATATATAAACATACAAGTGAACTAGTATGCGAATTCTTACTGTGAAACATATGTAAAAATATTTTTAAAAATAAAACAAATAAAAATAATTAATATAAATGATTATTTTTTAAAAAATATTAAATTTAAAATCGCATATAAATATATAAAAACAAACAATAATGTTGACGTAAAGTATTGTATATTTCATTAATAGATATACATTAAGAGGTCAACTGTAAAAATCAAAGTAAATGCTGAAATATTTTACATGAAATCATATAATTATAAGTTAAATTTATGCATGGCAATGATCTATATTTTGAGCTTAAATGATTATTTAAGATTAAAATGTGAAAATTTAATTGCATTTGACGAAAAAAAAATGCTACACCACCACGACCCTTGCGCTAGCATTTTATATATAATATATATATATTGTAATATTAAAAATTAATAAATTTTATTTATATATATATTTATGAAATGTGTATGTTATTTGTGCACTTTTAGCATACGATATAGTCGAATCCTTTCAATGCTAGATGATGCAAGTTGCATTTTCTCCCAGGGCGATTGGCGCACACGAACGCACACGAATATATATTGCGCTCACAAATATACATATATAAATAAAAATGCACACATGAAAATATATATATATATATATATATATATATATATATATATATATATATATATATATATATATATATATATATATATATATATACTCATATGCCGTATGAGAGGCTGTATTGAATATTTCATGTATGATGGATGTTTCGTGTTTTGAATTCGTACGTTTTCATACGTATTTTCACCGCAATGCGACACAAAAATCCACTTTTTTTTTTCGGTAAGCGTTCCGGCGAACAAAAAGGAAACATAATAAAATTTGATTTCGAATCGAGAGTCGAAAGCTAGACTTTATGAAAAAAAAATTGAGATTTTTTTATATTGATTTTAATCTGAAAAATATATTTTTTAAATTTATATGTTACTAGTAAAATATATTCATTAATTCAGATCGATATCTTTAAGTCATCACAATTTAAAGAAATTAATATATTCTATCGAAAATAATTTTATCTAAAATATAACTCTCATATTTTTTACATTTTTATTAAAAAAAAAGTACTACTATTTGTAAATAAATTATTCATTTTTTAATCTGGATATATTTATAACACTTTTTACAACTTAAAAAAAATGTTATTTTTTTTATATTGAAAATTAAAGCTCAAATACGTATAATTTATAATTGAATAATACTTCAACGTAACCCTTGTAAATCTGACACGAATTCGATTTAGTTGTAATCGATTTTTATGATTACGCCATTACAAAATTAGGTTGATTTTGATGTATTATTAATAAAAAATATATATATTACAATATAACGCCTCCATATATGGAAATAATAATAAACGTTATACATTGATCCAAATTTTTTATTACTCCAGTCATATTGGAAGGGTAGTTTTTTACGTTTAATGGCTCAATCATAATACGACAAACACCGATATCAAATATATGGGATTTTATGACTCAGGAGCAAGGCTAGTAGAGGTAAATATTGGATAATATCAACAGTCGGTACATCGAAACCGTCGATTCGGTACACGAAAATCGATCGTGGTATATATATATATATATATATATATATATATATATATATATATATATATATATATATATATATATATATAGGGGTTTGAGTACATAATAGTATAGATAGTTACTCGTATTGGTAATACACATTGGTGGTTGTTGGGTGCACGTGTAATAAAACTTCTGACAACAAAAGTGACCTGTCAATTCGTCGAATTCGGAAAGTATTTCACCGAGGGCCATTCACATAAATCTATAGATGGTCACTGGTGCTTACCCCTCAGAAAATATCAACGATCAGGTACCTCGGGGAGTCAAAATGGGAATCTTCGAATTTGAAGGGAATATTGACTAGGAAACCGCGAATGAATCACAATATCGTTCCGTAATAAATATATTAAAATTTGATATTTATAAAATATAATTGATCTCATTATATATTGATGATATCCATTATAATTAATTATATAATATTATTAATTTTTTTTTTGCAGGGGACGTTTGATTACAGATTATATAAAAACGAGAAAATTTGATTTGATTTTTGAATTGAAATTGAAATTTGATTTGAACTGCATTTTGGGAATTGATACATTTTTTTCGGTTGAAAAAAATGTATTACTAAAGTCATAATTTTTAATTCCTATAAATATGGAATGATAAATCAATTGTGTAGATCAGTATACCTCAATATAGTGTTTTTTTAAAGATTTTTTTTGAAATGATGGTGAAAAATGTGTTTTTATTAGAAATCTATAATAGATTTAGAAATTTAATAAATTAATTCATATATTCTATATAAAAGCATTAAACATCAGAGATATAAAAGGATGTATATTGTTTAATATTCAATATAAAAATCAATTTTTAATCGTAAAATTTGCATCAAAAATCGAAAGATTACACTACCCTTGGTAATCGCCGGTAACAATACTTCAAGACGAGGGTTGAAAGATCTTTTTTGGACCATTATACTTTCGTGGGGTTCGGATGAATGATCTTTGTCAGAAGGGCTGCTGTCTTACGTCGCTCTTACTTTGGCCACAACGCGGTTTCAGCCCCTCTCGCTGAAATACAGGTATGCCAAATTTAACCCCAAAAACACCCTCTTGAATCAATATATCGATTGTCCCTTAGCCTAAATTTGTGCTCGAGTGCGTTTCATATCAATCTAAATACAACGATATAAATTTTTAAATTTTATTTTATTTAAATATACAATCAGTTCTAAACATATGATAAGGTTCGGTTTTGTAACTTTAAACGTATGTCGAATCAAATATAATGTCTTTTGTATTTTGTCGTAAGTGCAAATGATCATAAGTCGAAAACTGACTAAAAAATAACATATCGAATATTAATAATTTTGGCTGGAAAATTCAATAAATTAATCCAAATTGTTTTTCATAAATAATAGATAAAGAATTTATATATAAAAATATAAAAGAAATACTATTCACCCCATTATCTGAAGGCTGTTAATACTGCCTTTTTTATTATTACCTTCAAGGGCAGTTTCACACCGCCAAAGACAATCTTTCGCAGAATAATTGAAAGGGAGGAAGGGACCTGTCAATTTTCTCCGCTAAGTATCTTCTCATTTATAATGCATTGTATGGAGTCTTATTTCGAGGATGCTCGATCTGTTCATTACCAAGTATTGTTACAAGAATTTCTCATCCCCGAAATCGCCCATTCCTCGTGCCTTCATGCCGAACCAATAACGATACAATTCCTTTTTTCCTTTTATTATCCTGCCAATATGACGCGCACTTCCGATTAGTCTTATCTCGAGAGACAGCACCGGGTATTAACGCCAATTTATACGATAATTAAATACAACGAAATTCAGTTATAACGAGCACGTTCAAATCTAACCGATAATCCACCATACGTTTATATACCATAACTTATATAATATAATAATATTTTATATCATATATAAAATTGAATAAATATTTTTATACATAATATATATATATATATATATATATATATATATATATATATATATACGATATTTTTTTACTTGATATCTTGAAAAAATGTTATAGTTAGATTTTTCGCTTGAAATTTTACGACTTATCCTAAATTTTCGATATAGTCCGACTTAACATCAGGATATATAGAAATCGGTTTTCGGTTGACTTATATCAAAATCTAGACCTATCCATCGGTCATTGCTGCGGATTGACATTTGAGAAGCGCAATGTCCACCGTTTCTCAAACAATGCATTCATATAAATTACGTACATACGAGTGGGTGGTGGTTTTTATAGGGAGGGAGAGTTTCGATTGAATAAAGAGCAACAAAAGTGACCCCATCCTTAGGGATTTGATGTGCTCGAACGGCTCGCATTGATTTCCCTTGTATTTATTTATTGTATATTGACGGCCACCGACGTGTATGAAATATCACAGAAATACCAGTAACTGTATATACAGCGTGCTATTAAAATTTATTTAAAATTTTCATCGAATAATTTTACAATTTTATTTATACACAAGTGATGAAAAGTATTGTTTTCGTACAGGCGAAAAATTATAGCTGTCAAATTATAAATATTTTATATGAAACCATATATACCTAGTAATAAGTCGAACTTCGACATGTCAAGGATCTATATTATAAATTGTAATAGATCGTTTAAGATTAAATTGTTAAAATAAAGTAGCATTTGACGAAGAAAAAACGTTACATTTTGCACAATTCTATACTGTCGTCTATTTCAAAAATCAACACATTCAATTACATTTTTTTATATGAATAAAATTTTAACTTTTTATATTTGGAAATCAATGTATAGTTAAATTTGAAGTATAAATAATATTTTTTTTTACGATCGATAGATATATTGAAATTATTTTAATTTAAAGCTAAATTTATATATAAATATCAACAATCGTATTTTGAATCATACTGTATACAATTTCATATGTCCGAGCGAAAACGGGGTATTATAGTGAATGCGGAAATATTTTCCCTTATGTCAAAATTTATATGAGAATTTATTGTGTGTTTGTGAATTGCCATGGCCATTGACGATGACAGACCGTTTCAAATAACCATCGGTTTTTGATTGTTGATTTTCCCGAATCACAATAAAGTTTCATTTCTGGAATATCCGATATCCAATATCCAATATTGTAATTTACAACATGATAAATAAAATATACAGTAAACGTTCGAATGTTACTCTCGAATTAAATTTTATATATAAAAAAATCCAATAATTTTCTTATAATATATTTTTATTTAATATATATATATATATATATATATATAACAAATCTTCTTTCTTAAAACGTATATGAATAGAGTTTGTATTTCGATATCTAAATCTAAATGAAAATGTCTGTAGTGTGAGCTTCTTTAATACAAAAACGTTATAGAAATGAATATACATATTTTTTAAGTCATGAAAGAACATAATCAGTTAATTGCAGAAGTCTAAAGTATATCCTTTTAGGAATTGAAAAAGAAAGCATAACACGTCTAGCTGGTTAAAAATTATATACTTTAAAGAAAAACGATATATTATAGCCATAAATATACATATTTTTTTATTTAATATTTAATGAAAAATATTGAATATTTTTTATTGATTTTCGATACACAATAATTATCAACATATTCTAATATATTTTTATTAAGTAATAAGTAATATATATTAAATTTTAATATAGTATTTTTTATATAATTTCATATTATTATGTCAAATATGTATTGTAATGATATTTTAATATACAAAAAGTCTGGATTACAAAATTTATTACAATATTTTATTAAGAAATATGATAATAATTAGTATAACAAATATTTAGAAGTTGGAAATAAAATTAATTTAGAAAAAAAAATATCTCATTTATTTATTATAAGAATGAAGAAATGTGTATTAAATAGTTTTGGTTTATTTAAAAATAAATATAAAATAATAATTTAATTATTATCATTTTAGTTACTGATCTCAGACGTAGAAAAAATATTAATGCACTCGGATACTAAATGAAAACATCCGCTAATGAGCCATGGGTTCGAAGCCGTGAAAAACGAAAACGCCTTCATATAAAAGGGGACCAAAGAAAACAGGGGTCGAGCTTTTCATATGGGGGAAAGGGAGGAGGGGAAGTGTCGGAAACGGAAGGAAGGAAGAAAATCAGTAAACAAAAGAGCAAGAAAAGATACAAGATAGCCCCAGTATCGTTTACCTCATTCGGCCGAACGTCAGATATGTAGGCTTATATATTTTTCATAGGAAAACTGAATAATTCCCGGGGTACGACCCTGTTCCTTGGTGGTGGACTGCCGAGGGTTGTCGGGGGAAGAAGTAGAAAAAGGCGAATTTTTTGGCACGGAGAGCTTTTTGAAAGCTTTCCAACGTGTTTTCTTTCATCTTAAAAATCCGAACGAGATTCCTGTTATGGAGGCTCTTCCCACATTTACCATCTTGTTTCGTGTACATAAAAAAAGCAAATAAAATATATGATACTACATACGAATGTTGCCGTGAAAGCTAAATTTTTTGGTAAATCTCAAAAAGAAATTCACAAAAAAAAAACTCACAGAAATACTTTTTTTTTATAATAATATTATAAATCTATAAAGAAAAATATTGTATATCCATTTTATAAATATAGAGAAATATATTTTTATATAAAATATTCACATATTACATCAACTGAATCAATACAATATATTAAATTACGCTAAAGCACACGGCAAAGAGGGCATATTTTATATACGCCCTGTATATATACAGTCTCTTACATTTTATACACGCGCAATGTCAAGTACCCAGAATGATAAATCACCCGGTGGCACAATGGACTTTCAATTTAGAACCTCGTTTTAATTTTCAATAAAGTCGTCGGTGGGGCACGGAACAGAGTCGTTCGGCAAATGGAGGGTTAAGTCCCGGTCATTTCGATGAAAGAATACATTCGCGTTTCAATACGTTCCAAAAATAATAATTGCGAAACGGGAACTAATTGAACGGGGTTGCTTAAGATAAACGATCCCTTTTGATTTATTGAAATTATCCCCCACATATGTACATATCATTTTTTTTATATTATATATTTTAATTTTTTTTATCTTAATAAATTTAACGTTTATAATATATTTATTGTATGATAAAATGTATGTAATATGGTTTCTTTTTTTTTTCAAGTACACCCCTGTCTTAGTTAAAAAAAAGGGGTAAGAAAATTAATCGAGTCGTTAAATGAGCTGTTCGCTAATTGAAAATATCGAATGGTAATTCAAAGCAATAGATGTTTTCTTTAAGTCGCTTTTACAAAACATTCCCTGTTTACTTTTACTTTTACGTGTATCATTTACACATGCCTATATAAGAAAATAAAATTTTATAATAGAAAATCGTATATATGTTACCGTTAAAGTTCTAAATTATTATTTTTTAATTTATATCTATTATACGATTGATTACTTTATCACTGAAATTGTTATATAAATTAAAATTTTATTTTCAATATATAGTAAACGCGAGCAATATAATTGTAATGGGGCGTGAAGACAAGTTAAATTGCGATTTTAACCCTTTCGTTGCCGATTATGTACGCCGAATCATCGGCCAAGATAATTATTTAATAACCGCGCTTTCAGACAGGGGTTCGACTCTTAACGAGTGTGTTTTCATCGATGCCAAAGTTCCGAAGATGTACCAAACGACGAGGGGTTAAAAATAATTTCTCTCATTATTTTAATAGCCCTCGGAAGTTTAGGGTTACCTTCTATATAAAGTGTATAAGTACTTACTTCTCTCATAAATTGTATGAAATAAAATAATACTTTTTTATTTTAATAAAATATTTTTTATATTATTTCCTTCAAATATCGAAATAAATATTCATTTAATTTTTTTAAATAATGAAATACAAAATCATATTCATAGTTAAAAATATCAACATGATAATTATAAGCATTTTGAAAAAAAAATTATATATGTATATATACTTTTTTTATTAAAAAAAGATAACATATTTGTTAGTTAAATAGAGTCGGTGACTCAATTAAAAAAAAAAGCAACAGCAGCATCTAAAAACTTAAATATGAACATATCGACGTATATTTTTGAATAAATTATAGATTAAATTGTGAATCAAAAGTGAAAATATATAAGTGATATATCAAGATTCAAACCCGTGACCTACTGCATACAAATCGTCTGATTTATATGGATTCTCATAAAATATATGAATTATAGATATATAAATATTTCTTGCGTTCTTTTCATCATTTAATAGTTCATCAAAATGTATGAAAAAAATTAATATTCGCTAGATTATTCACATATCGGGATCATATTTCGTATAAATTTTACGATGAAAATATATTATTACATTTTTTTATATATAAAATAAAAGTATGAGAACCCGTTCTATACTGTAATAAATATAGAACGAGATAACATCTTTATTATATCCTGTTGAAATAAATATGGCCGTGGTAATATTTCATTCCATTAATATTAATATAAAAATATGAAATTCAACATTGTGATGACGCACGTCAATTTATTTCTATTTTATGTGACATCGCCAAAAAAAAACGATGTTCGAAAACATCCTTAATAATCTGTTTATTTTCGCTTCGAATATCATTAAAATATATTTTACGAACTACTAACGGTATAATTAAATATGTCATTTCTGTAGATTACAGATATTGTAAAAAAAAAAATAAAATAAAAAATACCGTAATTTTTGAGATGAAACATGGATATAAAAAAAAATATGATGATTTTATTTTCGTAACGTTTCGAATACGTCCCTGGTGCAGCTAGTAACAAAACAGTCATATCAAATTATACATATTAATTCCCTTGGAAACCTTTTAAGAGTCGCGAGGTTATTTGCCTTAGGGATGTATAATAATACTACGTGGCGCATGTCATAACACAAAGATATTTTGATCATATTGTATTACTGTTTTACATCTTCGAAAAAACGAACATTTCAAAGGCGAATTTAATGTAAAAGTTCTCAATAAGACTATATATGTGTGTGTGTAAAACAAAAATTATATATATATATATATATATATATATATAAATACTCGTTATATTTTCAGAATTTTTCAATATGAAATACGTTGTAATTTTTTTATTAAAAAATTATAGGCAGTATTACTCATTTAATCTTAATAATAGCAAAGGTAAAAAAATAAATACATTGGCCATAAAAGAGTAATTATTTTTGAAATTGTTGACGTATTGGCAACAAAATTGTGCTGTCAACATTATATAATATAAAATGAAAATTTTAAATTTATTAAACAGAGTTAAAGATAATATAAATTTAATTAAGAAAAAAAATCGATGATGCCATTCTAAAAAAAAAATAATAATAATATTTAATTCGATATAAATTTAAAAAGTCATGACTGTATGAATTAACCTGATTATCATTATTTACCGATATGATAGACATTAAAAAATAATCAATTTTTACAAACGTTCTGTATATAAAATACGTTCAATATATTCATATACACGTCTATATATTATAATATTATTAAAACGTATATAATTAAGACTTGATACTTGTCTCGAATGCGAAAAGTTGCAAATTTTCAAGGGGAATATATATATATATATATATATATATATATATATATATATATATATATAAATTGCCTGAAGGGATGTGAACCGTTTTTATTCCACGTCCCTATCTATTTCTCTGACTCAACGTTTAATACTTTAATAATACGGAAACTTTTGCACGGGTGATAATTATGAAATTAAAATATCCGCCGTTGATTCGCATACGTCGTTCATTCTCGTGTATATAATAAATAACGAAATATACATGTATATAATAATAATAATAATGCGAATTATAAAATGTGAATCTTCCTCTTATTCTTTTACCGCCGCTTAATCGAATCGGTCCGCAATTATGCGGTCGAATGAAATATAATCGGAGTAGAACAATTAGAACGTCATCTAGTTGCTGACTAAATAATAGATTTCGCTTTTAGCGTTTGCGGTCGATTTAAAATAAATTATATACTGCATTTTTTAAAATCTATTATGAAAAAAGTTTACTTATATATATATATATACATATACTAATGAAATTTAATTCAATAAGTGTTTAATACTAGAAAATTGTATTTTTGAGACTATATTGCAACATTGTATAATCAAATTGAACCGATTTAAATATACATATATAACCTACAATTTTCATAATTTGAATGATCAAATTTTGCACGATTCTGATCAAATCTAAAGATTTTTTTTTCAATTTTGTTCTATTAAAATAAATCAAAATTGTATTATAATGAAAAAAAAATAATAATAATCTCCCCGCGGATAAAATGCGCCCCAATCTCTCGTATATTATATTATATTATTCAGAATAATATGTCGAGAAATTATGGACGATCAGAGTCGAGTTTATTTTGATTGACATCGTATAAAATTATCGCGTGTGCCGTATATATAATATATGTAGTTACAGTGAGCGCAAGCAATATAACCCTCGATAGCCCGCGGCCGGTCGATTCGACCCGGGCATTTTAATTATTTTATTATTGCCGTCATAATTTCGCGAATTCGTCCGCAAAATAAAAATAAAATATAAATAATAATAATAATAATAATAAACTCTGTTTGTTCTCGTCTTTTTATTATTATGAATTCGAAAAAACCAGATGCACGAAGAAACGACGAACGGGAACGGTACACAAATTCTTCTCCGAATACGCTTTGCATTTTTTATTTTAACATTTTGTGTATATATACCGTGTGTATTTGGAATATATATTTTTAAGTGCGCATATTTACATGCGAATCCGCTTTTATACAGGCGTGATCCAAATTCGAATGTTGAATTATGTGCGTATCAATGTATGTGTGTGTGTGTGTGTATTTTTGTGCACATGCAAAAATATATACACATTTTAATATATGCTTTAATTTTTATATTCAAAGTGATAAAAATTACCAAAATCAATAATATTTATTGAATTTTTTTTTTTATAAATATAATATAATTTTTAAAATCAAAATTACCACTTATCTAATCAACTATAAGTATACCAGCATATTATCGAAGTGTTCGTCGATTAATTTCGCTATTTAATTCGCACCATGCTAATATAAAAAAAAAAAAGAATTGAACAATATTTATACGGTCACATCAGTGTTGATTGATTATGGCGAATGTCGGAAATCCACTTGCAATACAATCAAAAGACTTCCTGTGAAATTCGCCATTGAAACTACGATATCCCTCTTACTGTCAATAAAATTAATTTAGCGCAATTTGAATCATTTGATTCTAGTATTTCTTATATATTAAATAATATTAATTTAATATATTTTATATATCAAAATAGTAAAAAAAATAATATCACAAATTTTTATATCGTCTTATACACGAATCTTGATTTCGACAAGATATATATATATATATATATATATATATATATATATATATATATATATATATATATATATATGATTGTTCAATTTACATTAACAACCTTTATATACTTCAATAGTCAACAATCTATGTTTACAACGTTTATACATATATATATATGAATATATTTTTATAACTATTATAAAATTATATTGACATAGCGTGATCACGAAATCTGATCTCATATAATATATATATATATATATATATATATATATATAAATATATATATATATATATATATATATATATATGTGTGTGTGTGAAAAGAGTTACTTTCATACTATGCAAGTATACCATAGTTGTGATTCGCAAGATTCAGATCCTTCAAAGCGGTCGAAGACGGACGGAAAAGGATGAATATAAATAAATAAATAAATAAATAAACAAATAAACAAAATGTCGACAGGTGATACCTTTGTTGCTTTTTCGCTTGACGCCAATATGGTAATGCAAAAGGGAACTTTTGCATCGCGCGCTCAGATATTCGAAGGCAGATAAGAAGCGTTCCGTAAAATTCGCACAAATCCCGACTTTTTACCGTCAAATTGAATAATATTTTGTATTTATAACGTATATATATAAATAAATATATTAAAAAAATAATTTGATAAAAAATAATAAAATTATTTTCTAATACAAAAAATAACTAATTTACATATAACAGATATATTTTTACAATATCATAATTTTATATATTTTTCCTATTGTAAATAAATATATTTGTCGATTTCAACTCGTATAACTAATATGTATATAATTAATTATGATATAAATATATGATCTATAAATTCATCAACTTGCATTGAATTGAATTCAATAAGCGCGATTTCAAATCATGTATCATAACTATATTATAATTATAATGTTAATTCAAGTAAAATATAATTAATTCGATTTGAACTATAATGAAAATGTAACGATGTATCTAATTATTTAAAAACGAAAGACATGTTTGAAAATTGAACGTAAAATTGATAATAATCGACTGCATAAAAATTTAATTAAATTAATACTCAGTTAGAATAAGACTTGGTTCACTAATTTAATTTAATTAATTTTGAAATAAACAAGAATGATTATTTAGTATGGTATATATTAATTATTATTTCAACTCCTTATATTTTAATTTAAAATATTATAAGAAAAGTAAATATATAATAGTATAATTATTTTCAACTTTGAAAATTTTTCTTATATATATTTTTATTGCACTTTTTTATGCAAAACTTTTTTAAAACTAAAAAGAGTATGTCGCGACTTTTCCTCGCGGCATCAAACAGGTTAACCGTCATCAAATCAGATCGACCGTTGAAAATAAACAATTTCAATCGTACACAACGGCCGTAACAATTCAGAAAACGGCCAACAGCCGAACTATGATCGAACATTGCCAATCCTAGTCGTATTGAAATGGTAAAAAAAAAAAAAAAAAAAAAAAAAGTATCGCCGAGCATCCGAAGTACACTATACTATGGTTTACGATCGTTTCACCGGTAAGGACATCAAAGGGGGACTCGCTGAGCCCGTTATAAAGCTGTCGAAGACATCTGACCGCGGTCCAACGTTAAAACTATTTCCAGAGACAAAATGGCACGTCAAACAGGGTCGTTGACTGTGTATTGACTGTATGTTTGACTGGACGTTGCGGTCGATTCGAAGCAAACGTTGACAATCGACCGAACGATACTTCAGGAGTCGAACCCAAGAGTGTCCGCTTGAGTGACGTCTCTTAGGCGACTTCTGTGTCCAAAGGTGTCGCCCCCATTATTTTCAAACGCAGATAACATCTTGATATACATTTCGAAGGGCAGAAGGGAATCGACGATCTGACTACGGTTCGATCAAAATATATATATATATATATATATATATATATATATATATATATATATATATATATATACGCGTATTAAAATAAATGAACCATGACAAAAATATATATATATATAATATATATATAGAAAACATAAAAATGATTAAATTGAAGTGTATAGCGAAGACGTTTCATACGCGCAGTTAATTCTAACCCTTCGAGTCGGTGTAATAAATAAATGTTTTCTTTTTAACGTGCGGGGGTGGTTTCGTTGAGCACGCGACTCTAGCATAACATAATGACACTCATCAAAGGCGTAGGCGTCGACGTTTTAACCCTTCGAGTGCGAACTACAACAATAACAATAATAACAGCAATAATAATCACTAAGGGGGGGTGGTTTGTTGTATGGCACTTGACACGCGACACAATCGTACAAGTGAGGGTTTGTCAATATACATATATTTTCATATTGAAAAACGGAATTTTCATTTTATTTTTATTATTATTATTAGAGAGTTAACAGACCGTTAACACGCATACTTAATTTTTATTATAACAATATAGTGTTATTAAATTTATCGTTCTTTAATGTAATATAAAAATATATTTTATCATAAAAAAAAAAAATTGAAAAATCAGATAAATAAATTTTAAAGTATCAGATTTATTTAAAGAACAACTAACCTTTAAACATACTTTTATATATTGTGTTTCTCAATAATAATAAAAAATAAAATTTTATTAATTTTAATCCTTTGCACTTGAGAAATGTCGTTTTGTCACAACTTTGATTAATGCGAAAACTCGATGCGTGACAATGACTATTTTATATTAATTTCTTTGTAAAAAATTTCAACACTCTTTCTGTATAATATTATGAAGTGTAAAAATGGCACTTTTTTTTTTAAATAGAGATAAAATTTTCAACCACGTAATCACAAAGCGAACTGCATTTTCAGCATTGAAAGTCTAAAACTATTTTGGTTGAAACTTAACAATCTTGCACAGAAGGATTACTTAAGTTAAAATTTTTAATCCATAGAAACACAGAATGATAATAAAGATTCTTATTCTATTATGCATGTTGGAAAATTTAAAAAAAAACTATGATTCTAAAACATTTTATCAATTCTAATTAAATTAATATAAAATCTATTATATATAAATTGCATTATTTTTTTTTAAAATAAAATTCGTTTTATTATTATTATTATTATTATTTCGATCGTTTAATCGCATGAAAAAAGGGATAATTGTTTAATTAGTGAGAGCGTGTGCGTTGACGTGGGCGGGCGCTTCAAATCCCGAACCGTGAATTATTGTAACGCCAGCCTGAACGAGAACGTGGGCGAAACGTGAAAGGGGACACATTTTTTCCGTGTTTTTAATTTTTTAACGTTTTTATTTTTATTATTATTATTATTATCGTCGGCATTTTGATGTTCGACACGAGTCTCGTTCGATATAATATAAAAGTGGTAAATCAACGCGATGTGACCGCCTATTTATATCGTGTCAATAGACTTTATCAAACCTTTCGTACACGTCTATTTAATATAAGCTATAAAAAAATATTATTATATATTTATATAAACTTCTTATTTATAATACTTACATACACCATACATTAACATTTGATAATTAATATTTTCAGTGAACCATTTAGAATATATATATATATATATATATATATATATATATATATATATATATATATATATGATTCGATCATCATATTTTATAAAAAAAATATAATTATAATTAATAATATTATTATATATTGAATTGTAAAGATTGAGAATCGACGATTAATTCAGAGTCAATTGTTTTACGATCAATTCCATAAATTGTTCATTACATAGACAAAGCGAAGTCGCATCGATTAATTTCATTCGCTTTTAATTAACGCCAAGAGTTATATATATATATATATATATATATATATATATATATATATATATATATATATATATATATATATATATATATATATATATATATATATATATATATGCGATTAAAAATATGCGTTCGCTCCCATCACTTTATGGTTGGACCGGTTTTAATTTTATGTTATATATATATATATATATATATATATATATATATATATATATATATATATATATATATATATATATGTTTTTTTTAATATTATTATTAATTCGATTTTTTTTCCTTTCGTGTGCAAAATTTCGCTTTATCCTGGATACGTGTCGTTATTGCACCGAATGCATTTTTAATAAAACAGGCGGTCTGGAACAAAGGGGATAAGTGTACAACACTTGCATAACCGTTCCCATGCCGAAATAAATGATTCTCAAACTGCGATTTTACTCCGACCAATCATTAAACATTCAACATTTTAAATGTCCTCCCAAATATAAAATTACCAAAAAAAAAAATACAATTCATATTCAATTTCAAATAAAAGTATTTTCATATTATTATAAACACTTTTAAATATATTATATATTAGAATACATTAATAGAGGTTTAATATTATTAAATTATATATAAATATTACGCGATTCGTTCCTGTAATGAAAATTTTATTCAATTTATATTTCACATCCTTAGTAATAATTTCATGGATAGCGTTCGGTTTGCAGTTGTGATTCGTGAGAACTCCACCACGGAAAGTTTGAGAAGCGCCGGTCGAATTTCAGCGAGCTCTCCGAGCGACAAAGGTCACGATTCGCTCTGGTAAAATGCCGCATTTTCAGCATCAGAATCGCGCGACAAAGGGAATAATTTCGTGTTTGTGAGAATACAAGGGAAAACACGCGCACGATCGCTCCATAATATGCCGCGTAATGTGTGTTTCTATGCTAATTCCAGACAAAACGACCGTACGGACACAGTGCGGTCCGTAAAAATGCGTTACCACTTCTCGATCGTCAAATCGACAATGAATAAACGCTTATTGAGATCTATATTTATAATAAAATATTATGTTTTATGTAAAAAAAAAAATCTTTCTATATGATTCAAATTTTTGGAAGAATTAATAGAAAATATAAATATTTTTTACATTATATATATATATATACGATTTAATTGTTAAAAATATTGAATATATGTAATATATAAAATATAAAAAAATACACTGATAAAGTATATAAGGTTAAATTAAAAATAGTATAGTCTTGCATATACAAAAATTAGATTAAATCACAAACTATTTTTTTTTTCTAAATAATAGCATCAAATTCTCGAGAAAAATAACCGAGTTTTCCTATTACAAGCTCAATACGCTTAATTAGAATCAACCATAATTGGAGTTTCGTTCGAGATGCTCCCGTATATATTAACCCTTTGCGTGCCTCGAACTCTTATATATATGTATGTAGATATATATATTTTTTTTGAACCTCTTACAACTCTATTGTCTTTTACAAGTAATACATACTCGTTCTCTTTACTTCTCTTTTTCATTCTATTTACTCTTAAATGTTTTATAAGAATTGCTTTTCTACTACATATATATATGTATGTGTGTGTACAATATATCATTTTTTATATTATATTATGTTTTTAATTAAATTATACTTATTTTCAACAATTTTCTTTATTACTAATTCGATACTTTTAATTATATATTTATTAGAGTTTCTATGAAAAAATATTTTAAATAATTTTCAATATAAAAAAAAATAAATTTTGATTTTTTTTTAAATATATTGAATCATTTTATCTTTAATATTATAATTATATACAATGATTAATTTATCGAAAAAAGTGTTTAGAAGTTCAACATAGATTTGAATATATATTAATAAAAAATTATTAGTACTACAAATTTTTAATTTTCATATTAAAAATGAATATTATATATATATATTTACACTTCAAATTCAACTTTTATTATATTCTTCGTGATCATGGATCATTCAGACTTAATAAGAATTAAAAATATGTATATTTATATATATATATATATGAATCGCAGTATTAGACGCAGTACGAGCTATTATTCAAGCGGATAGAACCTTTGTGCGGTGACAGCAACGTTTATAGCCCAGCTTATAGAAAGTACGTGGAGGTGCACACGCGCACGAGCACGCGCTCACGGTATAGTCGAGCTTACTCAAACGCACACCTTATGTGGCGACCGTGACAAGTTTGTTTCGTGTCCAGGCCTGTATTTTACGGTCTCGGACACCGCGTATAATGGAATATATTGCAGATATTGTGCTTTATAATCAGTACCCTTTGTATGTAGACATCCTGTATACACAATGGCCGCGGAGCTTTATTGCCCGAAGGGGTATAAAAACGGCCGACCGTGTCTCTTCCACTAGCGCTTAATCGAATTTTGTCCGATATGAAACGCGATAAAATCGAGCTTTTTTTTATTCTCGGATTTGTTTTTCGGAAAAAATATGTAGATTAAATATGATGATTGATCAAATTGATGTTATTGCGATATTTTTGATTTATGATGATGATTCGTGATCAATGTTTAAAAAAAAGGGGGGCAATAAATAGAATTTTTAAAATAATTTATGAAAATTTCATATAAAATACGTAATTCAATATCCATAACATATAAATTAATGGTACGATTAAAAAAATGGTAATTTATAGTGTGATGGTTGAAAATTTGAGTAATATTATTCTCAAAAAAAAAAAATAATAATTCAAATCCTATAAAAATTATAGTTTTTTATTTTATAATTTTATCAATAAAATTCATGATATTTCGTTTTTTATCAGTATTTATTGATTTAAAACATTGTGACTTTACTTAATATTTCGATTTACATAAGCATCAGAATTCATTAGATTAATATTTCTTCTATTCAAGGATTCAAATAAATATTTTTCACAAAAATAGTTAGTATATTGAATATTGAAATCATTATTTCAATATTCTAATAATGTATTAAAATTCTATTATAATATGTATTAAAAATGTATTAAAATTCAAAAAATTCTAATAATGTATTAAAATATAAATTATACAAATTCATGAATATATCGTCTATTATTTATTTGGATTAAAAATGATACGATTTATAAAAATATAATTTATAAATACGATCATGCGAAATGTTTAAAATAATAATATAAATATTTCGAATCTCACCCACCTACACTTTTCGCTTTTTGATATGTTTATTGTTTGTAAAACACCTGTGCCCGAGTCGAACAACAACAATGCACTTATATGCATTCGCAGTAAATCAGAAGTGCAATAGTATAAAATCTATACATAAATATACATATTATATTATTCATATTTGCATTTAAAAAACAAAACAAAAAAAATAAATAAAAACTATTTCGCTACATCAATAAACTGTTTCGGAATCTCCGCTTTCGTGTTTGTGTTGTCTACTGTTTAAAATGTAAATTCGTCGCATGATTCAAACTAAGCGGGATCCCACTGTGAAGCTCTAGTATGAAAATTTATAATCTAGTCGTTACGTTCGGCTTAATTAGGTGTTCGACAATGAAACTGGTCCGCGTGGCAAATAAATACATATTTCTTTTCAATTTATAATAGCCATCGATCGGAAAGATGTTCAAACATGCTTATATTCTCAAAGTATTTTCAACAAACAACACGAAACGCAAAGTGAACTAAAATAATGAAACTCTTCAAGTATTTCATTGTTAAATAAATCGAATTTAAACAATTCAACATTTTGTCCTATTTATTTACTATATATTGTATAAAAGTTTTTTGATGTCAAATAATATAAAATATTATTTATTCATATTCTAATGACGTAATGAAAAAATAATAGTTTGAGAACCGCTACACTTTCATAGTAAACTATTTCCGTCGTAAATTTCACACAATTTATGACGAAGTCATAATAACGTACGTGTAAATTTCATTACGACGACATAAATCAGTTTACAATACGTTGAAATTTCTTACATATTATGAAATATTTATTATATATAGATCTGGATCGTTGTAAATTAACGGTCGGATTTTTACATTAATAAAATTTATTTCGCCGTTTACTTTTTTTTTTATGAAGATAACTCACTTAAAAATATTACATTTAGTACTGCGATATCTAACAAAACCAAAATAATATAATTTATTATCGTTTATGATACGCTTAATATAATTTTATATAACAAATTCTATTTAATATAAAAATTCCCACGTTGTAATATTTGTAAGAAATATATCTTACATTATTTCTAGTGTTTATATATATATCTTTATATTGAATATGATATTTTTTTTTAATATAGATAGATTTGAAATAAATTTTGTTATAAATCGACATTTAAAATATATACTATTTTAAGGATCACATATTTTAAATAGTTTTTAATCCATATACGGAATATAATGTCAGCTTTATATTAATACAATTTTATTTATTTTTTTTGGTATGCGAATTCAACTCGTTCACACGATATGTAGATCACCCTTTATTCGCATTGTAAGCATGCAGAAAGCTCCTGCGCTTCTCAAACTTCGCCGTCGCGAGTCCGCAGCGCAGCTTCTCAAAACGTCTCGGATTTTTGTCCACTTTCATCGCTTTAACGAGGCGAGATAACGAGATGGAATTCGCGCCCGCTCGTCCAGTGTTAACTATACAATAATATCGAAAACGAGAGTCGCATCTCGAGACAACTTTATATGGACGTCGTTGTAGCACTTTATAGCGTTTTATTGCCGTTTCTTACAAACAATATACACTTTGCGCGCGCATATATTTTATTTTATTTTATTTGTTTATATTCAAATGTCGATCAATCAATCGAGAGCATCGCCATAAGCGAGATTTCGAACGCGGAATATGCAAATTTATATTATAGTCATCCACCGTGATCCTACTGTACACGAAGAGGTAACTCGTCATATTGACTTTAATGATGTATATCGTTGAATTTCAATCTAAATATTGTGATATTTGATCATAAAAACCTCTTATCAGTAATCAATACATACAATTTTCAAATTTAAAAATAATATAAATATAAAAAAAGAATTTAAATCTCAAAAGAGATTCATGATCTTAAGGTCATCTTTAAGAAGCTTTTTTTTAAACTTTCAAAATCTGTCTAATACAAAAATTTGTTAGTTACATTTTTTTATTATTTTATAATATCAGGTAATCGGTTCTGTAATATTTTTTATCATATATAATATACGTTATATTAATTATATTAACAAGAGCATCAGTGTTTCCCAAAATCATTCTTTAAATATACAATAATCGTTAATTAATCATACACTTTTCGCGAACCGCAGTTTGATAATATACGGCTTGCACAATAGTATATACACATAAGAATCGACAAAAGATTTTTTTTAATATAATATAAGAATTACACATGTTCCTGTCTGTTCCTTGACGATTTTACATGCTACGTGTTTCGAATAATTCGCAACAAAGATGACATTACGATGACCGTCATTCTTTAGTAGAATTTTTTTTATCACTTCGTTCATTGTTTCATATGAACAAATTCGATGAATGATTCTGCTTCTGTTACTTATTTCATCAATATAAAAAAATACGATGACATCATACAAATTGCATTCAATTGTATGATTCAAAAAAAACAAATATATAATATATAAAATATTTACATGGATTTCTAATGACAATGAATCGAAAAAACGTTACCATATAATTGTACCTCTAATTTTGTCAATTTGTGATAGGATAAATATATATAAATATTCAATATATACGCGTGTAACTCTTTTTTTTCGTGGATTCATCCTCGAGACATTTATTAAGATGCACCGATCAAACCGACAATTTATGGTCCTTTTAAGGACACACTATGACCATAAAAAATGTATATAACCAAACGTGTATATATATATATATATATATATATATATATATATATATATATATATATATACGTTTGTATATAATATGGTATGTTTAAAATGGGTAGAACCTATTGGCGATTAAAGGGTTTCTTCTTTTTTTGAAAAAGAAAAATAAAGAAATGGGATAAAAAAACGTGCGCTTCCGATATGAACTCCAAATATCGCCTGTCAATTAAGGATTTTCACGTGAAATATGTTTCGATATTACAGATATATATGCCTTTATATGATCCGTTCAAAGGTATTTCAATATCTAAAGTCGTAAAGCTATTAAAATGTACGTCTGAGAATGAAAAAATAAAAATATTTTTCTAAGGATCGTGGATTCTTAGAATAATTGTATTATATGTATCGCGTTTATCTATTATAAATACTGATATAAAATAAAATAAATTATTATTACTTTTTAAATAGATTTTTCATATCTTATATACGTATTTTTTTTCGTTCAAAATTAAACAATGAATCATAGCTTCTTATATATATCACAAAATAACACCTTGTATGAAATTTACTTAAAATTACAAATATACATACCATATATTATGATAAAAAGCTTTTTTTTCGTTTATCGATATTAAAGTTACCCTTAGAGAATAAAACAAAATATTTAACGTTTTTTTAAATGTATATAATATATTAAAATGTGAAAAATTTCGATTTTATGTTAAAGTCGTAGATATGTTTCAAATGATTAATAATATATGATAATTGACAAAAATAAAATGTAAATGGGGTCACATTTCCGTCATAAAAATGCATCGATGCATTTAACTTTAAAAATGCACTTATATATATATATATATATATATACACATTTATCTGTGTGTGTGTGTGTGTGTATCGACAAGCGGCATAATAAAGTCATTATGTAAAATATTCGGAATTCGAATGTCATCAGGAAACGACGCTTTTAAACATTATAGCTTTGATGATTCGATATGACATTTTAACATATGAGACATTTCGACACACTCACCCATCTTACGCACTTATTTTATTACAAATATTTCAAATTATTTAAAAAAAAATCTTTTTATGACGCATTTTAATATTTTTTTTATCATATTACTGAAATTAAAAATCAAATAATATTTTAAATTTAATATACTGCTTTCAAATTTATAAATTATGAAAGCATTTCCTGCGATATACGTATATATATAATAAAAATTAAAATATGACAAACGATTCATTATCATAAATATAATATAACATTGGACTCCTTTGTTATTGTCCGATCATAAATAACCACGGGACAATTTATTAATTTATTCCACCGACAATTTATAAAAAAATAAATAAATATAACATATAAACAGATACCGGATATCCTAAATGACGCGTTTATAAATAAAATATTTATATATATATATATATATATATATATATATATATATATATATATACACCCTTAAAACACGGACAACAGAGTGCAACGAGAATTTTTCTCATCCCTCGGGAACTTTGGATTCAAAGTATTTATTACATTTTATTTTTTTTTTCATTTTTAAAATATGTATATATATATATATATATATTATATGTGTATTTTCCAATGTGAAATTGTTGAATGTCGAGATTTATCGTCGATTCGCCGTGCGCAAACATCGTACGCAATTACCGGGCGCATATACGACATTTTTATAATTGCAAGCGAACGTGTACTTTTGCACAATGGGAATATTGCACATGTGAGTACGTGACTATCTGCTTAACTTCGTCGTTGATTTCTATTTTTTTTATATGTATTTATATATATATATAATTTTTATTATCCGTTACATGATCAAAAATGGAGATTTGTAATCGTTTTTATCGAGATTTCGTCCGTTTTTCGATGTTAGATCGGTATCGGTGTTTCGTTTCAAAACGGTGATGAAAACGTGCGAATATTACAAGAAACGATTTTAATTACTCAATTATTCGTAATTGTATTTTGTGTGATACTACTAGATCATTTGAAAATATTTCTAATTTGAAATCGTTAAACAATTCTTAATTATTATTTTGCATAATACTCGGTGAATTTTTAAAAAGCGATTTATTTAAATGTTTTTATTGATTTATAAATGATTTTTATTTATTAATTATAAAAAAAATTGAGTTCCGAAAATATCTATTAATATTGTATTCACTAATTATATTATATAAAGATTAGGAAACATTGTATAATAAAGAAACAATCATATGCATATAAAATATCGATTCATAGCAACTGATATATCTAATATTGAAAATATATATATAACGCACAAATTTATATGCAACTTACTTAATATTAATTAATATTTAAAATTAATTTAATTTAATAAATTACGTTTAAATAAGAAAAAAAAAATTCAAAGTAAACGTGAACTTGTACAAAGTTGCATTCTAAAAATTCGTAAAAAATAAATACACAAGATGCATTTTAAAAGTAACAACGAACCGTGTTATTCGATAATGATGCGGAATCGCAACAATGGCCACGTAAAATACACACACACACAAACTTACACACGTGTAAATTATATTTAATGAAATTATGATTTTTTTAATAAAAATTAAATTAATTATTTCTAATCATATATATATTGAATAAAAATATATGATTAATATAGAATGATTTTCATTCCGTTTACTGATTGTAGGCGCATAGCATAACTATATCACTGTATAGTAAATAATAATAATAATAATAATAATAAAACAGTCAAATATTTAAACCGGATAATGATCTGAGTGCAATTATTTAAAGATAAAATAACGAACGCTGTTTACACGCGATTAATAGCCGACGGTCACACTTTATTGCGTTTACTTCGCGGCGTTCGCTTTATTTTGAGCCGCACTGTACAAATATGTTTGTCGTAATAAATTACTATTGCGAATCGGACGGTTTATCTTATCTACGGCGAAAATCATACTATGCAGAATGTTGAGTAATTGAAGTGCGCGCAAACAAATGCAAACTGAAAACGCAACTTTCAGCTGTAAATTCGAAATCGGCTGTAAAGTTTGTGCACTCGAGTTTTTCTAAGATGAAGGAAATTGTGACCTCATTAATATGTTAAATTTAATTTGTCATACATATATATAAATATTATAAAAAAATGTTTTAATGAAATAAATTTGAATGTAATAATTTTATAACGCTACGAAATCAAAAATATTCAATTCTTCATGAGTCTACATTGTGATTCAATTTTCATAGTATTTATTTATTGTTTTCAATTTAAACTTATTGAAAACTAAAATTTTATTTTTACTTCAACCATTTTTATATAAAAATATACCTATATATATATATATATATATATATATATATATATATATATATATATATATATATATATATATATATATATATATATATATATTTGTCTATCAAGTTCGTCTTCTTATAATTCATATAAATTTTTCAAAAAATATTAAAAAATAATTCAGTGCATATTTGACGTTTAAAATAATAGATTTTTAATATATAAAAAATCAATCAAAATAAAATTAAATTAATTTTTACTCGTAACCTTGCTATTAAATATATAATTTAATTAATATATTATATTTTTAGAATTATTTTAAAATGACTATTTTTACACTATCGAGCCATCATATCTGGATTTAAACCAATATTTTCAATGTATATAATTTATAAATCGATTATATAATATGACAAAACGACCGCATTCTATTACGATATGAAACGCATTAACGGTGATTAACCGTAGCGGTCACGGGGTTAGTTAGTCAGTTAGTTAGTTAGTTAGGTGGTTGGCATTATAAACATTAGCTTTTTGCTAGATAACAAAGAACACGTCATTAATCCATCGTTGAAATATTGCGGCGTTCGATACCAATATATTTGTCACTAATCACGATACAACAAATCAACTTGTGAACGCGGAAAAGGGGTTAATTAATTTAACCCCTTCGGCTCCGCCCTCCTATACCCTTTCTCTCCTCATCTAGGCATGTGTAATTCGTACAAATGAAAACGTGTATGCAATTCTATTTGGTTAACGACGATTCTAAACAACGCTCATAATACACACGAATACATATGCATATACAGTATGATCAAAAATTAATATTTTTTCTTATTTTCATACTACATATTAATGTCATTGATTTATTTCTAGATCTCATTATCAAATTTTAAATTGCTGAATTATATTTTTGAAAATTTAAATAATGAACTCTATTAACAATCTTCAAATATTATTCTAAATCAGACAATTTATATATATATATATTACATTTGAAATTAAAATATGTAATATATTATAAATAATCTACATATAAATCATAAATTTCAATCAAACATTAATATTATTATATTAAAAAAAATAACATATTAATTTTGTAATCACGCTGTATTCAGATGCAAGTTATTTCATGGTATTGTTTACCATTTCAATAAATTACTCGTTCAATAATGTAAAGTGCTTAGTGGAAATGGGGTTGAAATTACAATAATAGATAATTGAAATCATACATTATAGTCCGAGCGCAATATCGCTATTAACTAGTTTTTTTTTCTTTCCAAAACAAATCGCTCTACATAATTTACAACGTAAATATTAATAATACAACTCTCACGGTAACACATATATTTTAAATATATTTTACGTATTATTTAATTATGTTTACGACTCGTCTCTCTTACATATTTAAAACTATTCTGAGAAGATTTCAAATTCACCCCCAGGGAACAACGCACCTACCGCGCTTCTCTATATATCCACAATATAAAATTTTTCATTTTTTTTTGTAAAAAAATACTTTTTCAAATGCATAAATCAAGCGGTGAAAAAAAAAATTACAAAATGACCGTTTTGCATGTTAGTATGTGTGACTTACATACACATATAAAGCGTGTGCCCACAGTAAAAGCGTGGATTTATTCCGTATATGGCGAGGCATCATGCCACTTTTTACAAATCCGATTATGTACACGTTTATAGCGAGCTCGCTATAAATACAAAGCAATAATGTAAAATAAATAATTGAGCGAATACTTTTATTCGACGCGATGCGTTCATATATAATTCTAAGGGTCGTATTAAAAGTGCAGCATTGACATCGTACTATATACTGTAGTATGAACTATAAATGTAGCATATTGAAAACGAGTATTTCAAAGAGAGAACACTCTATTGATTATTTATTTATTCATGATTATTAATTATCGGTTTATTATTTTAAATATAATTCAACGATTAACATGTATATAATAGTATGAAGTGGTTAAAATATTGTATTTGTAATATTATTTTCATATAATTATTGGCCTTAGTAAGACATTTTTGTGTCAAATCATTAAAAATATCTTTGTAGTTTAGGTGTAGAGCTGGCGACTCAAAAAAAAATAATAATCAAACCTTTGTATTTCAACTTAGTTTATAATAGACATTTAATTTTTTTCTACTTTCATTAAACAGAAATTAAATATTTTTTTGTTAATAATTGGTTTTTTGTTTAAAATTTTTAAATAAAATCCATCGAATTTAAATATATTTTAAAATAGATAAAAATAGAATTATATGAAAAAAAATGTTAATAATCTAATTATATTGAGAAAATATATTTGATGCATTATACTATATGAATTAGTATAATGCACCAAATATTAAACTTTTTTTCGATATTTTTTCATTAAAGAGGCAATTTATTTCATTTTAATCTTCAATACTAAAAAAATTCTAAATGTCTCGAATTTTCCACTATTTTCAAATAACAACCTATTATT
Organism: Leptonema lineaticorne; assembly: GCA_024500535.1. Taxonomy (NCBI): domain Eukaryota; kingdom Metazoa; phylum Arthropoda; class Insecta; order Trichoptera; family Hydropsychidae; genus Leptonema; species Leptonema lineaticorne. The sequence continues at coordinate 5,910,099 of JANIJI010000016.1, read as the reverse complement.
ATAAAATATTAAACAATATTTCATGTATTAAAAAATTGGTTATCGTTATTATTCTGCAATATAAAATTGAATTATTTACTATAACGGCAATTCGTATAATATATAGTGATTGTTTGCAGAAATTTCAGAGAATCACAAGTGCGTCTAGTGGTCGACGTCGATTGAATTCACGTTTTATTACAAGTATCCCTATTTAGTATCGTTTAAAGTCGTTTTATATAAAACGAAAGATTCATATGCCATATAACATAAATAAAATAAATATATATATATATATATATATATATATATATATATATATATATATATATATATATATAAGTGTATAAACGCTTTCATAATAATAAATAAATATAAAACGCTATAAATGCGGACGGTTCGCTTTTCATTCATCATTTGAAACGTTAACCGATCGTTATGCCGGGTTTTAACTGGTCGCCGGTAACTTATTAGTAACAATAATAAAAATGCAACTTTTGCAATAACCGAATATGGACTTTGGGGAAGAAGAAACCGACGAGAGAAGGTGATGAAGAAACCGCATATTCCTCTTATTCCTCGTGATCATTTTCTTTCGTTTCTCGGAAGGTTCATTTCCTGAATATTGAATAAATTGTGCTCGTCGTAAAAAGTGAATATGAAAAAGGTACTGCTGTGAGCATCGCATAAGTATAATATTATAGAGCAGTGATTGTCAAACTAGAGTTAGATGCTAATTTTATAATGCTGTCATTCTTTTTTCATTTTTAGATACTATAAAAAGGACCATACATATATATATATTACAAATAAATTTAAAATTACACATCGATATTTGAAAAGCTCTATCATATTATTCTTTATACTATGATAAGTATATTATTTATTTACGTTTTGAATATTATTTATAGAAAAATATTTCTTTAAAATTATTCAATTAAGTAAAACACTTGTAGATGATTTTGATTTTACAATAGGCGGTAAATTTGAAAGTGAACTCCGAAATCCATATCGAAAAACCGAAGAAACCGGATTTTCGAGAATTGACCGTACGACTAAAAATAAAAGTATCAATAATAAATATCACAACTAAATTTACATATATTGTAAATTTTCAATATTTACAAACAAAATGATTAAATATATTATTTATTTAGTTATACTATTTAAATAATTAGATAAAATTATTTTGTAACAATTTAATTAATACGATTTAAGACAGAAATGTGACCAACATTCATTACATAGATTGTTTTCATAATTTTCAAAAACAAAAATAACTTGAAAATTAAAATTCCAATATACTTTTTCAATACATAGTTGCGAACTTAATTGGATTTGATTTTTTGATCGCGCAACAAATTCACAAATAAAGCGCTTAATTGCGTATCGTATTCACCATATATAAACATCAACGTGTGCATGTGTTAATACATAAAAATTAAAACGCCATATCAATTAATAAACGGTTAAAATACCGTGTCAATTAAATTCATATAAATTAAACGCGCGTCACTTGAACGATAAACATTCAACATATGGCCGAATGGAGAGGATTAAAATCACCCTCTCGTAATTTTTTTTTCTTTTCAGAAAAGGGATGAAAAGTGCTGAATCGCAATCTTCGAAGTTTCAGGTTTATATTTATTTTCGTGTATTTGTATTAGTGTATGAGCGTGTACATATATATATATATATATATATATATATATATATATATATATATATAAAGTGTACACTGTGATAGCGAACAATCGCAAGTATTCCGAGTCGCAAAATACCATACCCTTAAAAGGTCCGAAACGGACCCGAGGGCACACACGGATACGTATGTACATATATTAATAAATATACCGGGCGTCCGTCATATGGAATCTCGAAAAACGGCGACAATTGACCCGTTCAAACGTCGAAAAATCCAAATGTCGACAAAAATCCTTAATTTTGCGTCGGAAGGCATCCCTAGGGACGATTAGGACTTTTCAACTGTCCTCATGTGGGATTCGTTACAAATGAATGATTGCGGTTTACTTTTGATGTCTTATCAATTCAGATTACATATAAAAAAAAATAACAAAGCTTAAAATCTGATTAATATATAAAGTAAAAATTAAAGATTGTCTTCAATAAGCGTAAAATATTTCGCTTCAAGTTTTCATTTTGACAGATTCATAGAATTCATTCAACGAAACTGTACAACGTATCTTTCTATCTATATATTTATGAATATTTGTTGTTTTATTTATCAATCTATATTTTTCATAGTTTATAAATATTATAAAAATATATAAACATATCTACATCAAAAACGATAATAATTATAAATATTAGAAGGCGGAAAACGATGAAATAAATAGAAAAAAAGATTGACTAGTGATTAAAATTGTCTATAAATATTGATTATAAAAATAAATTACGATTTATTTTAATTTAAATCAGATATACGTATTGTATGACTTTGGGGTAACGTTCTCACTTTCCGACAATCCTGTATATGACGTCGTCGTATAAAATGTGTATGCTCGTCACGTGGTCGGTTGTCATAAGCAGTTTGAACAAAAAACACAAAAATGGCGAATAAAAATAAAAAAGTTGCCGGCACGCGCTCGCTCGCGAGTGACCACCTCAATGTGACCATTGCCAATTATAAGTATAGTCACCCTACTGCATGCAATTAATGCTGCATTATTAGGAACAATGTACGTATAAAATATGAGAAATCCGCATCGAACGACAATATTATATAATAATTATCAATATTATTAAAAAAAACCAATACAAAATTGTTGTACAAATGCAAATAGATGATTCTCAATATTTTTTTAATTTAATATTTTGATCTAATAATTATTTTTATAGTATTTTTGTCGTCAAATACAACTTTTTTATTATATATTTTTTTTCTTATATAAAATATTTCTCATTATAAGAATTTGTCATCAAATCATGTTTAACTGATTACATATTTTAGTTATTTATTAATAAAACTGAATAATGGATATTTGCTAAAATTTTAAATGCAATATTAGTATATTTTATTCACTCGAAGATTTTTGTCTAATATCTACAATTACTATAAACTACATTGTTTTTTTGATGTTGTTATCTATAAATATCATCATCGCTAATATATCTATATTGTCAATATAATTAATTTAATATTATTTAGCTGTAATTTTTATAATTTAACTTTCAAAAATGAATATTGATCAAATCGATCGGAACACATTTCAATGTAATAATTCGACATTCGATTAATTGGAAAAATTGTTTTTTTTTTCAATGTTAAATAAAAAAAATCATCGCCTTTAATATAGTTATATTATCAACACAAATTATTAAATATTATCTAGATATGACATTCATTTAACAAAATCGTAATTATTTTACGATGTTAATACACAATGAAAATATAGTTTAATGATATTCATATATAGACTGTTGACGTTACGAATATCATCATAAACGATAACCGATAACCGATCGGAAAAATTCGAAAAATTGTCGAAACGTCACGAAATATGGGCGAAAATGGCGTCGTACAAAGGTCCGGGCGAGTTGTCCGGTTCGGTTCTACCAAGTGGACGTCCAAATCAGATTAAGTCCAATCAATTTGAATTTATGAAGGCGGCGAGTCCGGCTATATACATGTACCTTGGTAGCCTCTCGCATCTCGAACACATAAATCTGCAACAACACAAAGGGGACACTTATCAATTTCATGATTGCGACCGAATACACACAAACACACACACATATATATACATATAATATATACACACTGATACAAATATTTATATGTATATTAAATATTTTAACACAAATACGAACGAATCGCGCATATTTGTTTTATTTATGCGTATATAAAATTTTAAATATATACCGAGCATGTTGTTATTCCTCATTGAATGCGCAGAATTTGCAAAGGTGCAGGGATACCGTACAGGAACGCATCGGGGAGGGGCACGATTTTATTTTAATATAGTGTTTCTTAAACTGTGTGTTATATTTTTTTATTTATATATATATGTATATATATAATTAATCAATCTGAAATAAAAAAAAATCGTTTCAACAATATCATCATAATTTATAAAATGGAAGAAATATTTTCTCTAATAAAAAAAAATATTTCATTCTAAAATTTGGACGTAATACTTGTTATATATTAAAAATTATTATTGTATAATAGTTATCACATATTTTCTATTATTAATTGAATTTCTTTAACAACGATAAAAAATCATATTTAATTTTAAATATGTATCATATTCATTTTAATAATTAATATTTAAACTAAATTAATAGTGTATTTTTTAATGCGTCTCATTTAAAATTCAAACTCAATTTTAAATCATTAACTCAAATTTTAGATCATTAATCAAATTTTTCTAAAATTAATCAGCATTATTTTATATTATATATTGTATAAACTAATTAATATATAAGATATATTTAATCTTACTTTCTATATAAATAAAAAAAATTATTACATATATCTATCATAACATATATTTCAGTTTTATATATTAAACATTCATTAGTAATATTGAATGTTCATAATATTTAATATAAACCAAATTTATGCCCACGTACATAATATATATAAATATATTTTTTTTAAATCGAAATTTCTTACACAACAACAACATTCCAAAAAGGGAAACGTCGATCGATTTTTACGATAATCTATGTCGGCTCGTGTTTTACACGCATAATCGACACATCGCAAAAATCGATCGAAAAATCATCTAGAATCATTTATATGTAATAAATTAATTAAAACGAAAACGAAACGCGACCGAACTGTTGTTGTCCGTCATTTTGTTACGTCGATACCGTTATGGATATCGACGTTAATCTGGGTTGAACAACTATTGTAATGTTAAGAACACTGTTACTACTTAATGGTTTCGAATGTTATACGATTTAATCTCATTGCTTACAATATAATGAAAGTTGCAGTAAATTAAATTAGCATTTTGAAATTGAAATGTAATGTTTTAATTTTTGACGTATTGTTCAACCTGCAATTCGAAATCGTATTAGATTCTAATCAGTATTATTCGTTATATAAATACTAGATAATTCTAAATAAATAATGATTTTGTATTCATAAACACTCAATTTATGTTTCATTATTCAATTATCTATAGACTTAATATTTTTAATATCTAAAGCTTTTAAAATATATTTTTTATTATTTTTATATAAAATTAATGTTTTTATATATGCTGTGATATTATAAATTAAAATATTTTAGAAGAAAATGTATAGATATAAATTACACTGAATTGATGTGTTATACTAAAACAATTAGTAGATAAAATATCTTAAATTTTGAAAGTTGGAACTAAACTTAGTAAGTAATACAAAAGTTTTATTGATTTAATACATATATAGAATATAAAGTTTTTTTTTAACAAATGAAAACAGAACAATGTTCTAAATATGTAATGGTTTCTGGGGATTTTTAAAATTGATATTAATACTTTTATAATATATAAAAAATATTATTGATTGTTACAAAAGAACGATTCGAAAGTACGTTATAATCACATTTTAAAAAATGGAATACATTAATAATAAGTAAATTTAATATATATCTGAAATAAATCTATCGTATGTGAAATTCAAGTACATATATAACTAAAAAAAAAGTACATATAGTATAATTAAAGAGAGACTTATCCGAACGAATACCGCAAATTTTAATATTCACCGCGAACTTTTTAATTAAAATATTTTTTGTCCAATACGACCCTGCACGTATATATGTATACCTGAAGTTGAGAACCCGATACACGGTCGATGTTTTGACTGAGCTATGGGGTATTTAATAATGAGCATCTTACATTTTATTCAGATTCTTTCGGCGATCATCGTACGGAGGATCTTCCGTCTCTTTCCATCGATGTAATTTTGTTTCGGAAAGAGAGAAAGAGACAATACTACAAGCCGTACCCGATAATTGCTTAAACTGTTTTAGTTAGGACGAACGGTCCGATCTCGAAATAATTTAGAGTTTGTCACATATACACATACAGATAGACAAGACTTTTGTTTATTCTTATATATATATATATATATATATATATATATATATATATATATATATATATATATTGTGCGACAGAGATATGTTTGGATTAAAACGAGACAAAATGTAATTTCGGTATGTCCTTAATTGGAATACAAAAAAAACATTATCAGTTATCCTTGCGAGATAACTCGTTTAAATATTTATTATTTTAATTAATATAAAAATCGAATTGAAAATTTCATTAAAAAAAATGATTTGATTTTAATTAATTAATATACATTTCATAAAATTTCAAGCAAAAGATTGTCTATAATTTTATCATAGTATAGAACGGTTCCGCTTTTCTGTGTTTATTTAACGATCACGCACTATTAAAATTTGTATACTGAATTGTATACATGTATATATTTATTTATAGCAAGATAAGAGATTGATAATCTGATATTATTTTTTTTTTATAGAAAAATGTTTTTTCTTTATATTTATAAAAATTTTAGTGTTATTAATATAAAAAAAATTGAAATAATTTATATACATTGATATATGTATATGATGACATAAAGATTTGATGTTTTTTATACATTTATTGCTTAAAAATATTATATATATATATATATATATATATATATATATATTATAAAAAAATGCATTTCATTTAAAAAATTCGTATTCTCGATCGCGTCCGGAACAAGTTTGACGTTTAATACCGGTATATTCTGTGAGAATTTATATATATATATATATTTTTTTTTTGTTTTATTTTTGAAGCACACTGTATACGTACGCGACATCGCACATATAGGAACGCTAATAAGTCGCTACCAGTTTCGCGTGTTCGATGAAAATGCGAGCCTAATAACTTTATTGCCGCTCGATGCTTTTTCGCTTGTACTACCATTTAAAGGAGAATGGCGGCTCTTTTCATATGGAAAAATATGGCAAAAGCGAGGAAGATGACGGCCAAACGTCAAAGACGTCTCCATGGATCATCTCTTCTAATTAACGAGGTACCATCGAACACGATATCGAGATAGGAGCACATAAAAAAAATATATATATATATTTATATATAATAAGACCATGTTTAAGATGACGGCGTACGCGACTTCTGTGAAAAAATCCAATTAAATCGGTAGTAATGCCCAATACCTTGAAACATAGTAGGAAATTATAGCGTTATCAGGTTTCACTATAAATTGACTACAAACGCATGTTTTGTATGTTTTATTATCATATTGTAAATCTTCGATTCTATATTTAGTTAGTATTGTTGTTAAATACGAAATATTTAATATAATAATAAATATTTATAACTGTCTTATGTAATATAGAAATGAGGCCAAATTTTCTTAAGACAAATATATTGTATTTTTTTTTTCAAAATCACAAGAAAAAAAAACGATATCAGTTCAGATTGTTGTATTGGAAAGCATTTAAATTTTAGAAACGTTCATGAAATCGCTATAGCCGATCGTTATTTGGCATGGAAAATTTTATTGTGATTCTTATTTTATTTTTATCGTTTCTGTGTTGCATTTGAACATCCCCAATACTGGTTTTGTATGAAAATAACGATGCGAACTTGAAGCGAATGTTGATGATTTGTTGCCAGCAAATCGCATTCGCGGACTTGCGCTTCTGTTATACGACAAGGGTCGTATGTAAAACGGCATTATACAGCATGATATAAAAATTTGCATCGTTATTATTTCATACTCTGATAAATTTCGATTGAAAAATATTAAATAATGTATCAAATTGATTTCAAGATACAAAATTTATTTAAATAATTTAACGGATTTTAGAATATTCCATATTTCGAATGCAGCATTCGGTGGCACCGTTGTACAAATGCGTCGCGCATAAAACGTCCGCACATATTTAAGTCGATTTTCATCGAGCAATAAATAATAAATGCGACGTTCCCGTTTTTTTTTTTTTTTTGACATACGTCAGAAATACGAGAGCCGTTTCGTCGTTTCGCCGTACTCGGGCGTTCGATACCCGAACGCGATCGAAAAGCAGCAAATCAAAAAGACACCCGAATCGACAGGATCCTACAGGACGGGCGGGATTTTTTGAATAAAATAATAACGAAGCATCCGAAATATCCACGACAGAACGGGCACGAGAAAACGCGACCGAAGAAGCGACCGAGAAGATATAAATTTTCGTTGCGAGCATTGTCAATCAATCAGCCGTGAGCATTTTTTTCATTAATTGACGTTTAAACAATGAATAGATATAAATCTTTTCCGCTGTTGTTTCGTTGTTGTTGCTGTTGTTGTTATTGTTGTTGTTGTTGTTGTTGTTGTTGTCGGGATTGCCATAAAAATCTGCGTGATAACGCACTAAAGATCGGATGAGAAAACGGTTCATTTGAGTGACTCGAAACGATCTACATACACGAATGAAACAAAAAATAAAATATTACTCTAAGGGGGCCTCGATTTTTCCTTTAAATCGGCGTTATATTTTTTTTTTATTTGTAAATAACTTTCAATTCTCATTGAAATATTACTGTATTTTTATAATAAAATTATTTCAATATAAATTTAATACACGTACAGTTTTGACATTTATAATATTTTCTTTTAAAACAATCTATCTAGATATTTAATCATTGTATAATATTGATTTATATTATACATCTTATTAATGTAAATTGTTAATAAAATTAATATATAAATATTGTAGTAAAAATATAATATATATTCATTCGAATAATTTCTGATTTAAAAGCAAAAAAAAAAACATTTTAAATGACATTCATATTTATTTATTTCATGTCCATATATTTTGAATATGTAATGTCGACTTTATCAATTTATTTATACCGACTCTAATTCAGTTCGGTGCATATGTGACTTTTGCCGTTTCAAAGTCGCATAAATGTATTAAAAAGTTCACGTCGAGAATCCTGAAAGTCGATACGGTACGCTTTAAAGTCGCATAAAAAATAAATAAATAAATTTGAGCTTCCACATAGAATCTAATGTTGAATCTGGATCGTTCGTCTTGCGATTCTACGCCCGATGTCCGTCTCGCATTTTTTTTTTGTTTTGAGTATTTATCGTTTTTATTTATTTATTTTATTTTATTTTTTTATTTTTAGTCCAGATGTCCAGAACGAGTCCTGGGAACGTTTCGTATTTTAAGAGGTGTCCAAGTTCGCACAACGGAGCGCGACTCTCGTCACATATTTCCAAACTGGGACAAAAAGTGACCAACCCGGCAATAAATATCGACAAAAAGCATACACATTCAAAAATATATACGTTATAACTCATCTACGCACACACACATAAACCATTTTTGATGCCATTATGGAAACAAGTAAAAAATTTAAATTTACACAAAGATCATAAAAATTATATCATATTATAAACTTGTATATTGAAATAGGTATTTATTAAAAAAAAATCATAATCAATTAATATAAATAATAATGTACTGCAATTTTGATTTAGAAATAGATAAAAATTATAGTTAAAAAAAAAATATTTTTATATAAATTTATAAAAGATATGTATGGATAATGTATGTGTGTTTGTATGTAGCAAAATTTTGCGGACTGGACAAAAGTTCTATCTTGTCTGTATAGTAAACAAATAGCACGTCTCGCTCTTTCTTGATAAAATTCGACATCGATGTGCGAAAGAGAGGAAAATGTATCAAAATATGATTCGAAACAATGGCAATTGAGACGAGTTCAAAAAACAGAGTCGTATTCGAGAATATTTTTAAAATATTAATTTATATTAAATTTTTTTTTCATACAATTTTATAATATTATATTCGTATAAAGAAATCTCATTGATTTATTTAATGATTATATTGTGAATAATAATTATTAAATTTGTACTTCTTTATGATTATTTAGAAATATTCTGATTTTTATTTTAGTATATTTATAAAAAATCTATAATTTTTCTTTATGGTATTCAGTTATCGCTTAGGAAATTTGTACGTATTGTTTATTATTATTGTAATATTTTAATATTTATAGGATAATATATTAATAATATTTTTTTTTTTAAATCCTGCCCTCTCAATACATATTTGCGAGATCGATACGAGAGCATAAGCGAAAACAAACATATGGCCACTAAGGTAAAACGACTAAATAATTCATATCGCGGACGCTTTGAGGTGAGAGAGGGCTTGAAGGGCCGGCCTGACTTATGCCGAAAGCGAGATAAATAAAAAAAGGGCATAAAAATAAAAATAAAATTCGGTAGGGCAAAATAAAAATATATAAAAAAAACGTAAAATTTATGGCGTAGGGAAATTTCTAAACGAGGCCGCGAATTCCGAGCGACCCGAAGAAAAACACTCATAGCCGAGCGACGAAAATATTTGAGAAGCGTTCGCATACGTAAAAATTTCGCATCTTTATGATTTTATTATAATTTTTATTTTTATATAAAACGTTTGAATTTATATCAGATTCTTGTTATATTAAATAAATTAATGTCACTGCAATACATTGTTAATCTATATTTTTTATCCAATATAAAGTTCGATACTGAGATATTTGATCTGTAAATTAAATTAATTCATATAAAATTTATAAAATAATATTAAAAATCAATATCTAACTCCGTCGATAGAGTATACGTGTATGAAATTTATACGTATATTTTCAGGCATATAACATTCTAAAGTGTATAAACACGTGTCTTGGACCATAGAAGCCGACAGACCAGACGATCTGTCTCCACAACCATTTGTGGAAAATACTCACAGATACAAACAAAAATATTCACAGACATATATATATATATATATATATATATATATATATATATATATATGTGTGTGTGTGCGTGTGTGTGCATACATGCGTATGTACATTTATGAGCATGTGCGAGTACATGTGTACAAACGTTTGTGGATATTTCGACGTGTCACATTGAATATTCAACGCGACACTAACAATTAACATATAGATGTGTCGAAATTCTTGGACACGGGGTTGGCAAGGGGTAAAAAGTGAGTCGATTTTTCGACAATATGGTCAGACCACCGGCCACGATTCGATTTATCTCAATGTTAAATCCTAAACGATCCAATTTTAACCCTTTCGCGGTTGCAATTGCTACAAAAAAAAATTGAAATTTTTATTAACAGTTATAGTGTCAATGAAAAACATATTATGACATTACTAATTGTAAAAAAAAATAAAATATTATTATATATAAAAAGATATTTGTTCGTGTTAAAGATTTTTTCATATATGATATTTTAATCTTATAAGAATATAAACCAACGTTCTATAAATAATTAAATGAATAAGTTTATTGCCACAAGATTGTTGCCGTTATTTGTATTTACATTATATTATTTATAAGTTAAAACAAATACAAAATTTTATATATAAAAAATAATCGTTCGCATACTCTAATTCGATATATGGCAGATGCCGATACAAGAAGGGGGGCCGCATAAAATTAATAAAAATAAAATTTAAACGCTTAAAAAAAAAGTGAGCAAAAATCCTGTCGATCTTCATTTTTGGAAGTTCAAATAAGTGCCGTCAAACGTGGCAATAAATTGATTTACTTATGGACGTCGCGATCGAAAACATCTTCGAGGGGGGCTTTTTGTGTGCCCCTCCCCCCCCTCGGTTTCGAGTCGCATTTAATGCCATTTAATTTCGTCCTTTTATGATATTCGAGACACTTTGGCACGCGATAAATATGTGCGCGCGCTTACTTGCGTGCGTGCAAAAAGAAAAACGGTCACACAATTCTCGTACAATAAGACACGGCGATATAGTATTATTATTTGTCTTTTTCGAATTTAAACCGAATCATTATGCTGAAATTTTTCGTGTCTGAAACATTTTATCGTTTCAGCTTTTGAACGATCGTAAAGCAAATTATTTACATTTTATTTTTTTTACGCTGGCTATATATTATATAAAATTGTCGCATTTTGAGTGTATCATATATGAGAAAAAAAACATTATTTCCATTTAAACGTTTTAAAAAGACTGAAATAATGATTGTTTATATATAAAAGATATAATTTTTTCTTTTTATTACAGCAAGAGTTTTTGTAAAATTGAATAATTTTATTATTGGAGATTACAACGAAAAATTGGCGGGCAAGATACAAACCCAAAAAAAAATATATATTTATTTATTGGGAAGAAAAATGTATTTATTTTTATAATTCGACATTCATTACCGTAAAAAACATTTTTTATATTAATTTAATTTACTTTTCCACATATTTTAGGATTCATATAATTTGATATAAATTTTTTAATTATGATTGTCAGTATTTAGATTTGTATTATTACAAGTTAAATTTAGAATATAAATTATATTTATGACTTTCATAAAAAAAAATATTTCATAAAGTAATTTTATACATTGTAGAAAATATGAAAGTAATACAAAATATTAAATATTAGGATGGAACATTAATAAAACTTCGTAAAAACCTAATATTATAAATATAATATAATAAAAATCTTTAATAGAAATATTTAAATTGGATTAATATTGCAAAAATATAACATTTTGATTTTATATTTAAAAATTAATGATTAGTATAACTGATTGTTCTAACATGGATAGTCTATTTATTAGAAACAAAATAAATATTATTTTTGAGAAACGCGAAAATTCCAAATTTCAAAAAACGAATCGATCGTTTATTCCTCTACACATTTCTTATTAAAGTTGAACATGAAAAATAAAAATGACAAACATCGAATCGCATATAATGGTGTAACTCGGCGACTATGGTCAAAAAGGCGACGATGAGGTGACACTTTAAAATCTTTTTTTTTATATATATATACATATATATATATAAAAAATATTCGAACAAACAAATAAACTCACAAAACGAAATAAAATATAGCAATTTAGTCGCATTATGCGAACTGTCAGTGAGCGGGAAAAAATGCAGGATTCGAACTCGTATTCTTCTCGGTTATGCGGGATTCTTTCGTGTTGAACCGCGTACCAAAGTATTGTCATACAAAAGCGTTAGATGTTAAAAGCCGGTACAGTTGTACCACGCTTATTCACTTATTAAATATGTAATTATACATCTTCAGAATATTCTCATTAAATTATATATATATATTAATAAAAAAAATGTTTTTTTCTATAAAAAAAGTAATATAATTAAATCCTGAAAATTATTTAATATATTTTTAAATAAATAATCATTCATATTGTCTTAATAAAATTTTATTTTTATATTAAGAATTCTAGGTCAGTTCTCATATATCTTTTTATAAAAGAAAATTCTAATGTACGATATCTCTTTGCAAACTTATCCAAATTTCCCAAGCGTGTTCCCACTGTATATGTATACATTTATACGGACTCGCATAATGTGTCTGGCCTGTATAATTCTCTATATTGTTTCCGTTTATAAGCATCAGCCTTTCGATAATATAAGCGGTGTCGGCGAAAAGCAAAACGTTCCGAAAGCGTTCAGGTGTTGAAATCGACAAAAAATCGGCTATCATAACCAGACGTGCCCGATGAGGATAAAATAAAATATTTTCAACATTCATTTCACTACATATATATAATAATATATTTTTAAAGATAAATATGTTAAAAAATATATAATATAAATTTTGATTATATTTATATATTGAATTAAAAAATACACATATATATTTATATATGAATTTGTTTCGATTTTTAATTTTTCGCCGGTTCTCCGAATCCGAACATTCCAAAAAAGGTGGCGAACAGCTGAAAAATGTTTATTACGAGCTTCGAATCTTGTCCGTTTAAAGACCACCGTAACACAGAATAGTGAATAATGTAAAAAAAAATTGTATCGAATTTTCCAAACACGGATAAATATACAGATTGGAAATTTTTTCTTTAAATATTTCGGAAACGAAAGAGGAAAACTATTGGAATATTGCTGTAACATTTTTGTATATACAAGTATATTCAGGTTTAACATTTTATTATATTTTATTTTATAAATATTAGATATCTTTATATATGTATTTGTGTATATATATAACGATTATAATTTAATAAATAAAATTTATTTAAATACTAGTTATCTGAGTTTTTTTTTCATATGAAATATAAATGTATTTTAAATACACTATTTTCATTTTATTTTATTATATGATAAAATTTCTAAATTAGGAGTAGTAAATATAAAACGATATCAAGAATGCTTCATAAATAAATAACTAATTACTATTATTGGGTATTTTTTATGAAGCAGTTTTTTGTTATCAAATTAATATATTGGTGTAAATATACAATGTATAAAATTTTCTAATTAAATTTCTGTTTTTTTTTTTTTTTTTTTAGTTATTCCATTACATATTTAACAACCCTTTTTTTTTAAATGAGAGAGGACAATTCAAGTGTTTTGTTATTTAATATAAATGTTATTAATATTGAAAATTCGATTATATTTTATTTATTTTTTTTTTATAATGTATAAAAATTTTAAAAATACATTTATCATCATTTGTTATGTAAATATATAATAAATTAAAAAATGCATTAAACATAATATAAAGTTATTTTTTTTATATTTTTCCGCTTCACCGTTAAAAGCCTATAGGGTGTGTCCCCGAGCATTCGGAACATTTGTTGTCATTTCTCAGCGACTTATTCGGTTTTTTTCATTTTATTAAGCTTTCTCGCCCCCCCCCTTCATGCCACCTTTCCCCCCACGCGGATAGAATGAGACCATAGCCGCCGTCCCCCACTTTTTAATCTGCTTTTTATCTGACAATGTTTACACAGCTTATATGACGGAGACAGAAAACGACAGACAGGACACGAACCCCCCAGGACGCGTAAGCTCTGGAAAAAAAATATACGCGGACACAGTGCCGTCATTAGAATTGCAAAAACACAAGATAACACACCTACATTTACATATGTAAAATCATATAACGGGGCGTTAAAAATGCGCTTTAACCCTTCGAGACCCCCTATTTTTCGAGCGCCGATCCGTGAGCCTCTTCTTTTTTTTGAGAGGGGAGGGGAGTCGTGAAAACGAGCAAAGCCGACGTTGATAAAAAAAATATCCAAATTTAAATGAAATAAATTCGTATGTGTGATTTTAACCCTGCGAAACTTTTATGCTTCACCATATAAATATATGTTTTTAGGATGTGGCAAAAAACGTTTCAATCTATATTGATTTTTTATATCAGCAATACTAAAATATTCCATCGAAATTGATATATTAATTTATTTTAAAATAAAAACATATTACATTAAAAACTGATTTTTTATAATATAGTGTGTGCACAGTTTGAGAATCGTCGATTTTTCACAGATGTGTCCCGCGATGCACAGTTTTGTGGGTCAGGGTTACGGCGCCCGTACTATTATTACGCACACGCAATTGTGCGTATTGTGTGAATGTGTGTGCGTGTGTTTGTGTGCGTTTATCTCGATTTAATTGTGTATGAATTAATATAAAATATAAATATCAATTTAGAAACCATGTTTTATACGTTTATAGCAATAAATTATTATGGAATATAGAATAGGCATGAATCAAATGTAGTAAAAATATAATTCCATATTTAGATATTGCATTAGTCATATAAAAGTTTTATAAATATCAATGACACTTCAGCTGTCATTATGTCAATGATTTAGATTTATATGAATATACATTAAATTTTTAACAATATAAGACTTTTATATATTTTTATTATCATATAATTATTTTTTTCTTATTACTTTATATGGAAAATTTAATTTTCAATTGATTTTTTAATCGATAATTATTATTTTTTGATTAAAATAAGATTTTATTTATTTATATTATACATACATTTTTTTTAAATTAATATTATAAAAAAAAATTAATACAATTAAAACTGAAATCATAAATAATGACATATGTCAAAAGTTTTTCCGTCGTATATACAAAATATTTTCTATTTTCCAGTTGAAGTGCCACTGCACATCCGAAACGGAAAGAACACGTCGATATATAGAGACGGGAAACTGGTCGGCGAATGCGGCGCGCGTGTGGCGTTTCGAGCCCGATAATCGGCCGTAGACGAACCGACACGTGAACCCGCGAGTCTATCACGGGTGTCATATATATATGACACGCGTTACACACAAGCATATCGGTATATGAAGGTGGATATATAATATAATGCGAATGTGTTGCCCCGCCTCCGCGTTATGACGCGCGGCTGCACCGGGCGGAGCCCGTGGCGCCCCGCCCGGCCAGTTCGGGCCCGGCCCCGGAACGGCCCTGACGTGTTTCTCGTTTATACGGCGACTTGCACAAAATAATTATAACGGCCCGCCAAATAAGTGTCAGAGGCACCCGCGAACAACGTGTTCACATGTCGGCACAGGGCGAGAGGGCGCCGCCGCCCCCGCCCGCGCCGCAGGGCCCCTCGCCACATAGGAGCGAGCAGGTGCTTCTGCTGCAACAGCATCAGCTTCAACATCAATATCAACAACAACATCATCATCATCATCAGCATCATCAGCAGCAGCCTTTGGGTGCAGCGCCACCCTCTTCTAGGCGCAAGCAGGCGCGCCCCCTCAGGCTGCTCGACGAAGAAGCGCCAACACACGCGCATCACAACCCCTTGCACGCAGGTACACCCGATCGATGTCCGCGACACTGGACCATTCGGTGGGTCAGGTCCGGACCTTAACCAACCGATAAATCGATCATTATTATCACTGTCAATTTGAGAAAACTTTTCCGTAAACAAAATTCATCTCAACTTAACTAATTTTAAAAATCTAACCCTTTCAATGACTACAGATTACAATCTATATTATTATGATAATAATTAAACTAGAACCGATTGCATGCTTAGACGTGAAATATTCCTGATAACAACGAACTGAAACTACTTGAATATAACCTAGAAATGTTAATGTTTACACTGTTCTGGAAATGTTTATATGGCATGTTTATATATATTATATATAGTATATAACAAATTATTTTATTTTGACTTCATATCAATGATAACATTTTAAAATATAAACAATAGCGTCGTTTTGAAATCATAACACTATAAAAATATACCATTTTCATAAAATAAAATCCGCCGGTAATCAATTATAAACGTTATTTCTTCATTTCTGATGATTACGACAATTTCATTTTCAGACTATAAATTTTCATTTTTCAGGAAATTCATATATTTATATTCAAATATATCTACATATTACAAAAAATATTACTGATAGTAACATTTTCATTGATCGATACAAAACAAATATATAAAAAACATATCTCAATTAAGAAATATACCTATTTATTAATTATGATAACAACTCGACTCATATTGTATAAAGAATATAGATTATAGAATAATTTACCTACACACACACACACACACACACACACACACACACACACATATATATATATATATATATATATATATATATATATATATATTACTTAAAATGTAAAAAAATCAAGACTTTTCTGACGTTAATCCTATTAATCGAAATGTGTGCCATTATCGACACGCGACCGGTAGTTTAACTACTCTGATTTAACTTATTACTCTTTCCTATGTTTATATACATACATCTATATATTTTTTTAATAATTCATTTATTGCTACATAATTTTACATGTAATTAAAAATTATTGGAGCTTTCATTGATTATAATGTTATATTAAAATTTATTATATTTTTTTTCAACGAATCCTAAAAATCTAAATTACAACTTTATATAAACAATATAGTAATATAAAATTTATTAAATATTTTAGTAGGGAAATGTTTAAATACAATCAAATCAAAGTATATCCACGTTTATATTGATTATTCCGCTTTCTTGTTTGTTAAAAAATAATAAAATATTTTAATACTCATAAATAAATTTTGATTCAAAAATAAACATCAAAAATCTTATGATTCTAATTAATTAAAATTATTCCTACAGCCTTGTAACGATTGCAATACAATGTTTTTATGAGGTTGATTAATAGATTTATCTACAGTTAATAACTACGAAAGTTATGATTGATATGCAACGAGGTTAAGTATCATTAAATATTATAATAAACGGGGTTAAAATACAATATTTTAATTTTATATTTCGACGATTTTATGAAATTGATTGATTAAAAAAAAACATTTGACATTAATATTCATTTTTTCATTTATATATTTCATCATCATTGATAAATTTGTATTCATATTGTATTTTTATTATTATTATTATTGTAATTAACCATTATAAAACTATTATTTATTTTAGATTACATCATAAATATTATTCAAAATTAATTTGTGTTTTATTGATCAATTTATGTATATATATTTATATACTAAAAATACGAATTTTAATTTGTGGCGCATATATATATATATATATATATATATATATATATATAAAATTACAACATCTTAATTGTTAATAATTATTAATATTATAAAAGGAAAATTATGTTTATCTGGTTAAAAATGTTTGGAGTTTTTTTATCATGAAACAAAATAATAATTTTATCTTTTTAATATATTAAAAATTAAATTAGTATTTAATTTAAAAAAGAGTTAAAAACAATTTAAAACATTTGTTGAAAATATATAAAGTTGTCGGCATTGAATATATAAAATTATTATTAAATTACAAATAAATCATTATGTCATCATCGGTAAATATCGATTAAAAAATATCATTATGCAACATTAAAAATGTATAAGGTCACAGTTTAATGCATTTCGACGATAATTCCGAATGATTTATATGAAATTTTCAAAAAGTGCTTTTCGAATAACAAGTGCAATTATGAAACGTTCGACATTTTTTTACTCTCTCTATTTCTCTCTCTCTCTAGAATGAAAAATAAATAAAAATATTGAATGCGATTCGTGCACTGTAATCCATTTATGTCCGAGTCGTTAGCATTGCGTGATTTGAGACCAATCAAACAATAAAAAAAACCCTCGGTTTTCATTCGACGGTTTACAGCCGGGTTCTCGGTTTGTTATCCTTAAGACGTCGTAAAATCATTCGAAGAATAACTCGTTGAGGTCCTGCGGATAAACAAAAATCAAAACGAACGAAACCATCTCAAAACGGAAAAATGAAGTTGGAAAATAACGAAAGAGTACACAAACATACACACACACACACACACACACACATATATATATATATATATATATATATATATATACAGACAAAAGCTAGAGTTGTAAATTGATAATTGTTATGCGCAATAAAAAGCGCATACGCGATGAAATATGCAATTGCGTGCTCTTATAAAAGTTTTAAGTGCGGTGCCATAACCAGATTGAGACGTATAAAAAAGAAATCGTTTCGCTAATTTATTTATGGGTCGTTCGTACCCCGTTGCGTTGTTTGTTTTTATCTGCAGAACGGCCGGCGTCGAAGGGGTTGAAAGTCTTCGACGAAGTAGCCGACGGCAGTTTAAACGTCACGCGTTCGAATTTAACTTGTTTATACGCGATACGAGTTACGTCTAAATGAGAATTTATATATATTGTGTATTTTTATGACGTTCATTATAGTAATTTATTAATTTGAATGGAAATAGGTATTATTTTATTTATTTATGATACGTTCCTTTCTATACATGTATATTATCATATAATTTATATTAATTATATTATTACTAATGACACAATTTTTATAATTTTCGCAATATATTATTAATACAATTTTATTCATTTAAAAATAGAATTAATTTTATATTGAGATTGCGTATATATATATATATATATATATATATATATATATATATATATATATATATATATATATATATATATATATATATATATATATATATATATATATATATATATATATATATCATTTCTATTCAAATTATACAGTGAAAAATCTTATATTAAAAATGATAAAAATATTATTGCTCTATATATTCATTAGCATTTTTTCCAAATATCAGAGAAATCTTTCTTTGTATTATGATTTAAATTAAATTACTTTGAAATAATATATTAAATTGATTTTTTTTACATTTTATTGTTTATTCATAGGTAAAGTATTAGAGTAATTAACACTTTATAATGTAATTATGTCGATATATACATTTTAAAATGGAAATATATACAGCGATAATTCAAATTAACACTATAACGAATTAAATATTTATGAATTATATATATATATAAAACAATAATAGTTAAAGAAAAATTTAAACAATTAATTATAAAATATTCCATTAATAATACTCGAATCGAACACAAGTACAGATTAATTAAACACTCGAACGGTCATTAATAGGCAATTTCAATTAGAAACGTCCGTAACGATTCGCAGCACACTCGGCTGCGAAATATCCACATATACAGAGTGTATCTTTTTCGAAAAGGGGAAAAGGGGTGTGTGTGTGTGTATGTATACACCATTTTTTTTCTTTTGGGTCGATCGGGGTCGTTGAGCGACCCCAGACGCGACCCGACCCCACACACTATACTAGACAGGAGACATCGCTCAATACCCGTTTTAATACACGATTCTTCGAATCTTTGAACGACGACCATACGCGTAACGCACACACATACTCATATATATCAGGGATAACCAAGTTTGATATGTTGTAGCCGATATTTGATGGTATACTGCCAAACTAAGAAAGCGGACCTTAGATATTAACGACTAGTCTTACATCGAAATTGTCTGGATAATGCGAACGTTAACCCTGTGTGATCTATTCCATTTATCATTTTTAGTAATCTAGATTAAATTTTATTTTATAAAATTCGCAATTAATCGATTTAAATTTTATTAAAAATTAGACAACAAAAGATTAAAAAAAAATGCAAATTATCAAAATTAATCAGTGATTTAGAGTAGCTTAAACGATACGCGAACTTTGGTTTAAATCATTTGCGATATAAGCGTATATGGAGTATCACGAGAGTGACTTCGATCGGATACCGTTAACACTCTAATAATGGGGACTCTGGGGGATGACGACGGTACCCATTGGGATTTCGGGTACAATCCTAGGGGAAAGACCCCAAACTTTGAACCGAGATAAACTGGGAACACTCGTACTGACTATGTGGCGCAATTCGACTTTTCCCATAGTGTTCGTCAACAACAATTCGTCGTGAAAACGATTGCGAACGATACCAATTCTCGACTTTCGTACACATACTTTTATATAAATTTATCTATTATATATATATAAATAAATTTATAATATAATATAACTTGTTTTTTAAAGTATTTAAATATTATAAATTTAATCGTATCAACAATGGATTGTGGCACTGAGGAAAACGTGAAAAAATGTAAAACGTTTTCGCTGTGACCGCGGCCTGACAAGTAACGTGTGCGAGCTCGTGCCATCATTACTCGCAGTGAAAAAAAAAATGTTTTTCACTTGTTCGAAATCTAAACGGTGCGGCGTCGTAAAAACTTCGTTTATAACCACCCGTCAGTTACCGCATTTTCTCTAGAAAACGAAATTTATTCCATATGCTGTTAGGATTTTATTTCAGTTTTTGTTTATATATATTTATATTGCGTTCCTATATTTATATATATATATATATATATATATTTATGTGTGAGTGTGTGTGTGTTTGTGCTCGTATAAGATAAAAATAAATAATAAGAAAAATATACGCACGTATGCGTGTCAAGAAACACTTGTCTCGAAAATGCTCCGTTTATCGGCCGTGAAGTTAGGGGTTGTCAGGTCGTTAATTTAGAAATTATTATTTTTTTCAATCTTGTTAATTGAATATTTTATTGTATCGTTTTTACGTATTAGATAGAATGATATGAAAAATTAACATAGATTTTTCTACAAATTTTTGGTAAGAATCAATACAAAAATTTGTTTTTAAATATAGATCGTCACACAAAATAATTATAATCATGAAAAATATATGATACTATATTTAAAATTTTCTAGTTAAACAATTTATCATAAATATATTTATTAAACTATATTATAAGCATTTTATAAATTAGAATATTTTAAATTATTCAAATTTTCAAATTTTTGAACACTATTCTGGAATAATATTTATATATTTTTTTTTATTTCTTAAATAATTTTAAAAGAAATGATATTTATCGTAAACGAAAACTGTAAATGATATCACGATAACTTAAATAAAAATTGTCTATTGATGTAATATAAATTTCCCTTTAAATAAGTAATTCATTTTAAAATGAAATAGTTCATATATTTGTACATCATTCTAAAAAAAGTCTAAATTTTATTATTATGATATATAAAAGAAAAATCTTTGTAATGAATTAATCTTATAATAAAATTGAATTTCTATATATATATATATATATATATATATATATATATATATATATATATATATATATATACATATATATATACTATATATAATAAAAAATATTTTCGATCCAAAAAAGCTCAACCCTCGATTCGTTAATGATGAAGATACTGACTAAATATCGAACGGTAATTAATGAAGTTATTTTGAAAAAAAAAATGTTATACGCTCGTTCGCTCGCTCGCGCGTGAAAGCACACGTTTCAGTTTATTTATTCGTGTCATACGAGCGCGTAGAAAAAACAGAATTTTTACAGACTAACTAACCATCGGTGCCGCATTGTATGTGTACTTTACTAGCGATGTACGCGTTTTTTTTTATATATATGTATATATATATATATATATACAGCTATATACATAGTAATGTCCCTTATCCACCCGGTTTGGTGGAATAGTAACCACCGCGATGTACACACATATCTAGCTCTCTCTGCTCCTTCTTTCCGTCTGTATAATTAACAACCAAACAAAATAAGCCGAGCTCCATTAATTATACAACGCTATAAATTTTTAACTACTATCTCGAAATATAATCTCGGGCCGTATCTGAGAGCCGCCATTTTATTTTCTTCTCGACCGTTTTGTATATAAATATGTGTGTGCGTATTGATTCTTTATTTTTCCTCCCTTTTTTTTTTAATCTTACTATTATTATTATTATTGATTGATTGAAAATGATGCGTTATTTAATTACTATAAATTATATTTTATAAATGAATATAAAAAAAATACATTTTTTATGCGTCTTTTAAAATTTGATCGATTTATTAAATCGTATTGTGTATTAAATTCTATATTGAAACGACGTATAACTTTATAAAAACGAAATACACTTTGACCTAAGGGCTTTCGCCTTAGAATATCGATTCGTGCCATTTTATTGAAAGGGATGAGCTTTTTCTACTATTCTTATCGTTTATATACATCTTATATGTGGATGTAAATATATATTATATATATTTATTATGACCGATAAATTTTAACTTATATTGTCAACTTTAGAAATATTTTAGATTATATATATATATATATATATATATATATATATATATATATATATATATATATATATATATATATATATATATATATATATATAAACAAATAAGTGAATAAAATCCATATGATAATACGATACGTCGTCGTCATTGTTAAAGTCGACTCGTGAAGTAAATATGTATATAAAGATTCATATTTCCTCTCTGGTCGTTCGAGCGCGCATTTTTCAAAGATTCGCAGACCTCCGGTTTGTCACAACTGACGTTCGTCGAATAGACTCATAGTCCTCTAAGAATGCAAATACGAATCCTGCCAATTAGGGTTGACGGGCCGGGGCCTCCGAGCTTGCCCACGCACGTCCTCAGATATCTACGCCAGATATAATTAATTAGGCATCGAAGACGTTATCTTAATCGCTTACAAACGCATCCAGATACCGAAATACGCAGTTTCTCAAACTATCGGCGACGCCAGAGAATGCGATCATAGTGAATCGCGTTTTGTACACGTCGTTTTGTGTCAAATTTAAAAACGTTTTTCATTCTCAAATATTTTTATGCAATATAAAATAGTATTATTATGAAAAAGTAACACTCGTTTAATATATATATTTTTCAATAAAAATGTCCGTAATAGTAATATTTATTAAAATTGTATTTATATAAAAAAAATATAATTAAGCGTATTTATCCCGTTCAATTTTACATATATTTAGACCGGATCAAAATTGCGCACATACGCACATTTCTAAACATGACATGGAGTCATAATATATATATATATATATATATATATATATATATATATATATATATATATATATATATATATATAATAAAAATAGAATATTCTGACAGATCAAAGGAAAATCGTGTTGAAAGTAATCGATATTCTACGATCGTTCGATATTCCACTATGTAAATCAAAAATATGTTGGAGTGTTGCCATGTTTTTACCGTTGACTCGAGTTCGCGCACTGGAAACGCATATCTTACTGAGAATCTCAAACTGTCGCATATCGTTTTTTTTTTAATCCATTGTACATATATTTCATACTATTCATATTATATTTTATTATGAATTATAATATATATATATATATATATATATATATATATATATATATATTTAAAAGACACATTAAATTTTTACAACGATAAATCTTGAAAACGATCTTTATTTATTGATTATAATTAATTTAACTTCTTACTGCATGATTTTTTTAAATTAAACAAAAAATATATGTATTAGAGTTGAAATAAAGACACTTATTTTTTATTTTTATGTAAAAAAAAGAATATTTTTTATTTAGAAAATGCAAAGAAAAGTATTTCGATCTATATATTACACATTATGCAATTAAAGTAATAAAAATTTTGAAAAAATATTTTGGATCATATATGATTCACTATAGGGTTAAATATTAAATTATTGTTTAAATATTTATACATATATATTGAAAATAGATATAATATATAATTAAAAAAAAAAATTAACAATGAACTATATATTGAAAATGAACATTTTTTTTAATATTATAATAATTAATACTACATATAAAATAAAAAAACAGTTTAAATTATTTATTTATTAATGGAATATAAGTATCATTCAAACAATCATCTTTCTAATGACATTACGGATTCTCAACGTAATAATCTAAACGCACTTATATCCTTTGGCGCCGGATAGCTTTGTATATATATATATATATATATATATATATATATATATATATATATATATATATATATATATATATATATATATAATATTTAATATATACGTTTAAAATGACATAGTATGCGCATTTTGCACCGTTGCCCGGTGAATGCATTCAAATCACACGCTTCAAACTGAACCGACCCGTTGCATTTGTATTCATTTCTTTTGAATTGCATGCGACACTAGAGAATTACAATTATTTCTAGTCACATTTCACGATTTATCATCATATATATATATATATATATATGTGTGTGTGTGTGTGTGTGTGTGTGTGTGTGTGTGTGTGTGTGTGTGTGTGTGTGTGTATATACAAATACATTTTCCGCGGGCAATTTATATAATTCAGCCGGTTTATGAAACGCCCTCGTCATAAACCATTTCTAACTCATAATAATTTATTAAGTTTCAATAGTGATCTTAGCAGTTATATTGGAATGCTTTTTTTATCGTATATATATATATATATATATATATATATATATATATATTTTTTTTTAATAATAATGATTTATTTTTTCTATGTGTAAATTTTATATATTATATTTATATTATCAAAATATGTTCATATTATACTCATCAGATTGTTAAAATGTATTTGATAATTATTTTTAACATCGAAATTCATACATACCTTCAATCTTTTTTTACGTAAAAAATATAATATTTAAAACAAAAAACTTTATCAGTATTAAATTATATCACATTTATTTTGATTTTCTTTGGAAATATTATATTAAAAAATGCCTTCTCGCCAACAATCTATGGAATATTCGAACAAATATCGATCTAAATGATATTTGAAAATGTTTTTCCTCCCCCATGTCTTGATATCAGATAGATAGTTGCTGCTTGTCCCATGTTGATGGTTTCTTGGATAATTCGAACGATGATCTGCCTATATTCCCGTTTAAAAACTAGTTATCCATGGGAAACCGACGTACAATTGCGTTACATGCATGTGCAAATAATTAAATATATGTACATATATATATATATATATATATATATATATATATATATATATATATATATATATATATGAGTTTATCGTAGATTGTATGATACATAAAATAAATCGCGATGCCTATTTGCTGTCATTTGTATGCATTGATAATGTTAAATATATTTTATCGTATTCACTCATAAATGCTATGAATGTTTCATATTTCAATATGAATCGCATATTTCGACACGATATAAAATATTTAATACGAACGTACATATATATACGTTATCGAGAATGTAATATATTAGAAATTGTGCATAATTACTAAGACATTTGCGATAACCTAGTTTATAGCATACTTTTAACGTGTAACAATTTTCAGTTCAATGTTATAACATGAATATATGCTTTAAAAATGAACAATATATAAAAATGAACTTTGAACTATATGGGAAGAAAATAATGTTTTCGATTTATTTTTTATAATTTTAAATTACATATAACATTTTTTCTATAATAAATAGGTGGTTAAAGTCGTAATATTTTTATATAAAATCCTCAAATTTTATTTTAAAATATTATAAAATATAAAAATTGAAAGTAAAAATAGATATTAGTCACAATATTTAAAAAAAACATCTTATATTATTAACTAAAATATTAGGTAATTTTCCTATTTCAAAATTATTTAATATAAATTTTCTTCATAACACAATTTTATATGAGTAATTAATTTTCTATGTTATTTTTTTAAAATTATCGATTCCAATTACATCACTCAATTAAATTTATCTAATACAATCTAAATAATTAGAGCAAATTTTATTTCACATCGGTTGCAATATTTCCTTGTGTAATAAAAAGCAGATGTTGAAAACGAGATCGTCGAAAACAAGACGGCAATACAAAATTTACATAAGATCTTTGATTCTTAATAATCGTCGATATTGTAAACAATTATCGTACATTTCAAACGCACAATCGAATTACATTATCTTCTTATACTTGTCAAATTATTGCCGTTCAATTGTATGAAAAAAAAAAGAAGAAAGAAAAAGAGAAAGAATGGGCGAATCGTATAAAATTGTAATTTTATTGCATTTTGCATTTTATCGACGATCGCTTTATTGTTATTATTATAAACAACAATGGCACTTGTTGAATTGTTTGTTGGAAAATAACGACGACGACGACGACGACGACGATGATGATGATAATAATAATAATGATAATAAAATGGTTAGTAGCCGCGTCTTATCTATTTCTTGTATAGTCAAAGTCTACACAAATAATTTACAACGTAAACGTTTATTTATATTAAAAAGTAAAATGTCGATATTCGAACAAAGTATTTGCTATTACATAATATAAATTATAAAGAGACATTTTCTTAGATTATCTTTTATCAAAGTCGATAATATTATACGTACAATTCAAATTTTGTTTATTTATATGTTGTTTGTTTAATATTGAAATATAAATTTATGTTATATATGAAATAAACTAATACTAAATTTAAATTTATAACTTTCCTTGAAATTTTTTAAATATGACAATTTGATAATTATTTTCTAATACTAGTAATTTTATGTTGATATTCTTCTATAAAAGTCATATAACATGATATTGACGAATTTTTTTTGAAATTTAACATATTTTTTTTAATTCACACACACACACACACACACACACACACACACATATATATATATATATATATATATATATATATATATATATATATATATATATATATATATATATATAAACATGTAAACAATTCTATATTCTTTTTTATTAAATAAGGTCGTGAACTTTGTTCACAATTCTTTCGCTTTGAAGGGAATATTTTTTTTCTCGCGCTTCCCAAGTATTGTTTCGCAATTAATTCTTTCGAGTTTAGAATTTATAAATTCGATGTTTTTCAACCCATATACGTATATACAATTTTTTTTTCCTAATTGTCGATTCGTAACAATTTCGTTAATTAAAAAAGTTTTCGTATTGCCGCGCGCAAGTTACACGATAGATGTCTGCGAGGTCGGTTCTGCTTATACTAATTTCAGTTAAACTTTAGAACAGTCGAATAAACTTCGTCGATTTCGATTCGCAACTGAGAAAAAGAAAATAAAATTAAATAAAATTGAGGCGAAAATGCGATTTTCAATGTGTTCTGTTTATTTCTTTTTTTTTTGCCTCTCTCGCTCTTTTGTCGAGCTTCTTCTTTTTCAACGACGAAAATTAATATTGAAATTCCTTTCGGGGACATTCTCTTTTCATACCCACATATTTTCAGATTGGTTTCTTTACGATTCTCTCTTAAAAATAATAAAATTATATTTATAAATAAATTTTAAACTAATCTCTATTGAAATTATTTATAAAAATATATATACTTAATTAAATTTATAATATATTATATTTTATTATGAAAAAATTCTTTAAAATTGCATTTCATAGTAAATATATCGGTTTTGAAGAATTTTAAGCTGCACTGATATAATCCAGCGCTTTTCAAACTTAAAAATTACTTCCGCGAAAGTGTGCGTGTGAATATTCAATTCTTCAATATGAGAGAAACATGACGGCAATTAAAATTATCTTGATTGCCGTTTCGTAAAATAAAACACGAAAATTTATATACAAAATTGGTGTGCGTGTGTATGTGCATATAAATACACGTAGAATTTTTCATTTAGATTTTAAAAATATCATTTAAATAATGGAGTGATTAATTTAATCTTTAATAATAAAGATTACAAATATATAGCAAAAATAAAAATATAATTTTTATTTTTCAATTAATATATATAAAAATAGTATAGAATAGCATCAGCAGTAAACTTTCGATATACTATCTGCACCTAATTATTCTTTAAAAAGATTAAATCATACAATTTGTCTGTAACATGTACGTAATATATGGCCCATAAAGTCTGTATATAGTATATTTGTAAGTGTGAATTACAAATAAGGCAATTGTTCCACTTCGAAAAGTACTTACTCTTGTTTATTCTGTATAGTAAGCAACTACTGAAAGCTAATTTCAAAATCAGCGTTGAAGCTCGAACCCGGTATACGAGCTTTTGACACGCTATCTAAAGACATTCTATACAAAGATGCATAATGTATACGTTAAATGTATTAAAAAAAATGTAATTTTATATATAAAACGTTATCGAATCGATCTCGATGTGCTGCCCGAAAATATGTTTTTTTTTTTAATTCCAGATCTTTTTGAATCGATAGTCACCCTTTTTCAATTTAATCAACACCTGAACGTGTTCATATCTACGTATATAGTTTGACATAAATTTTGTATGAAAACAGGCGTGAAAATGTATTAAATATATATCGCGATTTCATATGAAAAATATTATAGTATTTTATTAATTAATTATGTATTTTAGTAATTATTTACGATAATAGAAGACTCACAGAGTATATTTATTTATTCATTTATACATATGTATATATGGGAAAACGACCGCGATAAATATTGGTAAGAGGCGGGCTATTTAGTTTCAAACTTTACGCTATCTTTCCATTATTTTATGGGATTCGTGCTCCATACACGCCATATTATACGTTTTATCCTTTTTTTCTATACCCTGAAATACTATTTTTCCTTTTTTCCATAGGATACTATATGTGTATGTATATATATATATATATATATATATATATTTTTTTTTATTATTATTTTATTCGTTTTATACGTAACGAACTTGTCGTTCTTCAAAAGCGGCCGGTTCATCCGATGTGACGACAGTCGAATCCCGATTTTATTATATCAAATCGAAAATAATATAAAAAAAGGGACACGCTTACGTTTACAGGATAATAATAATAAAAATGATATTTATTATTATTATTTTAGGTAAATATTGACCCTTCGGTTTGAATATCGCGTCAGCCCTTACATTCGGAATAATTAGTGTCAAACCCAGTCGTAAATGATTGGATCCTTTGAATTTCAACTAAGTATAATTCTGTTTTAAAAAATATTAGAAAAAAATACCAAAAACGTATTCTGTCACGAATGTCCATATCAATAATTTATTCAATATATATTGTCGATAATACTGATGGACACGGTTTGACAATATTTTTTATCAATATTGACTATATAAAACTATATAACGTTAAAGTATTCAGATTTATATGAAGTTCGTAATCAGAATTAGATTTATAAAATTCAATTTTATATATTGTATTATTTCAAAAATTTACTTAAGAAACGTCGTAAAAAAATCTTTCAAAGTTTATGAATGATTGATCGCTTTTTTTTTTGCTTCGTTCCATACTTTTTTTTTAGGACAGTGGTATATTGGGCGTTTGTTATTGTTATTAATTGGGTTCGGGGTCGGGGTCGGGCCGCTTGTGGGGCCACAGCGGGGGCTGAGGCACCCTGCTGGGGGCACGCGCCAATGTGAACCCCAACTTTGCTACCGATTTATGTCGCATACGTCCGTTGTCTATCCATTATACATATATTGTTGAGATTTTTTTCAAATTTCATATCTTTATAATTTGACTAAAAATCGAATGCTGTAATAAACATATGAATTTATAATGATAATGAGACTAATTTATTTTATTTATATATTATATAATATAAACAATATATTGAAAAATATGAAGTAGTTTTTACTTTTAAATATTTTAAGATTTTTTTCTATTATTTTAATAATCAATATGCGGCTTTTTTGTGTATATATATTTTTTTGTATTATATATATAATTCTAAGTATAAGAATATCACATTTTATTAAGAGTCAATCTTTGACAATAATTATAAATATAAATTTAATATACGATTTTAGAACTCATTTAAGATTTTATAAAATATAAATAATACTTTTTAGGATTGAAACACTACTACTATAAATAATATTTGAATATTTTCAACAATATATTTTAATAAAAAAAATAATTAAATATTTTTATATGATTTATATAAAAAATAAAAAAAATGAAATTAATATTAAAGAGTAAAATAGATGAAATTAAATTATTAAAAATTGAATTTTATATGCAAAAATGTGTTTTATAATATATTTTATTCTTTATTATATTGCAATGTGACATGTAACGGAATTATTGCAAACCTTTACGCTACCGTTCTCCGGTTTGGACCTCACAACTGAACCTGTTTGAAAAGATGATGACTTTATGCGGCGAAAACAAGCTCACCTGCCCGTGTGCATCGTTCACATCTTTAACACACTGTACGCCGATTATACTTTTCACTTTCGTCGACCACAATAAAAATAGACGAGACCGCCGAAGCCTTACGGAATCGTAGTCGATTTCTTCGATATCCATTACGTTCAATGTGTCGAATCATTACGTCTAGAATATAGTTCAAACGAATTTTCTGGTTCACTGACTCCTATTCGAACAGAGGAAAAAAAAAGAAGCTAATATCGTTCTTGGATCACTGATACTTTACTTTTTTTTTCTGTCTTTTTAGAGCAGGTGTCCGTTTATTCGTGAATGAAGAATCGTGATTGCCTTGAAAAAGCAGTTCCTTCTGACGATTCGCCATTGTCTTGCGAGAGCTTCGGCTCCGGAAGTTTTTAAATCAATTTTTAATCGAAAAATTATTTTATATTATCATTTTCATTATTAATATCAAGCCGCCGTTAAATTGTGTTCCGTTTCAATGAGGCTTTTGTGTTGCTGAAAAATGAAACAATAAGCATTTTTTTTTATATAAAGTCATCGTAAAAAAATACATTATTTTTATATGAAATTTCAACAATAATATATCATTTTTTTATTTATTATTTATATAGTAAAATTAAATATTCAATTAGTACTGACGTTAAATCTACAATTGAATATAAACAATTGGCGGCCATACTTGATTCTAATATGGCGACGATCGTTTCGAACGTTCGATCGAACGATAAATTTGAACGCGTAACTTTTGTCCAAAAGAGGCCACCGTTTTGCCGAATCAAAACAAATCCATCGAACGGCAGCAGTAATAAATATTCGCATCGGTCGAAAAGAAGTCAAAAAAGAAATATGGCGACGAGCATTAATGGCCGTTTGCTTTCTAAAGAGATCGCGAATATGCAAATCGATTTCCGGACGGCGATGTGTTGACGTTTCTGTTCTCATTTGAATATTTCTGATATGAAATAGATCAATCGACAACAGTAAAACGTTTTCATGGATACTACAGCGTATCTCAAATATTATAAAATAAAATATATTTTTATAATCTTTATACAATATCACTACATTTTTTATACATTACAAAAAAATCGTAAAATCAGAAATGTGACTTAATTGATAAACATATAAATAATTATATATATTTTAATATAACGAAATAAATTTTATTATATTATGAAAATATGAAGATTTTGAAACTGCATTTGTCAACCGCTAAGAATTAAATTTAAACATTTAAACAGGAATTATTATCTTGATATGAAATTCACGAACTATTTTGCAATATTTCCGTCGAATAACAAATGTTAAAATAATATTCATTATAAACTATTCAAAGTGTTGATTTTCTTATATATTTGCCGTTGAAACGTGTCATTTATTGTAAGAAAATTGTACAACTGAATAGATCTATCCTTATATGTACACAATGTATGTATATATATAAATATATGAAGAAAATAATTAAATATGAAGAAATCTGCTTCGAAAACATTGAAATATTCTCAATCGTAAAATTATACGTTATCTTCGGCTTATTTATATAAACGTGAAAAATGTTCTTATTACGTCGAATGTAAAAAAAATTATATAAATATATATATATATAAAAAATAGTATCGACATATTTTCAAAACGATCAGATTATTATAGGTAGTTAACGCATTCGAGACCGCACCGGTCGGCGTCATCTTTGATCGCAATCTTCGAGAATTAATTGCTTAGAGATAAAATGCCATAAGAGAACGATCCATAAGAGATATGTATATATATATATATATATATATATGTGTGTGTGTGTATTCATACACAAAGATCGATACATATACGACGTTATATAGACGCTATAATAATTCAGATTCTCGTATAATAATGCCATTCGAAATATTCTTCATTGTCGAGTTTGAGAGACGTAGACGGATCGACATGTCGCGAATGCAACTGACTTTCTATCGATCGTTCGGACGTTTCGAGTGCGACGATATTTTCGCGAGGGTGGTCTCTGAAAGTTATCGGAGTTTGCGTTGAAATAATAATAATAAATAAATAAGTATATAAAACGTATACGACGTTTGATATCGCGATAATCGTCAACGAAAATCGGTTACGAAGCACGTTTACGTTGTAAAAGTTTGAAGATATTTGTTTTGTTTTAATTATTATATTATATTGTTAATGTTTTAATTTTTAACATTCATATAAATTAATAAATAATCGATCGATATATATGGTAAATGAGAATTATGAAAGCTGTATTTTTTGACTATAGATGGTGCTAAATAAATTTCTTACATAATATTATATTAAAAATTAATGTAGGTTTGAAGTTGAAAAATAATTGATTTTTAAATATAATACCTTCAAAATGTTAATAGTGTGTAGGATTAGAGTACCAATAATAACATCAAAAAATCTAATTAATATTGTTTTTAGCATCGAATACACAATTTTTATCTGAATTTCTGATATTATTTAGAACTTAAGATATATGACACTGTCTTTCAATATTTTTATAAAATATTAAAAATTATTTTTGATAATATCGCGAATTCGAATCACAATTTCTCAAATCAATTATTTGTTAGACTTTTAAGAACTATTTTTTTTTCTAAAATATGTAATATAAATTTATTTTAAATAAGATCGAGTCTTCAGTTTTAAATTTTACTTTATTTTTTATATTTTCATTATCTTAAAAATCTTTTCAATTTCATATATTTTTTTAATTTTAAATTCATAAATAGATTTGTTTTAATATTAAAATTAATTTTTATATAATATTTACATATTGTTTATTAAAGAAGTATAATCGTATTCATATATATAAAATTAAACGAAAAAAAAAATACATTTATATATAATAGTATACAAATTAATTGATACAAATGATTAAAACTTATCACAACGATAGCAATCTTCGATAATCAATTATTAATTATATCGCTAACGGTTATAAAAACGTCTATTGTACAAGTTCACATATCAAACGGCCAATAAATTAATACCTATCGATGTTTATACATAAATCGATTTAATCTTTATTGCGTATGCGCGTTCACAAGTGCACCAATCAAACGAAATTAAACACTTGTCCACTCATATTAGAGCGAATCGAAATAATAATAATAATAATAATAATAATAGTGCAAAAAAAAATGGCCACAATAAAAAAAACTACATACACAACACGACTATATGCCGAGACTACGACGAAAATAAAATAAAAAATAAATTAAAAAAGAAGCAAAATGGCGCGCATACAATCTATGGCGACTTCGTGAGCGTCGACGACAATTCGTTTCGTTTATTTTTTAATAAGACCGTTTAGCGGCAATAAAAAGCGAAACGCCGACCATATACCGTCTATTATATGTTTATATATATATATATATATATATATATATATATATATATATATATATATATTTACTCGAATCTTCGAAAGTCGACTTCTATAAATCAATTAATCGAATTGTACGTCGATCGATTATATCCGAGGCGCGCGTAAGTCTGTTTGTCTGTTTGTGTGTGTGTGTGTTGCGTGCGCGCATTCAATAATTTTTTAACGATCGGTACATGCACAATAATTGTGGTGTAATGGCCGCATTAATGGATACAAACGGTCGATCGACGCACATTTCCACGAAACTCAATTGTCGGCGACTGCAATAAAAAGAAAGTTTTTCTTTTGATTATTACAAATAAAATACATAAGTATATATTTTTTATATTAAAAAAAATAAAACGATATTTAATTCATTATACTTACGTAAAATATGAAAGATATTTGTGATTTTTTCTTTCGCGTATTTCCGAATGCATCGTCAACTTTATATCTAACCTTCATTAATGAAAAATAATTCAAAGATAATATTCATATATAATATATATATATAAGGATTAAAAATTATATAATTTTATATATAGAACATCATTATACATTTTATATTTTATAATTAAAAATCGAAATATATAGACTCATGTAAAAATATCTTCCTATAAATAAATCTTCACTTTCTTCATACTACAAATTTTAATATATCATATAAATATAAATAATTTCTAAATCAATAAGATAAAATTAATATAAATATAATCGATAAAGACGACATTCCTGGATTAAAACCGAGAATCGAATGCATATTAGCCGAACACACTGATCAATTCTGAATATCATTATTTTATGTATATTATTACAAAACGCACATTATCGCATTAAAATTCAGCTCGCTTATTTTACACGAACTTGTTACGAACTCGAATATACACGCAATAATAAACGAATGTTAATAAGATTTATTTAAATGTAAAGTGAAATTCATTATAATTTATAATGCATAATCGCACTGAAATATAATAATATTTATCTATTGCGATTTGTTGATAAATAATATTTAAAGATCGAATCAAATTATTATGAAGTCGTTTAAAATTTTAGCATTTTATGTTATATTTATATGCATGCATATAAGCGATGAAAAACATAAATTTATGAACATTTTGCGGTCTTGCATTGTTTTATATGCATTTCCACGAATTAAACATTCGAATAAATACCGTGCGCTTTATATAAATATATAAATTATTTAATATTCATGATTCACGTTCGTCGCAGGAGATGTTTTGTGAAAGATACCGTAAATGTCGCATTGTAAAATAACAATAATGATCATGCAAAATTATAATACGAGTGTGAGAAAGTCATTTTCAAACCTCAAAAGTGATTTTTCACATACCGTTTAACGAGATCGATATAATATAATCGGGTATTATAGATCGAATAGAATTTAAAAAAAAAATACACGGTTTTTAGGTAAAATAACCCACACACACATACATATATAATATAATATATATATACGCGTGAAGAAACATATTAAAGAATGACTGTGTGATATTTTTGAAGAATATTCGTCGTAAAGCGAACCGTGAAGTTGGAGAAATTAGAAGAAATTGAGTTTTTCACGTGGTCATAATTTGTTGTTTTCCACTCTGGTGCGAACTAATTTTGTGCACATTAGCCACGACTCATCAAACCGACATCAATCAATATATATATATATATATATATATATATATATATATATATATATATATATATATATATATATATATATATATATATATATATGTATATACACAAATACATTTCATGTCGATTCGTCGAATTTACCTTTATTTATTTATTTTTTTAAATAAAAAAATCGAAAATGGGGGGATATATATATATAAAAAATAAATTAAAAAATAAACAGCCACTCCTTTTATACGTTGGATGAATTCCGCTTATATTAATTATACGATTGTTGTATATATTGTAATTGTGAAATGTTTTTTTTTTTAGAATATATATAAATATAAATTATTAATTAATTAAATTAAAAGGAGAGACTAATTTTTTAGATTGAAATCTTTAAATCCGATCTAATATAGGTATTTATTTAAAATTAATTAAATAGTGTTTAATTGTTAATGTAAATCCAATTTATAATCTATTGAACAAGAAAATAAACTTCATTAAAGTACAGGGATTTCTAAACTTTTTTTGAACACAAACTTGCAAATTTTTTATAAAATTAAAAAAAATATGTATTATAAAAAGGCAAGATGTCTTCAATTGAAAAATATTTTTAATATAAAAAAAGGTGGAAATAATAATTACAAAGATTCTTATTTTAATAATAACTTTTTACTATATATGATATTTATAAAAGATTTTAATTTCTATTAATGATCACATTTCATTTCGAATAAATAAAAAAAAAGTGAATTAAATTATAAATAATAATTTACATATTAAAATGATATACTTTTATATAAATATTTAAATTCATACATTTTTTACAACAATCTAGTAATAAAACGATACAATTTAAAAGTATAAAAAGAATGAAATATATAGGAAAAATCCTATATATTTTATTCTATAACGATTTTCTATAATGATATTCTATAACGATATT
This sequence comes from Leptonema lineaticorne, assembly GCA_024500535.1. Lineage (NCBI taxonomy): Eukaryota > Metazoa > Arthropoda > Insecta > Trichoptera > Hydropsychidae > Leptonema > Leptonema lineaticorne. Next base: position 5,872,952 of record JANIJI010000016.1, on the reverse strand, counting down.
CTATATAGATTTTACGAAAATCTAAAGTGTCACTGTATTAAACCCTACTTTAATGTAGATACATCCGTTGTGTCTTTCTTTCATTCTTAACATTTGACGGATTCCACTTTTAATTTTAGCACTTATATAAAAAATATTATCTTTTATTTATATATATATATATATATATATATATATATATATATATATATATATATATATATATAGTAATGTATAAAATCGAGATCAACGAAAGTGATATCAACAACGAGTTATACTAAGCTTGTGGCCTATAACGGCCTTATCAACCATTTTTTTTTATACCGTGCGCGTCATCATCAATCTCGCTGATATCTTGCCGTGTAAGTTTCAAACATGCGGCTCTCAAACTTTTGTCGGATTTGTGATTTTCTTTTTGTTTTTTTTTTAGGTATGACACTATCGGTTCTATGAAAAAAAAATCGATAAATAACGTGCGAATGAAAAATTTCGTCGCAATATATCAATGAGTCGCGTGTAATTTGTAATATATATTTTTTTACTATTTCATTGTAAAAGTGTATGAAATTTTTTAAAACACTTATTATATTAATTATATCAAATAAAATAAATAAATAAATAAACTCTTTTGTTTTTCAACGATTCTTCAATTTTTTTTAGACATATGAATATCAACTGTATTATTTTAAATAAAATTCTTATTCATAAATATATGTTCTATTGATCTATTAATTATATTAATAATACATATATTAAAATAAAAATTGATGTTTAAACATTATTTATCAGTTAAATCAACATAATAAGTACGTTATGCGTTTGAACTTGAACTTTTCACACAATATTTTCACACGAACACCAACTTGAGAAACTTCGACACATGTGTACACACACACACACACACGTGTATATATTCACACAAGATCGTTAAATCGTCACATAAACCGATCTAAACGCGATACCGCTCAGCTACCGATCGATTCACCGAACTAAAACGACTTTTACGACCGCAAACATTTTAACGCGGCGTGAAGGGCGAACATGTCTCGTATAATTCTCGATACCGAGTCGATTATCATTTCTGAACATACATATATCCGTATGTATATATATATATATATATATATATATATATATATATATATATATATATATATACAATAGCCACCAATAATCTGTTTATAATAATGATATAGAATATTTTCACGATTCGACAAGTCACCCGGTATCCGAATCGGTTTAAGAGGGTTCAATTGTTCGAACACAATCGAGATATAAACGTGTAGTAATCGTAAGGAATCGATTACAATGATTATGCGTTCGAAACGATCATCTTAAAGGTCGATCGATAAGTGTGCAAAATTTATTTACGTATGCCGAAAACGTATCTTTTTATTTATAACGTTTAATCGTTTATTCAATATTGGTTTTTTGTCGTGTATTTTTTATATGTCGTTTTTTTTTTCCTCCGATAGCTAAGAAAGCGATTATTATGATTTATATTTTATTTATAATGAATGGCATTTAGATGTTTGCTGCAGTCGATTAGTATAATAAAAACTTATTTATTTTTCAATTTATAGGTCACGAGTTTGAATCTAAACAAATCAATATTTCAATATAAAATATTACGTTATACTAGAAACCTTTCACAAGAAATAATATTTATAATTAAATATAACGATTTGACACATGAAAAATATTAATAACAGCACACTTTATATGAAATAATTAAAATAATTAATTTAATTAAATATTTGAGAATCAGCGCTCTTCGCCCGTTTACGATCAATAATGATGTGCTAATAATATATAAAATATACGTACACTTTTATTTTCAATTATTATTATTCATAGCGTAAATTCTTTAATGCAATTAAACGTGATGTGGCGGTTTTTTTTTCGCATCAGCTTCACGACGAATGAAACGATGACAATTCGTAAAATACGCTCGCTAATTACGTGCGATTACTTAAAATTTTTAATTAGCCGTTTCACCTGTCGCTAATTAGCGAATCGATTACACTATCCGAAGGTCGAATATTCATAAATGTGTATTTATTATTATCGAAATTAATGTGCGAGCGCGCGTGTATTTATATACGTGTTCGCTTATCACATTAATCAGTATTACGTATATATTATCATAATTTTAACATTTCATTTTATAAAATATTTTTTTTTATATTGTACAATTTTGCACCTTTTTATATTTGATAAATAATATATAAATAATGTATTTAAAAATATATGGTTATTAAATAATTTATTACGAGATTATCAATATTATTTTTGGTATATGCTAAGTATTGTGTTTTCATTCTTTATTATTCGATGATTATCTTTTATAGATTATTTTTTAAATCTGAGATATATTTGTATTTGTGTGTATATGAATCAACAGTTCTACAACTTTTATAGGATTGAAATTTTATTTTTTAAATAATAATTTATTACATATATTATATTATATATTATTAATAAATTATATCTAAAAATAAAAGCTTTATTAGTTACTATTTATATAAAGAACTGTAATAATGGATTCTTATATACACTTAAAAAATAATAATTTTTAAATTTATAAATTCTTATATTACATCAAATGATATTTTGTATCTAATAAGCTATACAGGTCTAGTTATAGAGAGTGCTTCGGAATTTTTAAAATTAATTAACGTATATTATAAAATGATTTTTTCCACGTATCGTTATGGTGTTCGCTTTCAATTTTAATTAAACTGACACCCCTCGCCGGGTATGGCTAATTGGTGAATGTTTACCGAAAAATTTTCAAAGCAGCCCGCAACAAGTGTGAAGCGTAAAAAAACGGCTACCGGTCGTCGGCATGTCAAAAAAAAATATTTAAATAATTTATATTACACGTATAAGATTATGTGTATACGTCGGATAAAAAAAAAAGATCACCCTCTATTGTATACGAAAGCAGAATGTGCAAGTTGTAATAAACGGAGTCCCATCGCGGTCACGGTTCAAAAAATAACTATAACAGATTATTAATAACCGCGATCACAATAAACGAATATATACACGTATTAATATGTGTGTGTGTGTGCTTTTAATAATCGTAATATAATAGAAATGTGACTCGACATATCGACAGGAGAGCGATTTAATTCGAAATTATTAAAATACAATGCACGTTCGTCTGCGCTAAATTTCGATTCGTGCCGTGTGTTCATAAAGTTCACGTGAATTTATAATCATTTATTTACGTTTTATTTTATTTATGGGAAAATATGAATTGTAATTATAATTCAAGACGAATTTTTATATGTAAAAAAAAACAAATAAAATGATATCAATCGACAATATTAAATCCCAAAATACTATATATATATATATATATATATATATATATATATATATATATATATATATATATATATATATATATATATATATATATAAATTGCATTAAATCGAAATTTGAAGATCAAGTCACAAAGCATTTTTCTCGTCGATTATCAAAACACGAGAAAAAAAGACACTTCAAAAAAACATCGATATGAAACAAATCACTTTCAAACTTCGTATAATGTACATATTTATTAATTAAAATGCACAATTAAGATTCGAATCGATTTAAAATATGCGCTTGTCGAACGATTATTTACCCGCAATCTCAATTGTTAATCTCTTTAAGTTAACCGCAATATAATACTTTAATATGCCGAGTTAGCGACAGGTAAAGCCGGAATCACACCGGGTGACAATATTAATTCACCTTAAACGATATTGTTGCTTGTATTGCAATCCGTTATTTATATTATCTCGATAACATATATGCGCATAGTTATGATTTTTTTTTTATTATATATTTTTATCAAAAATATATTTGACGTTTGCAATGTGTGGGGTCTTAACTTTTTCAGTGTTATTTTTAGTTTTATCACTAATGAAACATTCTTTTAAATCTGAAATATTATCGTTGTTTAAAAAATAATTTTATGCATTCATAATCTAAAATATTTAAATCTATATATAATATATAAATATATTTTTGATATTATATATTATTTTTGTACACGTTAATATTATGATTTTTTTTAAATATAATATAATTTAAATGTCGAATTAGATAATGTATTTATGATATCTAGAATAAAAAAAAATAGATATATTTATATAGTAAAAAAAATGTGTTAATTATTATCGTTTTATACGTTGAAAAAAAAAACTGACTTTTCGATGTGATTTAAGCCCGTTCGTTTCGATGTGAACGAGCCTTATTAAAACGGAATAGAGGCTCGTTTTCGATACGGTCTCGTGTAATACACACGTGCATATATCAATATTGACATAAATGTCGACTTCCATTACCGACTATTAATAATTAAATAGCGTTTTGGCGAACGCTCACTATAAGCAAAATTAATTTTTGAAATGTCGTTTCGCCTAACGCCGCGTCGCTTAGTCGAAACCGCGCTATTAAAATTTCACTTGCAATAAATTACGACCGCCGTACATATAAGTGTATTAATAAAATTTAAATAATATATATGTATGTATATATATATATATATATATATATATATATATATATTATATATATATATGTTAGTATATTTATATAATATAACGCCCATTTTCCGATCGACTTAATCGTAATCAGCATTAATAATAATAACGACAACGTTATGAATAATTAATATTTAAATAGGCGTATACGAGCAAACACGATGATATAATTAAGTCTTTAGTTATATTATTTCAATATTAAATATTAAAGTTGATTATTGAGTAGTAACATACTTCTGATTTTTAATTTTATATATAATTAGTAAATTTTAATTTTTATTAACAATTAAAAATAAGTATATATTATTATATTGAACACATTGATGAAACAATATTTTAAAGGTTAATAATACATTATTGGCAATTCAACTCTAAAGACAAAGTAACACCCTTAAGTGTAAAAGAAATCCAGATCGTGATAAATTGTCATGTAATAATATATCGATATATATATATATATATATATATATATATATATATAACAAGTTTTTCATACTATTTCCAAATACAGTGAAATAATCGTCGTGTTATCCTTGCTGTGACGAAGTCGACGACTGCTTAATATCTCGTTAAATATTATTTTTACGACGCGACGTTATATAAACGGATATTAATTATTTTTTAATATATTGAAAAAAAACGCGTTCATTACACTTATACGTGTATTTATGAAAGTATATATATATATATATATATATATATATATATATATATATATATATATATATATATATATATATATATTACTTTTGTGCAACAATTTACAAATTAAATATTTCAGTTAATTAACGGCGACACGTTCGTTTTATGTGTTCGGCCATTTTTTAACGATCCAATTAAATCGCATTTTGCGCCCCGTACAAAGTTCGATATTTAATTTATTTTAATTTGTTTATTGTATTTATCTGTTTGTGTGTACGTGTGTTTTTTTAAATTTTTGTTTTTCGAGGGGCGTCGATATGGCGATATATCGGGGTGTAATTTTTACGTTTTATATATATATATATATATATATATATATATATAATATACTATTTGCGATAAAAATAATATATTTTGTTGCGTATTTCAAAATAAATCAATGTAAGTAATTATATTTTAATTTATTGCTGCATTTTTTATCTCATATATGATATAAAAAATATATTTATACATTATATTTTTTAATAATAAATGAAGGTTGTGTTGTATATATACGATAATTCAACTTTTCATAAAATTAATTGGTATTCTGAAAATTAAGCAAATGTCAAAACTAAAACTATGTTATTCATTTATTAGTTAAACAATACATATATATTCAAAGCCTTATTAAAAATGTAGATTTTTGAAAATCTAAGTGGTGAAAATAGTATTTGATAATTAGCTTTATTTTTAATAATTTGGACAAAGCCATAATAAATGTAAAGTTTTCATTAAATCGTTTTTTTTTTTGTAAGAATATATTGCTTCGAATACTCCTCAAATCTTTCCACCTTTAGCAAATATTCCTATTCCAATGATTTTCAACTGATCTGTATGCATTAAAATATTAATTATATTTAGTATAAATTAAAATAAATTTATAAATTTTTATACCAAAATATAGTAATCTTTAAATTCTATTAAAAAATATTTAGTTTTATATATGATTTTAAAATTATTTTTAATAAAATATTAAATAGTAAAAAGTGACTGTATTGAAAAAAAAATAATTACCAAATATATTCGGCATTGTACATGAAAAGAAAATTTATTGAATTTGATTCCAGGATTTATGAATGTATATGTGTATTTATAAAATATATGCATAGTTTTTACACACGATCAATATCAAACATTTCATCAATTTCCATAGATAAAACGCTTCATACAGAGTGCATAACGAATGCAATACGACTGAAAAAAAAAACGCATATATAAATTTTTAAAACGACACGAACGAAACAAAACCCGCTTTCAGTCCACCTGAAACCCGTTCGAAATGAAACAGAATCGGGCTGAAATGAAAAAAAAAACTAATTAAAACAACGTGTCATTTTCGACAGCTCTTTCACTAACCGATGATACCAGTTCAATCGATGAGGTCGCCGCCGATACGAACCGGGGTCGAGGGTGAAATGGAAATAAAAATGAAATAAAAAAAATAAAATAAATTAGGGGGAGGGGGTGGTGGTGGTGGTGGTTGAAACGAAACAAAAGCGATTCGCCGAATGCGTCCGATGCGAAAAAATCGTATAAATATTCATACGAAACCGACGCGCCGATTATTTTCGTATCATTTTCGAAACGGATCGAAAATAAAATGAAACGAAATGTTAAAATAAATAAATATATATATATATATATATATATATATATATATATATATACATATATATATATATACATAAAATAAATAAAAAGGGAGGATAAAACGTTTGTAAAAATTCATGAATATGGTAAAAAATTTTATTACGTTATAAGAAGTTTTATTTGAATATTTCACATAAAAAAATATTTTTATATTAAACAAAAAATTAATTTATCCGACATCAAACAATTTCATACGTCTCGTTAGTCGTGTCTATGCTCAATTATAGTTGATTTGGCTTCCCGATTTAACCCCCTAACGCCCGGTAGGTATTAGTATTAATAATCTACGGGGTTGGCTACCTTTAACCTGCGGTGTCTGATGTCAAATTTTACTCCCCCAGCTTTCCCTTTGATATTCGTCGGTTTCGACAATTTTGCACATTTATGAGATTATGACGGTCCAGCTGATGGGTCCTTCGACACAGGAAACTGTAAGGGGGTTAAAATGAAACGGCGTTCGCACGCCTAATTGGTCGTCAAAGGGTTAAAGTTCGTTATGCACCCTTGTGTACAAGCGAACGGGTTCAAATTATAATACAGCTAACTATCTATAATATAATATCTTTCCAAGTAATTTGATTAATAAGCGCTCTCTTTTTTTTTTGACTTGTCTATTTCTATCCAAAATAATTCATGTAAATGTCGTCATATATTTTATATCATAATTTAGAAGAAAATTGATTTAATATGATTTTAATTTGTTTCAGGTATGTACTGCATTTTCATTATTTTTAATCTCGCTGATAAAATAATAGTAAGTAATTTATATCTGTTTTAAAATAAAAGATTTAAACAATCGTAAAACATTTCGAGCGTGACTAATTCTGGTTATATTGTATGCAATTTTCACACAGTAAATCAGATCTCCTCTTATATATTAAAGAAACCAAGTCTTAATACATCTATATGTTTATAGAGACTATTCTTAAACCTGTTTTATTTACATATTCCTTAGAAATCTTTTTACTCGTCTTCGTTCTAAATCTTTATTTTATTTTCTATCGTATTATATTAATTGTTTTTGTATTGTTTTGAACTATTTTAAAAATATTAGGAATAAATTGTTTTGTTACGATCTTTATTATATCCTATATTTTTACAATTTTTATATATGTTAATAGTAAAAATAAAAAAAAATTCAATTTCAATGTATTATACCCGCTCGACATGGAAAAAACACGCGATCATTATAAAGTAATTGAATATATAAAAAAATGCATATGATAAGCGTTGATAATGTAAATTCTCGCAATTTGTTCTCCACGCTTCGTGTATAAAATTATTAAATTACATATTATAATTTATATAAATATTTACGCGTGACAACCCCTCAGTCTCGTATAAATTACACGCGCATTATGCATGTATATTTTTATTTCATTTTACCAGGGGGGATGAAACCCTTTAAGAGCCAGTATTAATTTCATGTTTCAATTACTCTACAGAACGCGTTAAAAATAAATATATTATACGAGTTTAATGCAAATATAGTGGAAATATAAATATTTTTTTATACAAATACGAATCATTTTTATTCCTTAAATAATTTGAAAAATCGATAAAAATCATTTATATTATAATTTATTTAGAAATAATTGTTTTTTTTTATATAAAATTTTAATATAGCAATGCGATATTTTTATATAAATTTAAACACAATTACTTTGTGATGTAATAATATTAATAAAATTACTTACATAGAATTGATTACGGAATATTTTTACAGCTTTAACTCTCTTTCCCCTATATATAAATATGATTATCGCGCTTCATAACTCGTCTATTCAAATTAACCCTTTGCGCGCTAACACGCTCGACGTATTAAGACGTTCTAAAATTATTATTTTTTTACGCTAAAAGCGGCACGTGTCCAAAGGGATCAAATTCTATAATCTCGGTCGTTAATTTAGACGAAATCCCCACTGCGTTGCATTCAATTAAACGAAATTAAATTAAATCCCCTTATGCAAAAATGTGTCGCTTATTACACGGTTAACGCGTTAAGGAAATTGCCAAGGGATTTTTTTCTATATTATTGAAACATTGTATTATAAGCAAAATACACCCTCGAATAGTTTTATATTGTATGTAATAAGTAATATTGTATGGATTATTTCATAGTATATATATATATAAAGTTGTCTATAATCTCTACAATATATAGATTCGCAGGCGCCATTTTGTCGTATAAAATTTATACTCATACGTATAATATAAACGGATACTGTGTAATAAATCCGACAATATAACATTGTAATTGCTCGTAAATATAATTCAGTGTGTATATTTGTAATATTTACAATATATATTTTGGGTCGATTAGTGTAAATTTAACCACGCACCAGTTTTAAACTCAGACAACAATGGCGCCGTTAAAACGCGCTTAACCCTCATATGTTCGAATCGATATATATATATATATATATATATATATATATATATATATATATATATATATATATATATATATATATATATATAATAAAAGCAAGATAAAACAAAAAAATATCCAAAATTATTGCCCCAATCGACGCCGATGACATTTATTTTAATATATAAAATAATTCAGTGAATTGGATAATTGGAGCCGTTCGACCGAAACGCCAAAGAAGATGGTCAACAAATTAAACGTTTAGATCATTTCGTCGAGAAAATGCCTCATAAATTATTCAAAACGTCCGACGATTAATTACGGGCAATATTCTCGGTTTTTTTTTCTACTTTTTTTTTTATATCAGTGCCCCACCCCCACCCCCACATTCGGCGTAATTTTTTTATCGATTTTTTTCATCATTGTTGTCTTTGTTCGTTTCGTTTCTTGAATAATACATAATAATATTATCGTCGTAGGTAATTGAAATTCGAAAAGGAATATGTCGCATGTTCGTTTTTATATGTGAATCCCCAAAAAAGGGATTTGGAGTCCGAAGGGCGCGTAGGCGAATCGGCGAGTCACAACCGTGACATCGACGGAACGAACCATAAATTACCACATAAATTTCGGATGAAAAATTGTTCCAAAAAAAATTTACATAAACGATATACGACCTAACTCATTACACACATACACATTTAATATATATATATATATATATATATATATATATATATATATATATATATATATATATATATTTATTTATTTATTTATATGTGAATTATGTGTACAGAAAAATATTCATATAGTAAAAAAAACATATTGAAATGGAATATAAAATTCGAAACAATGAGCGACCTCCGTCATTCTAATTCGAATATTTATTGTTCATTTGTTGTACTGAATAATAACCGATTTTTGTGTCCTTTCACTGTTTTATTGCCATTATGGATCGACTGTTGAATTTTTCTATATTTTTGCGTTTTAAATTTGAAGGTCGTACGAACGATTAAAAAATTTCGATCGTGAAGTAAATATATATATAATATAATATAATATAATAAAAAAAAAACTCGTTTGATTTAATCTCATTAATGTCTAGTGGTCTATAAATTTTAAAATACATGCGAGTTTTGAAATTTCGCATTATTTTATGATATTAAAATATTATATGAAGATTTCAATAATATGATATTTTGTAAAATATTTATGGTATAATATTATATATTTTTATTATAAAAATTTGATATTTTTAATGTATTTCATTATTAATTTCACGATAGATAATCATTAATTCATATATTTTTATTTTAATTTTCTAAATATATCATTATCTTAAAATATAATCAAAAATCGATTTTAAAATTGTCCCTAAAAATTATTTACAAAATTTAGATATCGCTTTGACATCTGGATTGTAATGAAGAGATAATTGAAATTAATTGATTTAGATACAATTCGCTTACCTATATTAAACTGTATGAAGATACAAAAGTTCAATCCAAAGTTCTGCATATTTTGTAGTTAGGGTAAAAATATTTATTAGTTATAAAGCTAGATCTATTCTATAAAAATTAAATCGATACTTCAAATTTTGAAAAATTGATTTCGTATTTATCATAAATTGTATTAAAATTATAAATTTGAAATAAAATTATTATTTTATTTTTTGCCTAATCTTTAAACATCAGCGACTCGTATCCGTGACAATACTATAAATACCTAAATCTGACATATCAGATTAAATAAAAAAATATTCATGAATAACTTCAACGATGCAACACCATAATATATATATATATATATATTAATAATAATAAAAAATATATATTTTCATCACGCTCACGTGTTATCACGCCCGTTGTCAATCGAAACCGAAATTCGTCATTCGCGCTATAAATAATCGTGATGAGCTTTTAAATAAACGTGCGATGATCGCGTAAAGCGAATATACATATATTTATATATATATATATATATATATATATATATATATATATATATATATATATTCTCTCGATTTCATCTGCACGCGACACGTGATTGAATTCGACACTCGTACAACGCGGTCTCGAATTCCGCACAATCGACGATAACGATAATAGATAAAGACGCGCGTAAAGTCGTAAAAGCGCGTTATCGGCGACTCGAGCCGCGAACACATCTGTCGTTATTTATTTATTTATTTACAGGCGCTTCCAGAAAACGGACGACACGTGACGTGTAACATTTGACACGTGACGACACACGAACGCACGTACTATCAACATTTATATAAATATATACATATATTTGAACCGTTATTTTATTTTTCGGTTCCGATTTTCACTCCGATAAGTGATATTCATATGTATGATATATATATATATCGTTAATTTGTAACACTTTAACATATATCATTGTCATAAATTAACGCGCGCGTGAAAACATTTAGATTGTACTCGTTTTTCGTATGTCAACTCGCTCATATTTTTTCCAGTCAGACGTTAAAGGGTTAAATCGGTGATATTCAATATGCATATTATTAAAATAATTATTTAAAAAAATAAATAAATTGTCCGCAACAACGTAATCACAAATCGGACTGAATTTTCAACATAGAAACTTTAAAACTTTGTTTTGTTGTTTAAAAATTTGTTCAATAAATTCATATATTCTATATAAAACTATTAAAAAAAACAAAGGGTCAAAATTTTTTATATATTATATTATATAATAAATTTGATAAACACTATAAATATATACAGTATTCACACGATATATTTCAAAATTCAACAATCATTGTGCACATTATTTATCATAAAAAGAATAATTTTGCACGAGACCACACAAACATTCGTCGAGCGTGACGCACACACAATTTCACACCGTTCCCATTGATATATTTACGTACAAAATATTGTATATATTATATACATACATGTAACTTTATACTCTGACACGAAATAAAATATAATAATAATATCGGTCTAATAACGAAAAATGTCCACGCCGCAATTTAATATAGAAATAACTCCTCCCGGTGATTTATATACGTTATCGTAGTAAATTTTTCATTCACGTCCCACTTTTTTTTACCCTTCGTCGCATTTATTTTTCTTATTTATTTTCTATATATATATATATATATATATATATATATATATATATATATATATATATATATATATATATATATATATATATATATATATATATATATATTTCATTTCGCTTTTCAACACGAATACGAAAATCGGGGAGGCGTCGCAAGAAACTTTTCGTACAACCCTTGCGACGACGTTAATAAATTGGATTTTATTAAGCGTTCAAAAAATTACACGGTTTATTCTATATTTTTATGACGAACCCGCCCTAGTCGTCGATTTCATATATAATATGTATTTTTTACTTTGCGACCGCCCTAATTGAATTAACTACGATAAAATAGATAATGAAAATAAAAAAAAAATTCGACCAACATGGGGTGGGGTCGATTTGTAAAGTTGTCGTTATTCGACACAATTTGACGCATTTTTATTATATTTTTTACGACATATGCGTAGCATATAAAAAAAATTGGGGGGGGGGGGTGGTAAAGGGCGATTCGACAGTTAGATTAATGTCAATTAGTTAAATTTTTACACAGTCAATTGACTCGATGGAATTTTAATCAATTAATGTTGCGACATGATTTGAATATTTTTCCCATATATATATATATATATATATATATATATATATATATATATTAATAATGTTTTATTGCGCTATCGGTTCATCGATTAATTTAAATTACTTGAGGGCGCAATTATGCATCCCCAATACTCTGCATATATTTAATAATAAATATTTTTAACAACCTATATTAGTCTAAATATTATTTTAAATAAATTAATCAACATTTAAGAATGTATCAGGTTATATATTCGATTTTTGGCAATTTATTACTAATAAAAATATAATAAATTTTATATTTTTTTTATATGGTTTATCATTTTTAATAAGGGCTAGCATATGTCACATTGAAATTTCTATTATTCCCACATGTCGACATTCCAAGAATCGACTGACTTATTTAAAACAATTCATCCCTTATACACGGAAATGACAAGTACATGAAAATTCATCCCCTTTCCTTTTTAGACGCATAACTCAATTACTCAAAGTGGCCTAATTGAGTACAAAATATTGCACAGGCAATATATCATATATACAACACTAATATACTCCAAACTTACATCATAAGATACACCATATATGTTTGATATTATATTTTAATATAATATATAATATGTAATTCTAATATTGTAGAAAAATGATACAAGTATTATATATATATATATATATATATATATATATATATATATATATATATATATATATAATAATTTTGATTTATTTTTTACAATAACGAGTCATTAGTATTATACTATACTGAAATCTATTGAATTATAAAAAAATATCAATCTTATGAATTTATAATGATAGTTTTAAATCGATTCCTACTTTAAGGTAGTTTCACGTCGCTTCCACTTTTAAAAATATAGATCATTGATCGATTGCAAATACGAATCGCTACAATTGTATAATATATATATATATATATATATATATATATATATATATATATATATATATATATGTATAAAATATAATCAAACTTTTACTGCGTATATACGCGAGTGAGTTTTATTTAATACGAAATACATAAATTATGCGATTTATATGCGATTCCGTTAACCGTGTAAGTCATAAATTAAATATCAGTTTCGTACCGTTCGCCGTTTTCGAATAAACAGATCGAGATCATTTCTACGCACGTTTCGACCGATTGCGTCACTGAGCGCGTTACAATTTTTCGCGGGTTCGATTCCTGTTTCGAAATTTTCACAGTCGTACACATTCAATATTGACTCTCTCCGATGTATGAAAAATTTAAAAATTCACAAGCTTTCAGACGCTGTTTTATTATTATATACACGTGTGTGTGTTTGTTTTAAATGATTATTCGATATAAAAGATTGATCGTAATAAAATATTTTATTCAAGTATTAAATACGCAGTAATAAAATATTCCATATCAAAAGAGAAAATGTCATAAAATTTTCTCATATACAAAAAATATTTATAAGTGTTTATTTGTAATAAAATATTAACGTGTTTTATATTAATTAATATGTAAAAATATATACTGTCGTAAAATTCGTATATCGCAGCATGTGAAACTGTTGGATTTTTTAAATGTCGTAAATTCGCAATACACAATTTTATATATTGTTATATAAAATATTTTTTTTAAACATTATATTATTCAGTCATAGATTAAATTAAATTATGACTTACTCATGCAAAAAATATAAATTATATAGTCAATTTTTAAATATATATCCTGTTGTAAATTCAACATTTCCCAATATAAGTCAGCAGATTTTTTTGATGGTTTCATTATATTAATTTAAGAATTACTTCCTAAAATAATATTAAGAAAAATATAAAACTCTTATTTAATTTTGATATTCGCTTTGAGAATCATCGATCTAAACAATAATAATTATCACTTTTAGTATTAATAATAATATAAAGGGTTTTGAAAATGCGATGGCATTTCTTCTCGTTCATCTACAGGGTGGTCACGAATTATGACGAGGGAGGGGATATAAATCATTCGAGAATATTCCCGTTTCTCACACAGATCACAGAAATGCGTCAATTTAAACACGGAATAAATCAAAAAATTAAAACGGAGCTTACGTCGAGTTAACGTAATAATAAATAACGAAAATTAATAAGCGTCGTTCCAGCGTCGACATTTGTGGACTTAGCGAACTTATCCGTAAAAAATACACACACACACACTTATATATAATATATTGTATATAATAATCGAGACAAAAATAGGAGTGAGAAAAAAAATGGAACTCGGAATCCGGGATTGACAGCCAGAAATAAGCGGAGCAATTAGTCTACCGCGCTTTCGGAAAAAATATATTATATATATATAAAAAATACATACACATAAATATGATTCATGTCCACATTTCGAGAATGTCGAGATTATTTTTGAGATGTCGAGACGCTATCTGTTATAATTTCGACTCCAATCATTGATATTATGTCTAACATATAATTCATAAAATCAATAACACTATAATTAATTGAGAATTTAATTCTATTAGCGATATATATATATATATATATAAAATATATATTTTATCGTACGCTTGTTACTATATAATAAATATTTTATTGTGATATCCGTTTTCGACTCCAATAGAAAATCGTCGATTTTCGTTATACGCGGTCTCAGTGAACCCTGTTCCATGTGTTTACGCGATAAATTATAAACATAATATAAAATAATATATGGCGCCGAGGAAAATCCCAGACTCATTACTCGTCAGAGTCGTAAATCATATTCCGGTCATAAAAACGATACTCATCGATCATAAAAAAGAATTTTCCGCGCCGTTTAACGGCTCGGGTCGTTTTTCATTTTTATACAAATGAACAGTTTTGCTTTTTCCGACATGTTTGTTGTGCTAATGTATCAATTATTATCGTTGTTATTATTATTAGTACAAACATAGCTGTTATTTTTTTATGATTTATGTCCGTTTTATGAAGGCGTTTACGAACGAAAATATATATATATATATATGTTATTCTTTCTCACGTCCGTTATTATATATATATATATATATATATAAAAATACATATATATTATTTTGCTTTTCATAATGTGTAATTTTTGTATGCCAACTTTTTACTCAAACTACGTAGTCCGTCTTGATTCATGATAATACATATTCCGTTTTCATTTAAAATATTACATTTTAATAATTATGAATATTTTATCTTGATTTCTCTTATATATATTTTCGTTAATGATATTTAAATGATAAAATATAAAATAATAGATAGAAAGAATTCAAAATATATGTATCACAAAGACACAATAACCGTTAAAATATTTTTCATATTTTCGTATGCCATTGTCATCGGAGCCCACGGAAAATTATTTTTGTCCACTGAAAATTATATTATAAATTAAAATGGTGACAGAAGACACATTTGCTCCATTATCAATATTTTCTATCTAAAAAAATAGCACAATCTTACGAAACTACATTTTTATAATAATATTTAGATTTTTTTTTTTTTTATAAATATGAATAATCGATTACATCTAAATTAGAAACATTTTAACGTGCAGTAAGTAAAATGTGACGTTTCAACACTGATATAAATCATCATATGATTTTTTAACACATATTTTGAAAATTTATGTAGATCAAGAAAGTTTTGGATTTTCTGTCACTTTTTATGACATCTGTGATTTTAGAACTAGATGTAAGATTAACACATGTCTTTCAGGTGATTTTTAAAATTATATATATATATATATATATATATATATATATATATATAATTTATTTCTGTAATTTAGTAAGTCAAAAATATCGATATATTATAGTCATTTCTTTTACAAATGATTTATTTATATATAAAATAGAATTATAAAAAAATGTGAATTTTTATGTTTTTCTTTCAAATTTCCATGTATATTTTTTATTTAAAACTATATCGATTATTTATGTCAGCAATGAAACAGCGCCATCTAGAGACAAAAAATACCATATATAATTCAGCACGAATATATCTATATAAAACTGTATTTATACTACACAACATCAACATTAGTTTAAATTATATATTGTTAAATATAAAATAAGATTTTTATAAAAATTTTTACTTATATACCGGAATATTTATTTATTCATGAGATCGACATAATATAAAACAAATTTATTCAAGGTCAAAAAACAGAACAAACACGTCAATTTTTTACATAGTCAAAATTGACGTGAAAAAAATTGAACTTGCATAATGTCCCGTTCTCGGGCGGCTCGATTAGCATTTTAGCGTGGCTTTTTTATATTTGCAAATTTCCTGAAAATTCTGAAATAAAAAAAAATAACTTTACGATCTTAACGCACCTGTAGTTTCGACGCGTAATATATTCAAAATACACACACACACTCACACACACAAATATATGTACAATTCAAGACGGTAGTCAAAGTGGATTCGAAAAAAGTCGAAATATTCAAATAGCGCTAACGGTATGTTTATTCGTACAAAATAATAAAATCGTATTTTCGGATAGGCGGCCCGTAACTTTTTAGTCGCACCGCGGGCTCAATAATTCATTTCGAACGAAATCTTCAGAAGATGAATATATAAACTGTATACACGTTGCGCGATACGTAAATAAACTTCGGTTATAAAGTGCGCCGATTTATACTCTATGAAAAAAAAATGTTTTTACTTTTCAATCGACGTCGTTTATAATGTTTTAATCGTTTTTAATAAGAAAATAAATTTTCATCAAAATAGTGACGTTAATAATAATAATAATAATAATAATAAATGAAACTATTTTTTCAACGGATGAATCTTCTTAGCTTTTGATCGTAAAATAATATTGTAAAACACAATAATGCACTTAATTTTTTTTGTGTTTTATTAATTTTTCTTTTTACGACGACGTTTTTCAAGGGACGATTCTTTTTATCATTTTATATATATATATATGTATTTATAATATATATTATTATGAATACGAGACATCTGGTAATAAATTTTATGACGAATCGTCTTCGATATTGTTGAGTTCTTCGAATTCTATAAAAATTCTGTAGGTGAGCGTTTTAAATAGATGCATCTATCATAATTTTATAATTATGTGCTTCTTAGTATTTCCTGTTGTTGTCTATAGAAAAAAGATATAAAAAAAAAGAAGAACGATATAAATTTGTCTGACGTTTATTATCAAAATACATAAAGGCGACGCCAGACTTGAAAATGTATAATAAACATTTAGTATCAAATATACATAATATTAAATTGTTTCAAATTTTTTATTAGCTATAAGTTATCACAAGACATCTTTGTAAAAATTAACTTAGATGATAATTTATAACTATGTTTTTTTTATAATATATAGTATATTTTTTTATCATTTAATTTCATTATATATGCTCTTTGTTTACATATATATATAACAAGGATTTTTTTTTATTTTTCCTATATTATGATTTTTACTAAAATTAAAAAAAAAGATAAATTATACATATCGACAACCTCGTATTTTACAATAAAATAATCGTTTGTTCTATTTCAACATTTTTTTTTATTATTAAAAATATTTTTAAGTTATAAAAAAAAATATCAAATTATAAAAAAGGGTCATATTAATATTTAGATTTTTCGCATAATTAATCCAGATTAAACTGGAGCTTTTCCTATATATTTATATATATATATATATATATATATATATATATATATATATATATATATATATATATATATATATATATATATATATATATATATATATACATCCATTTGTTACTGTTTATACAACTTTATTTTCCGTGACTCGGTGTCAGCGTTAGAAGGTCTTATGATTAATTCAGTAGGCGAAATAAGCGCCACATAACACATAAACTAAAAAAAATCACTATATAAAAACATATTACAAACACACACACACACACACACACAATATATATATAGTGAAAAGATTTTGTTATACGCGGGCACGAATATTTAAATACGTTCGTAAACATATTATACATTAAATTTGAAATTCCAACTATGTATCAAATATATTTATACGACTATATGAGTTCGTACTGTTGTTATAATGCGCATACGAAATGCATTTCGTGTGATACAGTTAAAGTAAATGACATTTTCAACACTATTTTATATATAATAATATATGAATATTATTTTATTATATTTAATAATATATATATATTTTCTTATACAAATTATATAATATATAATATCGTTAATATATTTTGAAATAGGATTTAATGAATATATTTCGATATAAAATCATATATACGTATAACAAATTCGATATCAAGTTCAAATGTGTGAAAATTGAGTTTTCATTTCTTCGTCATATTTATAATTCTCTCGTATATCGAGTTATAAAAAAATGAAATTTGATAAGTTATTCACGTCCAGGGCTTTTACGATATTTTATTATATATATATATATATATATATATATATATATATATATATATATATATATATATATATATATATATATATATATATATATATATATATATGGATAATTAACTTGTTTTTGAATTTTTTTTAATGAAATAATAAAAATATTTGTAATATATACCTGAATTCTTTTTTATAATATAATACACAAATTCTAGTTTGACAACTATTAAATTTTATAAAATGATATATATATATATATATATATATATATATATATATATATATATATATATGTAACTTGTTTTATAAAAATTTTATGTTGCATTTAGACTTATATTCCGAAGAAATATTTTATAAAACACACAAACAAAAACATTTAAAACTTCTGACTTATAACAATTTGTGAATCATCAATATTAATACATGACAATGGAATTTTTATGCAAAATACATCGAATCGTGTAAAAACATTCATCATTTAATCTTCGGACTGTTCGCAGTTTTACGAATATCTTAAAGGTACTAATTTTTTGAATTGTATAATTAAATTCAAGTATTACCACTTTCATATTTATTAATCTTAATTTATGAATATAAAAAAATATTGCATTTTATAACATTAATTTAATAATTATTTCTAATATGAAATAAATTGTGATAAAAGGTATATATATTATAAATCGTGAAATTATCTATCCTAATTGATATCAAATTACCGTTCAATTATTAAATCTAAAACGATCCACCGCATTAAAGAAGCTCGTTTAATTAATTCGACGCGATCAAACGGCCTGTTACCGAAATAAAAAAATTGGATCGATGAGTTTGAAATCGTTAAAAATTTTAATATGCGATGCCTTTTATTTTATTGAGGAAGCGCCTCCGATTAAACGCCCTGTAGAAATAAAATAAAGTTGTATAAACAGCCCGTGAAATGTTCGAGAACAATATCGAAACGATTTTAATTAAACTGTAAATAAAATAATTGATTTATTTAATTATGTGAGAAGAAACCGAATCTTCGGATCACCGTGTGTGCCGCGCATAAATAAGAACGTGTACGTTTCAAACATTATAATTAACGCTATAATAAATATATTTCTAATAATATATTATAAATATTAAATTCAATTTAAAATTTTATCTTGATTTTTTTATCAACAATTTTTTTTTCTAAATTTATAATACAATAACATATATACAGTCGAATGTCTATTAATATTACGATATAAAATAAACATTGTGAATCACTATATTTTTCATGTCGCCGTTTGTGGGTTTAATTATGATTGACACAGCTTTTCCAATTAGTTTATCATATCGAAAATTAACTGTATTGTGTATATTTAGTCAACAAAAATTTCAAAGGTTTCCACAGATAATTTTGGCACTGATGGTGTTATAATATAAAAAGATTTTTCCCTTTAGTTTTGTAGTACCAATTATAATAACGGACAGCGTCAAAATCAGTAGTTATAACATCGGCCTTATTATGAAGCTATAAAAACGAATGGAAGAATAGTTTAACGAATAAATAAATATAAATAAATAAAATGAAACAAAAAGGCGTCGTCGACAGCTGCCGATGGCGCGTCACAATGGGCGGGCTACTTTTAAATATTTGTTTTAAAACGCTATTTATTCCTTTATATACACGCTCTGGATATGTATTATATATATATATATATATATATATATATATATATTTTTATTTTATTTTATATCGCATTTAATACACATATATATATTTTCGCGTGCGAGGCGTTGCTGTTTCACAAATCATAAAATCGTCGACGCCCACGCAACATTCGACCGCGAAATCTCGTATTTCTTCATAATTATAACGAGAAAAAAAAATATAAAGAAATACAGAAAAAAATGAGATAAATATACAATATATATCGTATATGTGGGCACTGTGAGAAAAATGCGTGTTATGCAGCCAATACACGCGTGCACACTTTGAAATGAATCCAAATTAACAAACGCGGCAATAAAAATCGGGAGCCTCGAACAAAACAAAGATTCGTATCTGAAGATTTTTATAACCGTCTTCACTTTTCAATCCTTTTTTTTCTTTCTTTTCTACTACTATTATTATTATTTATACGGGATGTAAACAGTTTCGGGAATCGATGAAAATTTATTTTATAATTTATATGTGTGTATATATGTTATATATATATATATATATATATATATATATATATATATATATATATATATATATATATATATATATATATACGTATAAAAGACGGGAGACCGCTCTTTCAATTGTGTGAGGTCAATTAAAACAAAAAACGAAAATCGAAAATTTTACGGCACATCATTATACGAGGCCTTAAAAACTCTAATGCGACTACCGTTCGGGTCTCAAAATTTAATATAGCGTCAAGCCTCATTATAATCCAAATCAAATTTTATTTACAATCGGCATTTCAAAACGGATTTACTATATATTTATATTTATAAACGTGTACGGCCTGTGAAAAGAATCTTTGTAGTCGAATTCGGCGCGAAATAAGTTTCACTCGTTTTTCGCAAGTTTTTGTATTATTTATTTATTTTTTTTTTCGATTATAATAATAATAGGAATGGCGCATTTTACCATTATTATTTTATTTAAAAACACATACCATTTTATGACCGCAGTAAAAATCTATTTAACCGATCCAAAACCATAATATTTTTATTATTGTACAACAAAAGACTGGATTAATGTGCGTTATTTTATATCTATTTATACTTTGAAATAAAATTTCAAACAATTTTTTTCTCATTCGTCGAAAAAAAAAACTTGTAAATATTACGTTAAAATTAACACGTCGATAATATTAAAAGGCCATCTGTTCGACGCGTTCGATTGTTGTGTATTAAGTTACCGTTTTTTTTTTCAATCGTAATTAACACATTTTCGTTATATAATATTAAAATAAATATATTAATTGTTTTATATAGTAATAATAAAACGCAACGTATACGAGCCGCATTATATTCATATTCAAGACTGCTCCGAGAGAAATGATAAATTTAAACAGAAATGAAATCAAAATAAGATAAAATAAAACAGTTAAATCATAAACGACTTCCACTGAGATTCTCAACAAGTTACATTTATAATATAAACATTTTTTTTTTAAATAAACGTAAATAGTAAATAATACACGTTGATGATTGACGATTTGCATATATATTAATTAAATATGCATGCATATAAATTATTTATGAAGTTCAGAATTTATGGCAAATTTAAATAAATAATTTTTTTTCTAATGAAACATATTTTTTTTGGATCGAATCTAAAATGAAAATTTAAAATAAACCAATTGATTAATACTAACTGTGAATAATTTATTCTTAAAATATACCTAAGATCCTCATCTTATTTCATATTTATATATACATAATAATAATCGTCGCGGACCACATTTTGAGATCGTCCGATTCAGATACGGATCTGCACTGTTTGTTTCGCCATTTTTTTCTTATATTTATTCTCAAACTGTCACCACTACAAGTACCTTTCCTTGTCTTTTTATATGACAAACGTTCAAGACGGTTATTAGCCAAATCGCTTACAGAGTCATCGTTGACTTGACGCTAGATTTACAAGCTGAAAAAAAAGAAATTTCATGATACGTTCACGCTGAAAACGTCTTCTTTCATTATACACCGTTTACATCAGGGATACTCAAGCCATGTTCTACGTACCGGACATTTTTTTCAATATTTATACAATATACTTATATTCTAATATTATTATTTTAATATATGATATAATATTATAATTATTTTCTTTAAATAAAATAAAAATGTTAATAATGTAATTAAATTGAATTTTAGAAATAAATTTAGTTGCACATTATATAAGAATCGATGTCGTTTAAATACAGTTTATATGGACAGGGAATTGATTTTATTACTTATAATTTTCTATAAATATTTTATCAAGTGGAATTATTATTGCCATTAAAACCACTATTAAAATTATTATTACTTTTATAATTATTATTCACCGCCGTTTCTCAAGCGGTCGAAAACCATAAATCGAAGCGCTTCTCGTTATTTTTCCCTCTTTTTATACATATATATATATATATATATATATATATATATATATATATATATATATATATATATATATATATATATATATATACATACGTATGATAAAATATTTTTCCATACATTATTTATGTTTATACGATCGTCATAAATATATGAAACATCATCGCTTTTTTTTCGGTAAGATAATTATTTAAGTAACAAAATGAGCATTTCCTCAATTAAAAATCACGCACTCATCAACACATATATATGTATATACTTATACATACATATACATATATATACTCATATATTTGAATAAATATATGAATATACATTTCATTAAAACATGTCGATCAATAATTAAAAACGAGAGCTTCCAGTATTCATAGATGCGTATTCAAAAATTTAAGTACAACAGGTTCCCGCTTTTTATATAATAATTTAATAATGACGAATTTTAAATTAATTTAATACGTTTTAATCATAAATATATTTCAATAATATTTTTTTTACGAATAAATTGATTGTTAGTTATTTTAAAACTGAGACCGATTTTTTTTGTAACTCACTACGCAGATTTATTTTTTTTTATTTATACTACACTAATTTTTTAGATATTATTCATTTATAAAATTTTTACATATTTAAATACGAAATAACACTTTTTTTTCTTAAATATTATTGATTTAAAATTCAATTTTTAATTATGTAAGATTATCGAAATTTATATCAATTAATTAGTAGCGGAGTCCTACTGTATTCCGCCGGAGTCCAAGTCTATCTTTCTTTTTTTTTTCATAAATTTTAAGTACTCATTTGTGTTGTAAAAGTAGAAGAGAGACAATATTTAAATATGTGAAACGTACACCGATAATGCCGTCTGTCACAGACGTCTTGATATATATTCTGGTGAGAGATTTATTGTCAACGTTTCGAGAAATCAAAATGAGTGTCTCTCATATACGCCTTGTGTGTATGTAAATATGTAAAATACTCGCATATATTGGTATTTTATATTTTCGAAAACGCTCATAAGTGTGTACCGATATGTTCATTTATATTTTTACTCGGAATATTTGACATTTTTCACGTATTTACGGCATTAGTCTATCGTTTATAAGGAAAACGATGATAAAAGAGACGTTTTCAATTCTGAACGCGGTATATTTATTTCATATATCAAACAGGTATAAAAATTATCAATAAAATATTAATAATAATAATAAAATATATATATGATATTTTTTTATATTATTAATAAATTATTATTGATGTATGATTTTATTATGTAAAATATGTTTATTTATATCGTCGTTATTATTTTAAACAGTTTAATGTCTGCATATAAAATGCGGATGAAAATGTATCTGCGTTATAAAAGTATTATTTTCGCGAATCTTCACGATCTTGACCCGCGTCATAAAATTGATTATAAATGGAATTCGTTCCCATTATTTTTATATTTATTTTTCGGTAATTCTCTTCGGGATGAAATTGGAAATGGTTTATAAAGATCGTACCTTACAACATTGTCGTTGTTGATAAATAATGACTTTATAACATCGACGAAAATAATAATATTTATAATTGTATTATATTTTAATTATTTATTAATATATATTAATCAAAATTTTATTACGTGTATGTTCTCGTAAATTTCAATTTTAATAGTTTAATAGTGAACATGTAAACTTTCTGAAAATTAGATTGTTTATATTTCTTATATGGAAATATGGAAAAATCGCGGCCATAATCGGCGGAAAAACGTCGTATTTCGTCTCAAAATTTTGAGACGAATTCGACATCTATTTTTAAAAAAGATGTTGAAGAAATATCGCGTCTAGAGCGTAGACACATAAATCGCGCAAACGAGTGATGTCGGCCCATTACTTATATGACGCGGTGACACGAATGGAATTAGCGTCAAAATAATCCAGACACCCTTACGATATACATAAATATAAATACATATTTAGGATTATACGGTTGCGTGGAAAAAATAATTATTAATAAAAATATATATATATTTATATATACTAGTCCTCTGGATTGTGTCACAGATGGAAAATTTTTCCATTGGTGAAAGACTATGGACGATCTATAAAATTTTCATGGAAAAATATGATATAGATGTATAAAAAAAATATATTTTTTAAATTCTTCCTCTTCACAGACTCGGTTATATGTTTTTTTTTTATTTTAAATAAATTTATAACGACGACATCTGGTCAATTTAACACGTCAACGCACGGTTAATACGTGCGGGTCATATAGCAGGTAACCCGTATTTAAGTTCGATACGCCGTTTTGCATATAAAATAATTACACGATATCATACGTGAAATGAGTCGCGTGATCGATTTTATTATTTAAAACGAATAAAACGTCTATTACATTTCATTGTATTTTATCGTATTTAAGTGAGATTTTTCGATATATACATTTTTTTTTTTTTTTTTTTGGTGAAAATTCTTTAATAAGAAAATATATAACTGAAGTTAATAAATTTATGGGATTTTATTTAGTTCAAACAACAACAATGGGCAAATCGGGACCGCCATACATCTTTTCTGGACCTTGGAGAATGCTTTTCGCGAACTCGCACCGTGATTAATCGCGTATGCACTTTTGTGTGCAGACGGCGTTGCAGAATGCATCTGTATGCGGCTTTATACGTATCATTTTTTATTTATTTATTTATTTTTTGGTCAAAAAATAAAAATAAAATAATGCATAAGCCGCACGAGCGATGCAAATATGGTGGATAATAATAATAATATGAAAGACAATCGCGTGTACAAATGAGCTAATGTGCCGCGACGACGAATGCGTTGTTGTACTGTGTTCTCGTCTGATGTTTAAATTTGACCTAAATCTCAATTACCATACGTTCTAATTCAACCGCATAGCGATTATTCATCATTATCCAGCATACTATATATTCGTTTGTGTCGAAGATTCTCAAATTTTATCCCAATATTATTGTAGATTATTATAGTGATACGTGACATGATTGAGATCGTTCGATAAAAATTGTAAAATATTCATATATTAAATATACTAGTCTCATTCTTCTTTATGTAATTCTTGGTATTTGTAGTCATTTCTATTTTAAATTTTGATGATATAATAATTTTACATACTTTTTTATACGTTTCACTTAATCAGTTGTTTGTTTGGATGAAATTTTGTAATCGATTTTTTGAGCACTTTCCGATGACAGTGCACAAATCAATTGACATATTTACAAAATAATTGACCAATTAGTGGCAATTAATCATATCGCTTATTACAATATAATTGTCACTAATTATGCGATAGTACGATTATGCGATATGATGATAATACAATGATACATTTATTGATAAATTTTATATGATAATACAATAACACATTTTATTATCATATAATAGAATAATTAGTATTTTCAAATATCAGAAAACTGTAACATACATCATTAAAAATAAAAAACTTTATTATTATTTATATGCTTTTAAAAATATCGATTTTAGTGCCCTTATATTTTAATTAATTTAGAAGCTTAATAAACGTATTTTTTATCATAAGATATGTTATTTTATGATTTTTTAGATTTTTCCACTTTTCGCTAATGTCATTCTTTGATTATTATATCAGTATTAAAAAAATATTTCTAATATTTGTTTATATTCAAATCGATAATAATACAATTTTAAACCAATCCGATCTTTTGAGATCTAATTTGAATGTAACACAATTACAATATATATATATGTGTGTGCGTGTGTGCGTGCGTGTGTGTGTGTGTAACATTAAAAATCGTCACATGAAAAACCGTCGATTTTAATCGATGACGAAACCGAGCGCAACGAACAATTGGTACACGGTCGAAAAAAAATAAAATGAAAAAGAAAAACGAGAATACCAAAAAAAAAAAACAGAAAAATAAATAAATAAAATCGATTGCAAATTCACGAGACCCAATTGAATATTAAATAATCGAAAAAACATGCGGGCACGACAAATTGTCGAATAAATTCGATCGAAAAATTACCCATATTATCATCGGGGGCCCGTTCCAGAGTATTATTAATCGTCTATTTATTTATTTATTCGCGTGTTTAAATTGTTTATTATGGTATGTATATATATATATATATATTTTTTTTTTTTCATTTATTTATTTGTTTAATTATTTATCGGAGGCGATGAGTCAATCGAGTGAATCAATTAACGTATTCGACGCCCTAAATTTAAACTGACATTATCATTGCAGCCGTTAACCGCGAACAGGGTTGTGAAATTGACGGAAAAATCGAATTGTACTGAAAAAAAAAACTAACTCATATATTAAATATTAAAATGACTGAATGTTATCGTTTTTAATCAATTAATCGATGGCAAGATTAAAACAGCGGAAACGCTGATAATATTATTCTTAAAATTCAGTTATTGAATAACGTATTTATTTTCAATATAATTATCTATTTTATCATTAGTTTTTTTAAATACTATGTCCTGATGAAAAATCTTACTATATTTAAAAATTCTCTTTGAAAATGTCGCATAGTCGTCAATTATCTTTAAATAGGTAAAATAAATAAATTTAAATTAATCAATATAGATTAAACACTCATGTCCAGTATAAATATATAGAGATAAATCAATTTAGCTACAACTTTGTTACAAATGTAATTTAAATAAATAAAAATGCACAGAATACGGAAGAATGTTGAAATTAGTATAAGCATAAATCACTTCAAATGAATGAAATTTTCAAATTATAAAAAAATATTGTATTTAACATTAGAATAAATATATATATTTTTTTTTATTAAATATTAAAAAAAAATTTCTAATGTCTGTCTATGGCTGATGATCAACGTGAAAATATCGACTGAATCCGAATTGTGCGGGACCCACACTGTATCTCTTTATTATTATTGTTATGAAACGACCGCAAAGTCATAAATATTGAAAGCTCGCACAATTTTTCACTTTTCATCTCTCTCGCCCTCTGAACGTATATAATACGTAATGTGGCTTCCGCTGGCAAAAGGTAAATACCCGAGAGAAACGTGTACAGTTACACCGAAATAAAAAAGGACTCGAATCATAAATATATTTTTTATACACATATATGATACTGTTAAAGCTCATAAATTCGTCTCAATGGAACGTTTGCGCTTTGAAGAGAATGAGGAGTCGTTAGCGTTTTTACACATTTTGTTAAATTCGTATTATTTATATATATATATATCTATTTTGTTCATTGAAAACTGTTAATTATTTGATATTACCATTTCTTAATTATATAATTTTATTCAATATTTAAAGTAATTATAATAAAAAAAAAGATCATAATTATTGCATTCGAGTACAATAATATTTCATATAAAAATATTAGTGGTAATATATTTTTTTTACAATTATTATAAAACGTAAAACAATTATTAGAAATATAATTAAGAAATTAAAATACAATAAATGATATTTAATAAAAAAAAATTAAATATATGGACCATTTAAAATCTTTAAAGATTTTTGTTATTATATTTTAAAAAATCTTAAATGAATAATATAAAAAAAATAGTTGTTGACCTATGATAATTTGAAATTTAATACACTTTATTCAAAAATATTTTTTATAAATATAATAAATGAAAGATTAAATAGTGTCAACCCTTTTCATCGCACTAGGGCTGACACTGCAACCCGTTTATTATTATATATAAATAAATATATATATATATATATATATATATATATATATATATAAATATTTTTTTCGTTTCGTTTATTTTTACGTTGGCGTATTTTATTGGAGGCAAACACCTGTCGCCGCCGCGGATTTATAAACTATTGTCTCCGACATTTTTTTTTTTATTCTCATATCATTTTCTTTTAACCCTTTGAAGGCACCGGCTATTTGTTTCTGGACGAACCGCTCTTTGATGTCCACTGTGGGAATAAAACTTCACCAAACTTTCAACGCGGCCTTATATTATTTTTATTTCAATATTTCTTATGTGTTTGTTGTTTATTGGAAAAAAGGGACAGAAACGCTTCGAATTCTCGCATATCGCATGCTGTCATCGCACTTATGTACAAATAAAACTCGTTACACATTGAAAAATTTTAATATTAAAAAAAATATATATTTTCTACAATATATTATAGAATAATATATTCTTTATAATATATAATCATAAATATAGCGGTATATAAAGAAAGACAGGCGATTTTTTCTGACGTAGATGTTTTATTGACTCTCGCCGTCTGATACACGAAATTATATAAGAAGATAGCGAAGGGAGTGTAAATCAATAGCTCCCTAATATCCCGACGGGGAATACGCCTATGGGGGGCAGAATGGCTCAAAATTCATGTCCGATATCCAATAATCATAAATAAATAGTATCGGGGAGAGCAAAAAAAAAAAAGAAGAAATAGTCGGTAAAGTTATAATTCGTGGCCGCGCACTTTTTGGACCCCGTTGTACAATCGGCACTTTGCACGCGAGTCTGGAATAATTGAAATATATCCCGGTATTTCAGGTTTTAGTGTATTTTTTTTTAATATAAATTTGTGTACATTTTTTTTTGGTGTGAAATATGAGCTTTTTCGATGTATTATAAAAGTGGTGTCCGGTAATGGCGAATCCACATATTAACGCCATGGGGATCATTTTCTACTGACGGGTCAATAAATCTGGACATTACCCGTTATGAGTTATGGGACATCCCCAATGTGGGGTAAATATTCGTATAAAGATATTGGAATAATAAATTTTCTTCGATATTTCGATGCCGCGAAATTGCACTAGGATTCGTCATTGTTGCTATAAAATTCACCTACAACAATAATTATATTAAAAATATAAACTTATGATTGAAATAACTTTTGAAATTAAGTAATTTCTACGAACATGGAAAATTGAAAAGTTTTCATCGCCCCCCCCCCCCTCCTAAACCGATGGTTCACGACTTATACGTTATTATACTACTTTGTAGGTTCTAATTCAATTAGACAGGGTTAGATTAGGCTAGGTTAGTTCGAACAACTTTGCAAGTTAAACAGTTAACCCTTCGGAAAACTTTTTATTGGTGCAAAACCGAAAATTTCGCTTTCGTATTCCACGAGACGTGAAACCGACCGAATTGCGCTATGCGTCATAAATCCTTTTGTTGAAATGAAAATAGCCAATATGGCTTTAATAAGACCGATTTTCAGCCCTTATTCGAACAATTTATATTATAAATAATGATAAATTTATATAAATAGCTATAAAATTGATTTTTTATTCAAATTTTTATGTGTATATATATATATATTAAATGAATTTATTTAAATCAAAAATAAAATATTTTAAATATAAAAAGATTAACTTTTTTTTAATATATTTGGACGGTTCAAAGAAAATCTTAGTCATACGATATGTGTGTGTATGGTGAGGGAAGATATAAAAAGGATGGTATGGGTGGTGAATATACAGATATCGAATGCGATATTGAATCCCAAATATACGAAAATATTTCCGAATGCCAGTTTTTCCGACGGGAAAAACGACTCATCCATGCAAATTCGAACCCGTTTTATTCAAAGTTTATCATCCGTGAACGAATTTATATAATAACATGAGCGATTTCGTTATCCGGGAACGATAGGGCGTTCATTCCCTTTCGGCTCCCGTCTGGATAAAAAGACAAAAACGGACGACTAAAGAAAAATTGGTAATATACTCTGTTCTATATACAAAAATCATAGCAATAATAAAAATGGCAGTAAAAACTTTTTAACTGCCAGTCGCGCCCGTTCACGTGCGAGTTAAGTGAATTGAGCTATTGTACTTTTCAAAAAGTTGATCATAAAACGACATAAATGCATTATCTTGTCCCGTCGTTTTAACGACTCTTCTGTTATACGTGATCGTCTTACTTATATAAAAAGAATTGTGACCATATTTACATGATATAAATTAAAAACGTTGCAATTTTATATATATATAGAATATATCGTCAATATATTTAATGTACTTCTAAAAAAAAAATGGAATATTAATATTTTAATAAAATTGAAGAAAAGAATGCGTTATATTAACAAATGATAATTAACGAGCTTTCGCTGCTGATATAGAACGAATGGTCGCCCTAAAGTCGAAGGGAAAAACGTGCTCATAATGTCGACGATGCGCATAATTATGACGGTCATAAAGAGTGTTTTGTTTTGATTTTTACAACTGTTTAGAAGCTAGACGTTTTTGTAATCCGGCGTAAAATTTGATTCATTGTCGCTTAACATTCCGGTTATTTATATTTTTATGCGTTATTATTAGTTTTTAAAAATGTTTCTGGGCGAAATCCGACACAATAATTAATGATAAAATACAATGGGTCCACGAACTCGGAGCTCTGTCACGATTTAAGCTGTGCTATTATAAGAAAAGCTCGTTTATTGTTTTGTTAATAGGCCATATAATATTTTTGATCGGAGTTTTGTCTATGATATTGATGTGATAGTGTTACATTAATCTGAGAGTTTTATTGTTATTATTTTTGACTTATTTATATGTGATTGTTTTTTTTTTATTTTCAATATGATATTATTATATATATATATATATATATATATATATATATATATATATATATATATATATATATATATATATATATATATTTAATATGAGAAGCATATTAAATGTTTGTCGATATATTATAGAATTTTTATTGAGATGACGACAACCCTTCACAACTGTACAAACATGAATATATTGTTATAAAACCCCGCACAGTCGTACCGTTTATCATCGTGCAACCGAAGGGTTAAAAACACGCCGAGATATGAACGCGGCGGGCAACCAAAGCAACCCCTGCGAAATCTTACCCGTTCTCTAATAATTTTACACCCCATTACCCCGTTCATCTTGCATATTACTGGGGCGTCTCCTCCGTGACATCTCTGTCGTTACTCACACCAGCAACGGGCCCCATCTTTCCACTGTACCGCCCTCGCGCTACATCCGGTTTTTCGTACGGGGGTGGGGGAAAGGGGGTGGGTGGGTGGGATCGCATAAAAGAGCGTCTTGAGAGGGAAGTGAACGGGGCGTGAGCCGTCGGAGTCGGGTGATGATTTTCCGAAAACCGAATTGAAAATCCCAATTTTATGCCATCCGATATGCCGCTACATATTTTCCGAGTTTATATCGGCGCATTTTCATGCGAGGGTTTACATTTCAGCGGGCGCGTTATTAAATGGAAACGCGCGATTTGCCTATCCAGCCACGGAGTTCCGTATTTATTCGATTCATTTTACTTTTATTATACGTCACATTTTATATAATATATATATATATATATATATATATATATATATATATATATATATATATATATATATATATATATATATATGAATGTTGAAAAACATTCCTCATCATTTCTATATTCTATAATGATATTTCAACATATTGATAATATCTATATATAAATTTATATCTATTATAAAGAAGAATATAGAAAAAAATAATTAATTATTCATCTATTATTTTAAGCAACTAAATGAATTTAATAAATAAATTAATAAGAATAGTATTAAAGACAAATCGTATAATATCGATACACATGACGATTTCACTACTAATAATTTCATTTCTAAGCAAAAAAAAAAAACGTACCAAAAATATATTTTAATAATATTTGAGTTATTATATAATGGCAAAAAAAAACACAAATATTAAAACTTATAATATCAAAACAGGCAATTCAACTTGGATTTTTATTTGAATGCTGGAATATAAAATATAAAAAATTTTAGATTTACATTTCAAAATATGATACATATAAAATAGTGGATAAAACAAATTTCATCAATATATTTGAAATCTTAGTAAAAATAATCATAAAATATGCTTTTTTAGTCAATTAAAATATATATATTATAAAATAAATATTATACAAAATTCACTTTCAAAGCAAACGAAATATATAAAATAATATCCAAATCGTACGTATTTACATATCTATTTCCGTTATTTTCCGTCAAACAACTTATTTTCTCATGAATGAAATTCGTGACTATCTTTTCGACAATCAATTTTCCGCTATAATTGCGCAACGGTTTATCCATTATAAATACGGCATTAAATAAATATTTCTCACTTTTTTTTTTCTATCACAACACGAAAATCGAACGCAGATTTTTCATTAATTCACGACGCAATATATATATATATATATATATATATATATATATATATATATATATATATATATATAAAATATACGCTTTTTTTTTCATTTTTTACACGCGCATAGAAAAGAAAAACCGTCGCTTTGTTACCGAAGAAAACCGTCTCATCCCCATACAATATACTTATGCATATGTGTCAGAGCTTTTCCAATATTCGCGAAACAAACTTTTTCAACACATCACCATAGCAATCTGTCAAATAGAATCCGTATATATATATATATATATATATATATATATATATATATATATATATATATATATATATATATATATATATATATATATATATATATATATATATATATATATGTATATGTACGTAATAAAAATAGTACACACTTGGAAGAAAATAAAAGACCAGAATCATTCAAAATAAAAATAGAGAAAAAATGTTTTTATATATATATAAGATGAAAAAAAGAAATACCAGTCAACGCTGGATACATTTACTTTTTACGCGCCACACTCAAAAAATATACGATAGCGATGACTGGAATAAAAAACAGAGTATATAAATGATAATACAGTATATCGAGTATTTTTTTTTTCATGTATTCTAAGTATTGTAATATAAAACTGAAGATTTACTGCTTCATTTTATTTATTAAATTCGGTTAAAAAAGTTATTCGTCAAGATTGAAGACAATTTATATTGTTAGATATAGAAATTTATTCGCATAATAATAATCGACGTTAATAAAATGATTATAAATTATATGTATGACGATTTTAATTTCAAGGAATTGCTTTAAATGTACAAATTTAACGACAATATCATTAAATTTTATACAATTGAATCGATTTTTTGATGAAAGATTATATTTGGAATCACAAAATATTTATATATTTTTTTTTAATAAAATGATTTATTCTATGTTAAACCTTCAGATTTGATAAATAGAATATTAACATACTTTAAGTTAGATAAATTTTATTTTAGAATATAATTTATATTCTTGGCCTACTTGACTCATATGTAATTAAATAAACTTAATCACCAATATAAAAGTCCATTATATATAGGTCTTAATTACATATATATCAAACTAATTATATTTATATAAATATTATTACTAAAATAGATTATGATTATATTTTGTCAGAGTTATATTAAAAATAAACTATCGTTAAATAATGTTTGTTTTATTTCATATACGCATGATAAATTTTGATCACAATAATCGAAAATATATGAATACGTGTGTTTACTATATGAAAAAAAAATCGAAAAAAAAATAGCTCACATATTGTGATTGGAAAAGATTTATGTCCTGTCGTAAAACTTTCGAGGTGTCCCTCGCGAGTGCGAAATCATACGTTATTTTATATTCGCGCGCGCGCGCAAATCTCTTTGTTTATGTTCCGTTTGTTTCGCGGATATATATATATATATATATATATATATATATATACAGGATGGCAAAATGATAAACATATATATATATATATATATATATATATATATATATATATATACATATAGAAATATATATATTTCTGTCGCAGAATCCTTCGGTGTATACGATTTTCGCTTAGTCGACAGGGATTCGAGGAAAAATTTCCCCGGCCTCTGCGAATGGAGCATATCGCGTGTACAAAATCGTAAACTTTATTATTCTGATTTTATTTCACGTATCGCGAAAATGGAAAACGGAAGTCGCATTAAGTATGGCGAAAGGAAAAATGGGAGACGCTTTCCGTCTTTTTTTTTCCTCTGTTTCTCTTCCCCTCTACCCGTTTTTCGGAATGATATTTTTTTTTCTTCACGATGGCTGGCGCGCGAATATTTTAAGGTACGATATTTTTCCGTTGAAAAATGTTAGCTAAACTCGGTTTCCTCATTCGTACTTTAAAATATGCATTTTCTTCTCCATACTTATATATATATATATATATATATATATATATATATATATATATATATATATTACATTCACAACATACAACGATAAATAAATACACCACCATTATCATTTATATTCAAATAGCAACATAGAATATGCTAAAATCTTTTTACAACCATATAAAACGATTCTCTTTTTTAACTTTTTAATATAATAAATTTATTTCTTTATATATTAATTATAAAATTATATATTATATTTCACAATTAATATATATATATATATATATATATATATATAATGTAATAGAATAATATAAGCTCGAACATTGTTATGTATACAGTAAAATGAAGCTTTTAACCCTTACGCCGCAAGTGTGCAAACAGCGCACATGTGACATTTGAACCCTTACGCGCGGCAGACAAGTATATTCGACACTCGGTGTGCAATATTGTTGTTTGTCACGAGTCAACATTGACACTGCATAGACGGCGAACAAATATGAAAATGTTGAAATCAAGACCGCGTATGATATCAATTTTGCACTGTACTTAATGCCTTCTCTTTGAACGATGGCACGATCTCGTTGCATTCACCCTCGAGGGTTATTGTGCAATAACCTACAGTGTCAATAAGGTGTCACTTGTTGACAAATAGTGCATCTGAACATCTTTCTATAGAATATTATGTAAATTAATTGGGATATATCGAGACGATGTGATATTGAATTTCATTGTTTAGTTAATTTTACAATAATATGTAATAAAATTATTTTATGAAAATTAAAAAAATATATATATTATTGTAATACATAATCGATTTTATTGTCGTTTGATAATATATGGACTTGTAAATTAAAAAAAAAAGATATTAAACAACTACCTTAAAATACGATGTCAAATATTAAACATGACATATAAAATATTGGCAAACGTAAATAAATTATATCAGTTTTTTATGTATAATTTTTATTTCTTGAACAATAAAAACACCTTGAAAACGATTCAAATGAATATTCCACAATCCAATTTCATAAAATAAAAATCATGCCGGTTTGGCGAATATGAAAGAGATCGAACCAGTAAAAAAAAAAAAAAAAAACGACCATAACGTTAGTTTTTGCATTCGCAGCTCGTTCGGCACGTCCGATAAAAAGCGCACGAATACATTTTTATGTGGCACCGGGATGATTTGACGTCCTCTTTTTTTTCCGAATATGGAAAGGGAGTGCCACGAGTCCCCGGGGAGCTCAGGACACGTAAAGCACCCATCAAAAATACACGACGAAAAAACCGGCAAACGACCGGTCGTAGACGAAGAAGAACGAATAAAATATATATATATATATATATATGTAGGAGAAGCCGCTGTGGCACCACCCAGTTCTCACTATTGAAGATCATATTTGTGCCCGTGCGAATGATGGGCTATGTATGATCATGGGGATGTGCCCATGGGATGTGTCCCCACGGCTTCCACTTTTACGGCTTATCGTTCGGCCATCACGAAAAATATTCCGAGGACATAACGTTTTATGTTCCACGATCCGTGCGAAAGCGGACCGGATTCGATGCTATGGCACTTTGATTTGTAAGCGTTTTATTCTGTCGGTGCGGTATGTGCGTGTGTGAACGAGCGCGTGCGTAACCCCACGGCAAATGAAAAGGAAAAAGACGGAACATATTCCTCTATATGACGATTTTTATTTCATACGTCATATATAGCACTATCGAATGTATACTGATACAGCTCGACGAATCGACATCATATAACACTTTGATAGTCTGAGCCATTTTTCAAAATTTAATTTTGAAAAAATTTATGCAGTTTTCAATGAGTCATATCATCAGTAATTAAAAAAAAATTTTTTGAAACAATTATGTAGCTCGAAAACCGCAGTTTGACTACCCCTGTCATATAACTTGAAAGGATCTAGTTTTAAAACATCCATTACATTACTGATATATATATATATATATATATATATATATATATATATATATATATATACTAAAATGTCGTTTATATGCAATAAATGCATTCCAGAACAAATCGCATTAAAAAAGCATTAACTTATCTATGAAAATAAGGGATATGATCCATTTTATAAAATCGTACTAATAAAGTTTTATCATTATTACTCATCAATAATATGTCAGTCAGAATTAGCAATCTTGAAAAATTGGTTAATAATGTCAAAATTGAATATATCAAAACCTTCACTATTAATTAAGCGTTCTAGGAAAAATGAATGAAATGAAGAAAAAGTTCTCTATTATATTGCTAATGTACGATATTGAAATTTTTGTTGTGTAGTGTTTTTGAAAAGGCGCGCGCCCGTTAGAAGGTTAAAGGAAAACTATTTTCAGATAGACAAGTTCATGGACAAATTTTTGTCAACACTTGTGATGTCGTCGCTTGAAAATCGATTAAGTTCACGAACGTGCGCGCACAATTTATTTACGGGCAGTATATCAATTCCGTATATAAAAATAAACGTTTCGTATTCTGGTAACTTTTTGTTGACACGTTTTTTTTTTAGCCCATTGTTATACGAGCTATAGCGCAATTATTATTAAAAACGGTTTTCATAGATCAGAATTCGTTGTCACCGAAGCGTGGACGAAAAGAAGACCGACCGATCGATCAAAAGGAATAAAATCTTCCGAAGAATCCGAAAAATAGACGACGACGACCACGACGAAGTTAAGGAAAAAAAAATAGCATAAATAAAGATATTTTATATAAAAAAAAAATAATATGGCGACAAAAAAGAAAAAGAGTGGAAAAACGCCGAAATGAAAAGCCGCCGGAATGCGGAAGTCAAAGACGACTCTTCTTTTTTTATATATATATATTTTATTTTATTAACGACCAACAGGAAAAAAAAGACCAACACTCTCAAAAAGATGTCTTTTATGTTTATTTTTATTATTTTCGTCGTTTTCGCACGTATGATTTAAAGATCGTTCGATTTTTTTTCTTTTTTATTGAAGATAAAGAAATGAAAATTTTATGTATGGCCGCACTGTAATAAATCGCTGAATCCCTACGCGATTCGTTTTCTGTTTTGATCGGTTTTTATAATATTTACTATATTATTGTATGGATATTTTGATAATTTTGACTTGCTTATTAATCGATAATTATCGTAATCAATAATTTGCATTAAAAAATCGCGTCGATATCTCTAACAATTAAATCGGAAATAAAATAACTAAAATATTATATATACATACATCATTCAAAAAAGATCCTTTAAATATTATTTTTTTAACTAAAATTTCTAATTTATTACAACATTTTTTTATATATAAAATAAAATACTGAAAAGTTAGTAAAATAATTTAAAGTGTATTTGTATATAAGTAAATTTGTGCTTTAATCACGAATCATCAAAGATGTCAACGTCTTTTCTTATATTGTAAAAATATACATAAGTATATATATATATATATATATATATCTATTGAAAATCGACGAAAAATAACCCGTTCGATTTTTTACGGTCGTCAATCAATAAATTTTTAATTTCGGAATCGATTTCAAAACGATTCCGACGTGACTCATAAGCCTTCTGACTTTGCATTTTGCACTTGGTTCCGTTTGCATTAATGTATCTTCTGAAAAATAAATTTCGAAAAATAATCAATAATACGATGATTCGCAAAATTAATTTCAAATCTCATTTTGCAACTGCAACGATCCTGAACAAATTATATATATATATATATATATATATATATATATATATAAATAAATATATATATATAAATAAATATATATATATATATATATATATATATATAAATAAATATATATATATATATATATATATAAATATATATATATATATATATATATATATATATATATATATATAAAGCGGTTTTCATATCTATATTTATAATTTATTTATCTTTTGATGCTGTTATGTTTTACCGAACTAAATTTTTTATTTAGACTTGTTAACTATTTTTATTTAAAATTAAAAAAAAATATATATATATATATATATATATAGTAAATTTTCTATTTACTATAATATTCCATCTTTAATTATAATATTTTCATGGTTTACATAATTTATTACAAAGTTTTCAATAATATTTGAATTAGTTCTCTGAGATTTGTAAATTAAACGATAATATTCAATATATTTGTGAGTTCAAATTATTTTTTTACAGTTTTCTTATTCATATTTTACATTACTACTGAATTATGTCATAATCTTAGCTTTTATAAAAATTATATAAATAATTTAATTGATTCTATCTCATAATATAATATTATTTTAAATCTTTAAACTCGTAAAAGATTATATTATCGTAATTAAACTTCGATTTGTTTGAATTAATAAAATATTTATATTATTCCAATAATAATAATATTACACAAGCAATGTCATAAAATCTAACATTTGTTCAAATTTATCAAAATCTATTAATTATTGCCAAGGAAATGTACAATAATAAAAACAAACCGTAACCAATCATCAAAAGAAATCGACCCGATAATAATAAATCATCAAAAAAAAATTATATATATATATATATATATATATATATATATATATATATATTATAGTATTAAATATATCGAAATAATATAAAAAAATTAAACACTTGCGCGAATTCGTCAAAAACTTGTCAAAATAAATATGTATATATATTTATATATATATATATATATATATATATATATATATATATATAAAACGACCGATCACAAATCGTCAATTGAAATCGAAGCACGCTTTAATAAAATAAAGTGTTAATAATGACGACAATGACGGTTCATAGTCGTCGTGCGGCTCTTAATTGTGAATTATGACTGCGGGAAAAGTGATTCGGGCCCGTTGCCAACGTTTCGCGGCACTTCACATCGCGCCCGCGGGCAACGGGTTAACATCTCGCCGCGTTAATAGCCCAACGCAATTATTTCACGTGTTTTCAGACGACTTAACACATGCCGACTGTGTTTCACGGACTTCTTGTGCCGGGGCCGGCGTTGATTTATGGCATTGTTTAAAAACGCAACGAAATAATAACATATAAACCGACCGATTAGGGGGAGGGGCCGTCGTTTTTGTTTGTATATTCTATACATTTCGTTTATGATAACTCGATCGTTATTTATCTAAATATTATCTAATCTAATCAAACATAAAAAAAATCTATAATTATTATTTTTAAATAATCATTAATCTAAAATATAAATAAAAAATATAATTTTATCTAAATATTTCAAAAGAAATGCAAAAAATAATAATATCTACATATACATACATTTTAATATCTTTAGCGGCTTTTTTTTCTGTCGTCAATAGTCAAATCTGGTTAATCTCATATGGAAAGCGACTCATCTCGGAAACATCGAGGGATTTACGACACATTTTTTTAACGTAGTTTTTTTCTACTTTCTGTTATTTTTTTTTCTTAGATATATCTAACTGACTACTGGAAACAAACTTTGTCTTGTTTTCTTTATTTTTTGTTTCTAGTATTTATAAAAAAAAAAATGAAACATCTAAAAAAACATTAAATAAAAGAGAACAGTGGAACTCATTGAATCTGCACAAGAGCTTCGATGACATCCAGCATAGTAATAAAGATAAAAATTTAAAAATATTTTCAGACATATTCTGAAGGCGATCTTGTTCTGTGAAATATTCCAGTTTTTCGTAGGAAATACTAAAAAATTTTATAGCACCGAAAGCATAAACACTTTCGGTTATTAAACGTTAGTTTTAAAGCTTTCTACGTGTAAATAAATATATTTTTCAATTTCGGCACTCACGATCGCTTGAAAGAAAATCATTTTATACCAATGTAAACATTTTATGCCATGATATATTTATACCTAATATTCCAAGTATATATATATATAAGTTTTTTTTGTGAAATACATTTATTTTGAATAATCTTCATACATGTAAAATAAAATGGCTTCAAATATGAATTTCTTGTCGTATGTTAATTAATATTTTTCTTTTTATTCTTTCACAGGTAAACAGTTTGAAAAATACGGTTTGAAGACGAAAATAAGCACAACATGTGTATTTTTATATATGATATATACACAAATAGCACATCTCATTTGTAAGTACAATTATTTTCAAGGAAAGCATACAATATTGAGACGAATATTTATAGCTTGCAATATTCGTGTAGCAAATTGAACACCAAGATATACTTAAATATACAGGATGAATACGAAAATATTTTTTTTAATAAATAAACACCATTAAAATATTTTTATTAATATTTTGATTTTTGAAATCGAATTTATTTAAAGAAAAATATATAAATATACTATATAATGAATTTACTTTAAAAAATATAAATTTTAAATATTTTGTTAACCAATAATCTATATAAATGATGATATGAAAGTAATAATAAGTTATATAAAAAATATTGAAATATTGTTTAATTATACTATAGTTCATACATTTTGAAAAAAATATATTCAGAATTATATTATTTTTTAAAGTGAAATTTGTCGACATTTTTTAAACAATCTGTATAATGCATAAGAGAGAGTACATCAAGTACTCAGCGCATCCAAAGATTTAAATAAGAATTTCTCGGTTGCCATGTACAAGACGGTCACGACGAATCGACACTACAAAGTGTCAAATATTCCAGATCTAGTCAACCGAACGCTCGCAAACTCGACCGTATAGTGTAGACGCCGCTTTATAATATCGCTTCGATAATATATCAAGCGCGTGTCATACTTAATCTTTTCGAAGCGTAGCGGATGAGTTATGCA
This sequence comes from Leptonema lineaticorne, assembly GCA_024500535.1. Classification (NCBI taxonomy): domain Eukaryota; kingdom Metazoa; phylum Arthropoda; class Insecta; order Trichoptera; family Hydropsychidae; genus Leptonema; species Leptonema lineaticorne. Next base: position 5,830,793 of record JANIJI010000016.1, on the reverse strand, counting down.
CTCTTACCGTGAAATATCTAAACGCGTAATGTTAGCGGCGTATTTTTGGTCTGCGGCGCGCGGTTGAGACCACCTGGATTAAAAGTTCGTGGCTTCCGAGAGTTTCATACGCCCCCGCCGCCATGGGACATTAGCAATGTAAACAAACAAAACACTTTTGTTGCGGCAATAAGAAAAACGGCATCCGAACATGCCACCGATTGTATACTTATGAATAAACCATGGATTATCATTCATATATATATATATATATATATATATATATATATATATATATATATATATATATATATATATATATATATATATATATATATATATATATATATATATATATATATATATATATATATATATAGTTAAATCATACATTTAAATTCATCAACATTACGTAGAAATACGTATAAAAATCATTACAAATTTAATCTCATATATATATGTTAGAAATAAATAGATAATGAAAATATTTTGATATATTAAATTATATATATATATATATATATATATATATATATATATATATATAAGCGTACGTCATTTTAACAGGTCATGTATATAACGTGATTGTATATATTAGCTGACTTTGCGTGTCGACCTGATAGTGGCCTATGATAGATTATCGGTGTTTTGCCGACCAATCTAGGCAAAAGAAGGGCTTCTGATGGACGCGCCTTATCGGCGTCGGTTTGTTGTAACCTTTACAACCACAACCAAAAAAACCACCCCCTCCCTCCCTTTTCTTTTCAGGTGGTTCGTGACACGTATGGTGTGAGTAAAAAGTAATGGTACGCCTCGAGACGCCGCGGGACACCGCCAATGATATCTTTATTATTATTTACTATACGTAGATACGGATAAAGACAGGCTAATAATGGCGCGGCATAAATAAGCCGAGCTTATCTGTCTGCGAATTGGAAGATATGTGCGAGATTGACGAAAGACATTTTTTTCGTGTGTGTGTGTGTGTGTGTGTGTATGTATGTATGTATCATTGAAAAGTCAAAGAATAAATCGAACGAATCACATAAGAAGTTTGTACGAAAAATTTGAAAAATATTTTTGATATAATTAATTTCTTATAAACGAATTATATAAATATTTGTATACAATAATTTTTACTACTTGGATTAAATATGTTTCGAATTAATTTATTATAAATATATTAATTTGAAAATGATGTGAAATCTGTGTCTATATATAGTAAAATATTATCAAATAATTAATCTATTATTTTATTAGACGATTATAATATTTAATGCATTAAATGTTAAAATGATCTAAAATAAAGATTGAGAAACATCGAGATATACGTATTGATAAAGGAAAGAATTGCTGATAAAATGTTATTATCAAATTTACCGACATGTAAAAAAAATCAATATAGAAAAAGATAACCGTGGAAAAAATAGAAAATTAATAATAAAGATAAGACAAAATGGCCGTTCGAGTCACGCATTATGGCGTCGTCGAATATCGCCAAATATGGCCGACGCGAATGAAACAAACGTCCACCGTTGGAAAATTAACGATTTCACTTCACGGCCAGCTAAATTTAGACATTAATTTCCTGACCCCGAGGGTTATATTTACCCCAGCCTCGTTTCGTATGCAAAAAAAAAAAAGAAAAAACGAACGGAGAAAATCGAAATGTGTACGTGGTGTGTTAATTTTTATGCACTCGGGTGTTGCCGGTCTGTTGCTCGGTTAATTATAAACTCGAAGTCGGTAAATACTGAAATTTTGAAAAAAAATACACTATTTTCGCAACGAAATCCACACAATAATATCGTATAAAATTGTTGATGTGATCGCATGAATAATGTCGAACGACGATATTCATACCCATCGCGGCTCGTAGCGCCGTTGAAAATTGAAATTTATATATATTCGCAGTCAGTTTTTACAATGCCTATTTTACAAATGTAAAAATTGATTACAATACGATAATTATTACGATTGCCTGCCCGCCAACCATAAACACTTAATTATCGCCGAGATCCTCCCCATAAAAATCGTAAATTTTATTTCGCTTTTTATGGTTTATTACTCGGATATTCTCGGTCGACTTGTATTATGTTAATGTGATCTCATATCAAATCCGTTTAACGAGATGAACATATATACAAGTATAATTAAGTATATTTATAATATGCATTACGCATCAGCGTTTCTCAATATTTGCAACACTTTTTTCCATACTTAAATCGCAAATTATTTTTAACACATAAAATATATTGTTATAAATTAAATCAATATGAATTTTAATCTAAATTATAATACAATTAAAAAGATTAAAAACATTGATATAAGAATGAAAATACAGTTTATTTATGTTTAAACTCTTAAGTGAATTAATATTTTATATATTACGTTTTAAAATATAAAATACTTATTTTCACCGCTATACACGTTACATATATTAAACAAACATATCGACGATAATTATGTAAAAAAGTTTAATGCGTATACATTATAAGTATTCATATATAAAATCGACACGCAAACTTGTATACATTATATAAAATTTCGATAAAACACTTATGATAAATTCGATTCGAACCTTATATAAGGTATTAAAAAAAATATTTTTAACGTATAATTTCAATTTTATACGACATAATATAATAAAATAAATAGCCTTACACATTATCACATCATAACGAATATACCCAGTGACCGAATAACGCAACCATATACAACGGGATTCTTGCGAAATTCTCATAAGTGTCACATTGCCCTTAATTGCTACATATTATATTTTGTACAATATATTTTTTCATAATTTATTATATATATATATATATATATATATATATATATATATATATTATTGTACGTGCTTCACTTTCGCAAAATGAAAAAAAATGACATTATACCATTTATATTACGGAGTTCTCATATGTATCATTATTATATACGTCGAACGTAGTCGATTTCTTAACATAACCCGATATCTATGTACATAATAATTGTGTTTTGTGATCGAACGCGAGTTACATCACAATATGCGCGAATGTGTATTATACGTAACTATACGACGTTACTCGATGAGGGATATTCGAAAAAAACGCGACTTTATCTATACATATGTAATAACAATAAATAAGATATATAATCAACTAGAAAGTTTTTTATGAGTTGAGTATTTTTTTTTTGTTTTACTTATATGAATTATTTTTAATATGATCGAGTCATAATATTTCATTGTAAAAAAATATTTGAAATTAAAATATATAAATTATTAAAATATATAAAATATTTTAATATCAAAAAATAGATAATTTTGAATGCTCCTCGTACAAAATTTACGTATGTATTTATGTATTAATACGTATATGAATATGTGTGTGTGTGTGTGTGTATGTAATGCGCAAATGTGACATATGGAGCGAAAGAGAGGAATTGACTAAAACAAGAAACGAAAATTCATTGGAAACTGTTCGACGCTTTCAGTTGAATATAAATCGAGGACCACGTCTAAAATATAGATTTATGACACTACATAACGTATATTTAACCCATTATTTGCCGCTCATTTTAAGATAAATATTTTTTTTATTTCATAATATCATAAAATTATATATATATATATATATATATATATATATATATATATATGTGTGTGTGTGTGTGTGTATATATATATATATATATATATATATATATATATATATATATATACATGGTTTTTGTAATATTATATGATTACAAATAATTTATTATGGTCATAAGAGGGTTGAGTCTGATCTAGTAAAGTTCGTTTAGGCAGCGTCCCACGAAATGTACATATGTAGGTACATGTTTTGAATACAAAACGTCTATAATAATTATTCATAGTATCGAATATGCTTATTATTATTATATTTATTGTTGAACAAGTACCATATTTTTAAATTATAAAAAAATATAAATCATTCAGCATTCCCGTATTTTTCTTACAAAAATTTGTTAAAAAATATTTTTGTTTTCAATCGAATTTTAATAATAAAAATATTTTATGGTGTCACTAATGTCTTTTATGTATATATATATATATATATATATATATATATATATATATATATATATATATATACCATATAAATAATTCAATATTTATATTAACAATGCGTAACTATGAAATTACCGTTAATGAGAACGCACCGTTACTTTGCGCAATCACTATATAAAATATTTGCTTCGGATTATGCGTACATCCTTTTTCCTTGATCATTTTATATGTTTGAAAATTCATTGTACAATAAATGTGTTTCATAATAAAATTTAGATAATGAATCATCTGATTAAATTAAATTATATATATACAATACTCACTCTAATGCCGAGTCCGTACGAAATTCTTTATATATTTGATATAATAAATTAATTCGTATAATAAATCATTGACTCTGTCTACCATGTAAAAAAATTGAATCATTACCCTGAAACGTAATAATAAGAAAGTATATTAATTTTTGTAGATGCTGAAATTATTTTATTATATCTAAATTTATACATCGATTTCATATGAGCGCGGCTTTATATCAAGATTACAATCGAAATGGTCACAATTGAAAATTATATTGCGTCGCATTATGAATTAAAATGTCGCGTATTGTTTGTAGTTTTCAATTAATTTTGCATATGAAAAGCGAAAATTTCCATGTTAATTTATAAAATGAATTAAACGGAAATAATTGTCATTTCAATTTATGTATTATTACTATTTTTTTTAATCTATTTTACATCTAGATATTCGTTGTACGTTTATTTCCCGTTGTTGCTTCATTATGCAGTATATTTCTATTTTAATTCAAAAATGATTTCCTAATTTAAATAATAAAATAGTTCATATATATCATTAAAATTTTAACAATATCCATAGTATTCTAAATAATACATATATATATTTTATACCTATTAAATTTTAAAGCAGATTTATTTTAAATTATATAATTGCTTTTCTTCGAAAGTTTCAGATCACTTAATTCACATAGTTTTATAATATTTATAAGCTTACATAATTACATAAATTTCGATACAATTGTACATTGTAAGCACCGAATGTTCGCTCTTATAGTTTACTTGAAAATTATCATCTAAATTTTCACTTCCGTCGTTTTTATTACCGTTTCAGGTTAAATAATGAGCTGTAATTTTACGATGACATTGCCGTTTCGTGTGTTACACACTTACATTTCACACACGTGAATTAGTTACGATTTTTTATTAAGACACTTACGATAATTATATAAAGTTGGGGTAGTTTATATTTGAATAAGGGTGAATTATATATATATATTTTTATTATAATAAATATTTGTTATTTTGATTTTTTCTTGATTATTTAGTAAGATTGCAGTATATTTAATAAATATAAATAGATTTTTATAAACGATTATCAAGAATTACACGGATTGCTCGCATAATTCGAAACGAGGACTTCCCACTGTGAACAATATAATTTCCGTGGCTTTTTTATTTTATTTTATTTTTTTATTTTTATTATCGCTTTGAACTTATCGCAAGGTGTGTTCTTCTTCAACGCTCTTAATAAATGACTAAATATTATGCTCGAAAATAAATTTTCCGCAGTCGCAGTCGTTATTGTTGTGTAGTTGTTACCGTTGTCAGCTCGGTTCGGCCGCGATAATTTATGCGCTTTTTCTGCTTTTGACCGGCGATGTTTCATTTCCTTCTCTTCCGAAATCAAGATCGACTCCTACTGATATTAACAGAGAAAAAGCGGTGTATATTTCAATACTATGAACAATTCAAAAGGCGATTGTATAAATATATAATTTCCTTGTTCCACTTATAAAACCTGGCATATATTACACGTGAATGTAATTAATGAAATTCTTCTGATAAAACTATTGAATAATTTACTACCCTTCGTTGGTTTATATTATAAATAGATTTCAGTATATTAAAAACCATCATATCATCAATTTATAATTTAATACTAATCTTTTAAAACATTCTATTCTATAGCTAAAAATTTGATGTCTGCCTACTGGTCGATATCATACTATATGCTCTTTAAATGCAAAATGTTGAAAATTCCTGACATATATGATTTGATTCGCAATTTAATATAGTCGATAATTGTGAAATAACAATAAAATAAAAGTTATCGTGGCGAAATTTAAATACCGAAAAGGCAAATTTCACATTCAACCCCCTGAAATATTTCTATATGGCGAATAAAAAAAAAATATATACGTTTTAGTATGGTTTTATTACTGCAGTTATCGCACGAAAATTATATGCCCATTGCGTCGCTAATAAAGATAAGTGAAAATTTATCTGTACTAAATTACGAAAAAAAAAGTACGTTCGAGCGAAACGAAAAAATAAAATAAAATAAAATAAAAATGCGAACGACATAATTTAACAGTTGTCGCCTTTGTTGACGACAGGAAGTCCGCATATGTCTATATATATATATATAATATATATATATATATATATATATATATATATATATATATATATATATATATTTCTTTTTTAACTCCACTTAGTCAAAATATAAAATGAACGTGACACGGTTTGTTAATCGTGTGTCAAAAAATTTTGGACGATGTTGAAAAATTGAAAAACTACGAATACGATATAATGAAAAAAAATAAAATAAAATAAAATTCACGTACGCTTTCCGCAGATAAGAGCCGATGGTTTCCTCGTCATTTTGAAATAATTTCGAAGTTTTATCTGTGAATTGTAGTGGAAAAAAAGTACATGACATGTTAATTAATAAGTAATTTTTGTGTATTGAGTCACATCCGTTAAATCGTACGATAAATACAAATTAGGCGCACACTCATATTTTTCAATGTACTAATTTTTTGTAAATTTTCAGATAAAAATCGCTAATTTGCTCGATTTATATATTTAAATATTATATTAATATTATTTACAATTTGATTGTATTAAATATAATTAATCCCTTAAGCCCTATTATTTTTTTTTTCAATTATAAAGTAAATTTATATATATTATTTTTTCTATATAATTTTAAATTTGTATTTTTAATTAAGATTATAAATTGTTTATAGAAATTATATAATGATTTAAATATTATAAAATCAAAATTTTTCAATGATTTAATTATTTTTCAATATAAAAAAAAATATTCTACTCTTCTATATGGATATATATATTTAAAAATATCAAATTTTATTTATAATTAGTTGTTAAATAAATAATAATCTAATCTCATAAACGATTATTAATATATAAAAATTTTAATTTATTAAAATTTAACACAACACGTTATCGATATATTAAACAAAACTATGAGCGTTCGCACAATTTCAATTGTTATTTCATACACTTACACCTTTTGTACACTGCGCAACGTGTTCGCTTATAAGTTATTCACATTACTCGTACCCTTAATTAGCATACGTAATTTGTAGTGTTATTAATCACGGACACGGGCACGTATAACCCCAGTCGACGTTTTAAATATGTACAGACAGATAGATACGCAACACAATTATTCCACGGTTAAGGGAACTTTTATTTATTTTTATTTCATTTTTTTCTTTTTTTCAAACATATATATATATATATATATATATATATATATTCTTTTTCATATATTCCGCTTTTTTATTATTATTATTATACCTCGGCACAGAAACTACTTGGTTATTTTGACAAAATGAAACATTGCAGTGTTCCGACTGCGCTAATTTATTTCTTCGTTTCGTATAAATTTTCAGCGGTCATTCTACAAACTTATATACGTATATTTAAATGCAACCCGCAAAGGGGTACATAATTCAACAACCCACCCTCACCCCCCCTCCCTTCATAAACAGCGTATATCCATCTCATAGATAAAATAATCGTTTAAGATTTTTAATTTCAATTTCATTGAAAATTGTCTCATTTTTTTATATTAATTTATATTGATAATGATCACTTTTTTTTAATTTGATAAATTTTATATAATGACTGAATTACACAAAACGCCCGTTCTCATATATAGCACGATGTGATATAGATTTTTTTTTAAAACACCTGTTTAACATATTTTCGTGTTTTACATACGCGATTCGTATACGTAATGCTTTTTTTAAGCGGAATTATTTCGACAAAACGTTCGTTCGTCTGTCGCAAAACACTATTCCGAGTATTAATCGCTTTAATAATAAATAATGATACTGAAAAAAAAAATATATATATATATAAAGAGTAGCATCGAGTGAAAGCTATAACCGACCTCTTCAGTTTATTAAATAGTTAAAATTATACAATCGTTTCGATTAATTTAATCGTGATAAGAGTACTTAAAGCGGTTGATTTGTGCGCGGAAATAAGACGATACAATATTATCAGTATTGTTCGGTTATTTTAGTCGACATAGAAACGGCGCCAGACTTGATCGTAAAAATAATTTATATATTTTTAAATATATATTTACAGTAGTAAAAATCTTTTGTTATCTGAATGCATATAAAGTTTCAATATTATTCATAACGATTTCATAGAAAAAAATACAATTTTATTAAAACTAGTTCATTTAATTCTAAGCGTAATAATAATTGCTACCGATTTTTTTTTTTTTGTTAATAAAGACTTTTCTAAATTTCAACATTTGCTCAAATTGACGATAGCAAAAAAAAAGGGGGTAGGAAGCAGGAAAACGAAATTAACTATCGTGAAAAATTGTCTCGTACAATTTTCCATTGCACAACGTCGATTGTTTCTATTAAGCGAATCGCACTTTTAAACGCTTCAACCGGAAGATTGAAAACAATAGGTTCAACGGTCAAAATTCATTAATCATCGATTAAATGAACATCCTCATCAATTACGATTCAATCAAATATATATGTATATTTATAGCATATTTTCAAAATTATCTAAAATAAATATAATATATTTCAAATAACTATTAAAGATAAACCGGATATATTAGAAAAATGATTGTGTAATGAAATTCACAGATTTTGCTATATATAGTTCAATCATATCAAAAAAAAAAAATTAATAGGTTAAAATTTAACGTTTTAAAATTTATTTTAGAAATAATTATGTATTTAGATAACTAAACGCGATTTCTAGTCATTATTAATTCTATAGACATTATGTATTTGTTTATCCTATTTTTTTCACTAGAAAGTATGTATTTGTAATTACCGCATATATAATCATTTTATTATTTTACATATAGAAAAAAAAAACATTATATATAAAAAAAATCTTTACAAAAATATATAATTTTATTTACGATTAAAAATAAAATATTTTGTTAATTGGCTACTTTTTAGATTAAAATTTGGACTTGTCTTTTAAATTTTGATTCATTAATTTATTTTTATATAAATAAATTTACATGAAATATTAGTTATTTTATTAATATTACAAACGTCATATATATTATATATCCTATTTCTATCAATAATATTTTTAACCGTTACGTAACGATTTCTTATATATTCAAATCTGTCAATATTTATCAGTTTAAAATTATTTTTTCATTATTTTAATTGTAGAAAAATTAAAAATATTATATATATATATATATATATATATATAGCTACAGATATCTAATGATCTACGTTCACATAACACACTTTATCATCGTATAGAAGTCCATTTTCCTGACTAGAACGATTGAAAAAATGATCAATTTTCTAATTTATAGATGTAAATAGGTATATATATATATAGTATATAATATATTTATGTGCTACATGGTGACTTCGTGACATAAAACGTTAAGTCTCGGTGCCACCGGGTTCGATTCGCTTTAACCGCTTAAAGTGCCACCCGCCGGTTGAAGCGGCTCGAGAATATTAATTAGAAGAACGATATCGGCGCTTACATCTCTTCGAGTTGTTACCAACACAAAAACATATTTGCATAATCCGAACGTGCGACCCGCGATGTAATTTCATTTATAAACTCGCCCATATACGTGCTAAATCGTTTTTGACGACCGAACAATGCACCCTGTACACGCCGCAGTTAGGAAGTCGGATGAAAAAAAAAATTCGCGCACGAGTCGCAAACACTAAGAGCGACCATTAAAAAATTATTTCACAATCGATAGTTTTAAATATCAATTTTAAAGTGAATCATTATCTAAATATGTATTTGTAAACTAATTTAACCACTTAATTAATACAAATATTTATAATTATTGATCTTATATAAATATATAACATATTTTAATATTACTATATAATATTAAATTTTAAATTGAATCGTTTATTATAATCTAAAATATTTTATATATTATATTATAGTATAAATAAAATAATATTTAAAAATTTAATATTATAATAAATTCTTCAATTAGTGTTAATTTATATATTCAAAGTCCATTTTTTATTTCTTATATTATGTATATATATATATATATATATATATATATATATATATATATATATATATATATATATATATATATATATATATGTCAGTTTAAATTAAATAATCAATATTTTATAAGCTATAAATGAAAACGATATACAGATTGTATTAAAAAATTGTTTATATAACGCAATATTTAGACATAAATAAATACATTAAAAACATATATTTTACTTTAAATTTAAGTATTGTGTATTTTCGTATAATTATTATATAGACTAAAAATATAAATCCGAAATAGATATATTGAATCACATTATTAATATACCATATGACACTTTTAACAGCGAATGAAAAAAAATTAGTAAACATAACCGTAATAATTTTAACGTGATTCGAATATATTATATACGTTTAAACCGTTCATGTGATCTCATTTAATTTCGATTCGAAATTTAATATATTTATATATATATATATATATATATATATATATAGTATATTCTTATACTCGGAATAGAACCACTTTTGAAACGGCCCTGTGCACTATTAAAGTCGCTATTATTTTCCAAAATTGGCTCGGCTTAATCGGTGTACGGTCGGTTTAATAAATTACGCAAAATAATAATGAAATAATAATAATAATAACAACATATATATATGTTTATATATAAAAAAAAAAACGCGCGCGACTACGTATACGTACTTTTGAAACGTAATGGTTAATTCATACTGTGTGAAATTTGTGCTCGTTTCGTTGTAATGCGTATTGTTGCCGGTATTTGAATAATTATTCTATTTATTCGTATTCTAACGAGATTAAATGGTTTAAAAATTCAAATATGGCCGCCTGATTAATATTAACGGATTTACATTCATCGCTTTTTCGTGCAATAAAAACGCTGAATTTTATACGTCGGTTTTTGACGCAAAACGTTAAAATGGCGAATCTACTATTTATATAGGAAAAAAATTTAAGATATCACATTTAAATTTTAAAATTATTTAAAATATTAATAAATAACAGAATAACACACTCATATATATTTTAAGTTATATAAAATTTTATTTTATAATACATTTTAATATATATTGCGCATACGTACGTACGTATATTACATTCTGGTTTGTCGTTGTTAATCCGCCCCTGGCAGTAAATAATAAACAAACAAACGCAGAAAGGGCGGAGTTACGAACCGTAGAATCCGATTAATACGATTCGTCTTAATATATTAAAGTACACGTACTTGCCGTATGTATGTTTGTATTTACTGTAGTAACGAATAATTATCTACCGGTTGCAGCCATAAACTCAACAAATTATACTCGACATAGGAAAATATACTATATATATATATATATATATATATATATATATATATATATATATATATATATATATATATATATATATATATATAATATAAACTGAATATATATTGGAATGAGATTCATGTTAGGAAATTGAAATACTTTGCAAATTTAGCTGATTTTAGTTTTACTTATAAATTTGTTAAATTAAACATGTTTCTTTATCAATAATTTAGAAATGAATTGAAAAATATCGGAACTTTAATTTCTTTTAAAAAATCAAGGAATTTTAATGATAAAAATTGATTTATTTATATATTAAAAATATGATTTTATGTTATTTAATCAATTGAAATATTTAATAATAATGCAAAAAAAATAATAAAAAAACTTTAATTTTTCTATAAAATTTTTAATATTGAATTCAGCTTTTATAATAATTACATTAAATAATGACTCGAAATAATAATAATAATATTTATAGAATATCTTTATGAATGAACTATATCAATAAAAAAACCATCAGCAGATCACTTTTTTAATTAGTAGAACCAAAGTTTTAAATATTATATATATTTTTTCAATATAAATAGTGATTACGTTATCCAATCGATCTAATAAACAACCCGTTTTTTACATAATAATCATACAAAACAGCCGTCAAAAAAAAAAATGAAAATATCGTTTCGCATATCAATTATTCAAAAATGGGAATCGAACAAGGCTTTTACCGAATTTTCAAGGAATAATATCCTTGAAATTTTGTATGTACACTCGTCCTATATACACGTATAAATCATTCGATTTATGCGGGCTAATCGTACGCGATCAAAATAAATAATTCGAATGTTGAGCCGCATACGTTATTATTATTTATGTTCGTATTAAAACGGTTCGCTTTCTTCGCTAAACATTATATTGTTTTATTATTATTATTATTATTTATTTTCAATGCCCTTTGTATCGATTTAACGTTTCAATTCACCTGTCGTCCTTAGAAAAGGATGCTATATTAAAAAGTACCGTCTCGCATTGTCCGATTATTATTCGATCGTATTATGAATGTTTTTTTTTTCATTTTTCATGTCCGAAATCGATCGATTTTAAATTTATTAATACTATTCCGATATAAAGTTGATTCGATTTTATAAAATACAAATTAGTATGGATAAGACGCGAAAAAGTGGTTCAAATTCGGACAGGTTCGCTTGTTTATATATGTGTTTATTATAAGGCGATGAATAAAAGATGTAATTCTGTTTAATTTATAAATAATAATAATAATAATAAAATTCACGAAATTGAGCCAAAGGCTATTAGGATGAAAGTGCAATTGTAACGTCATTGTTGTAACTTTGTTATGCAGCTGGTTCGATATTTTTTTTTTAATAAGCAGGTGCATTTCGAATCAAATAATCCGAAAATACTATGATGAAACGAAATAACTATACGATATATTTATTAAGTAAAAAAATAATGAATAAGGAACATCGACATGATTTGAATACGTACGATTTTAGTCGATTTGTTTGTTTATTCTTGAAATTTTCGAAATCGAACCGTTTTAATTTCATGCTAGATTTCTTCGGTCGATTTGGTCAATTTTCGAAACGCTCGCTTCGAATCCTTGGGGGCTTTTCGCCGGCTTTTTTTTTTTTATTTATTTTCATTTTTATCCGTCGAAACGCGAAAAAAAATATCGATCGCAAAAATACCGGTCGTTCGAAATTCCCGCCAAAAAATCAAAAATATTCGTATCTAGCGTAGTGTGAAATTAAAGCGGATCATTATTGGACACCGAGTTCGTTTTTATTATCCGTTTATTTTCATTTTATTATTATTATTATTTTTTCTTTTTATTATTATTATTATTATCATTCACTTTTGGCATTTTGGTTGACATTTTTTTTTGTTGGTCGAAAAAGCGACAAATCGAACCTTTTCCGCGACGATTATTATGGGCGACGATCGCGGAAGCTGATTAATCAGACCGCAATTGTTTTTGATCTTGTTTAACGGTAACGGTTTATTATTATTATTATTATTATTTTTTGGCATTATTATTATTGTCACCATAGTGAAATTGTTATTTTGAAACAATAGTGTGTTTCGTGAATGAACCGGATTTGCATTTATTTTAATTTTTCTTTTATTTTATTTTTTTTATTCTGAAATCATCTATCTGTATCAGAGTGGAAAATATACGCTTATAGAAAAATAGATATATATATATATATATTTTTTTTGATCAATTTTTATTCACTAAAAAATATATAACCGATAAATTACAAGAGTTTTTTTTATATTTAAATCGATATAACGATAATTAAATAGCGCCGTTTTTCGTTCTAGACAAGTAATTCAATCTATGCAATCGCTTTTCAGAATCAACGATTGACAACACCTGCGTTTAAAAATTGTCAACATTTCAATTAACCTCAAACGTGCGGCACGTTTATATCTTCAAAATTATAAATGTCATATATATATATATATATATATATATATATATATATATACAAAATTAAATAATAAAAATAGGCGGCGACGCGTGTTAATTAGACGTTTCGTGCGTCTTTAATTTATGCATTCGATCGATCGCACGCTAATTTCTGTTAATTTTTACAACCCTGTATATATATATATATATATATATATATATATATATATATAATAAATATACATACAAACAATAAAAAAGCCCGTTACAACAATTAAAATATAAAATACGGGACATATGCATTTCTGTATTGTTCGGGCAGGTGTATCTGAAAAAAAAAATGAAAAACCCCCCGAGTGTTAAACGGTTCAATTTTATTTATTTATTATTTATTTTTAAGAAAAAAAATGGTGCGGGGGGGGGGTTTGGGCGAGCGAAAGCAAGCTGCTCGCTCACCATGTCGCCGCGAGCCACGGTTTGATAATATGAAATATAAAGACCACCTTTTAACAAATGTACGCATAATATTGTGTTATATATATATATATATATATATATATATATATATATATATAAATTCGATTCGAGTATCGTTTCGCAGCGGGTGTCTTCTTTTGCCTTATCGAAGCCATCGGTTGTTTTCGACACCTTGTTTTTCACTTTAATTTGTGCTTTTCTTTCCATTCTTTCTTTCCGTCTTTCGTTTCTTTTTTTTTTTCGCCCGTCCGTTATTGCTGCGCAAAATTAATATTCATTTTATTTATGCGGCGTTGCGTAATGTTTAATTGCAGCGTGTAAAACGTTTATCGACAATGTTATCGACCGTTAAACGAGTCTTTAGCGTATCGGACTTTTCAATTGACAATGTCGATTTCGATTCGCGATATTTGACTGCTACTTGTCGTCGTTCTGTTGATATTTATATATATATATATATATATATATATATATATATATATATATATATATATATATATATATATATATATATATATATTCTTCTGATTTTTATCGTAAACCGAAAAGAATTAAATAACTCAATTTATTCAAAAATATATTCGATGAAATAACTTAAATTTTTTATTACATCAAAATTAACCATACTTAATAACCGTAATATTTGAAAATTTTTAACATCTGATTTTTAAATAAATTCATATATATTAATCGATTATATTTTTGAAATTAAATTATATTAGTACGAAAGCTCATCTTTAAAAAAAAAAAACATTAAGAAGAGTCACCACTTTAAGAATTAACGCAACATTTTATTTTCTTAATGAACTTTTTTTCTTCAACTTACAATATCAATTAAATATTATAAAATCATTAATTTAAATTCTTATTAGTATTCAGGAATATTGAACCATATAAAAAAACTTTAATTACATTATCAGTACAAACATTATCTAAAATTATTTAATCAAAATACTTAATATTAGTGAAAAAATATATATATATATATATATATATATATATAAACATGTATACAAGATAAAAAAGCTTTCAAAGATCCTGCAGATTTTATTACAGGTTTATTTCTACCACATTCATGATTTTATTATATATAGTAAACTCTAAATAAAACGTAATACTTCCATTGGACACGTCATTTGTATATTACTGTACTGTCACCTTAATGGAACATAATGTACACGCAACGCAGGTCATTTTATACGCTCGTGTGTACCAAACTTTAAAACTATACTAGTTTGACACACACACACACACATATATATAGTATATATATATATACATTTTTTTAAAATTTTAATATTGCGTATTTATTTTTAAATAATGTTTATAGTCTAAAATATAATTTTATCATTTATTTTTTCGCCGTTATAATAATCGTTTAATTTTCACGGTTAACACTGTTAAAACGTTATTAACGCCTCGACATATTATTAAATCCATATTTAGACGGGTGATGTAATTGAAACGATCGCCGATTATTAATTTTTTAACGACTTCTTTAATATTTTTTCGATGGCGACCGGTCGCCGACAAGCAAGGACACTATATATATATATATATATATGTATAATATATATTTTTTTCTTCTAAATATTAATGAGATATACATAAATAATTTTTTTATTGCCGTTATTATTATGAAAATATTCGTCGCTTAACTTTATTACTGGCTCGTCGTAAATCTTAAATTTTTTTAAAATCGGCTCCCCCCTCCGCCCGCCGCACGTCGCACCGCCCCCTTCGCCCCCGTTTATGGGAAATCTACGTATGGAAAATATAGCAATAAAATTCTTAGATTGACGCATTCGATAAATCGATAATTTATTTAACGTATGCGATCGTGTTGTTTGGCTATAATATTATTACTATTATTATTTAATAAAGTTTTATTAATTAATTATTAACGATTTTTTTTACATGGCAATATTCGCGCGATCGATGCCCAGAGTCGTTTCTATTCAGCGGGGCGGTCAACCTTTTATTTATTTACTTTTTTTTGTGCGATTTTTTTCTAAAATAAAATACCATTGTGGATTCAGATATTATCTAAATATACGCATTAAATTATTAAATTCGCATTGCCGATAGTTTATTTTACATAATTTATAATAATTTTCGATTTATTGTTAAACATAGATACAATACATCGAAATATTCATGTTTATTTCTTAGTTTGACTTGTCGTACATTATATATTTAAAAAATCTATATATTTTTTTAATCAGCATCAATATTAAAAGATACCGATCGATGATTAAACTATACAATATCATTTATTTTACGCTAATTAAACGATAAACCTCAACACAGACGAATAACGTGTCGATATTAAGCCGAACTTTAAACGCCATACTTGATTTTCCGATGTCCATTTTCGGATGTTCATTGAAAAGCTATAATTTTACAATATATTTATTACATACATACGAAGAATGAAAATATATATATATATATATATATATATATATATATATATATATATTCACCACGTTCGCGATTACATTGTCGAATCGACAATTTCTCAACAGTTTAGCACCCACAAATATATAAATTTATTGAGACCTGTTTTATCGTACAAATCGCACGTGTTAATCGCGTTTATATAACTCGTTTTACAAGAAATTGATACTGTTTCAAGACGAAAAACATTAATTAATATATAAGTATTTATAAATAATCGACAAATTTATACACACATACATACTGTACATATAATATATATGTATATAGAGTTTTGTATATTTGTTAAATTCAGCGATTCAAAAAAAAACTAAATTCATAATTAAGTTTAATATCACTGATTTATATTGTAAATATATATATATATATAAAAATTACAATTAATATTTATCTAAATGACTTTAAAAAATGAATAATAAATTTTAATATTGTTCTCTGTTTCGATAAGGTAAATTGATTATATCGTTGATGGTTTTAGTAAAAAATGAATAAATAAAATATAAAAATATTGTTTTATATAATAAATAAAAGAGAAAATAATAATAAAAAATAAAATGTCTTTTAAGTCCGCATTATATGGCTATATCAACATTCTGAATCGGTGACAATGCGTTTTGATGACAATTTATCCTGATTTATATTCATATTTATTTTATAATAATAAATTTAGATATTTCGGTATGCGATGTGTCATAATTTTTTTACATTTTATTTATTTATCTGCCAAACTATTGAATATTAAATATATGCAAAAACAAATAAATTACAAAGAATATATTATAATTCCTTTTCATATGAAAATATGCATGATAATTTTGAAAGCATATCGATTTTGACATTTATACAATTTTATATCTTCAGATTGTATAATTCATATTATTATGCATATATTTATGACGAATTTTAATATTTCATTTTATTATGTCGCACATATATTTATATACATTTACAAATTAAAAGAATGGATATAATAGAAAAAGAAGTTGAAAGGTCAATATTGATTTCAATAATATGAAATTATTTTTTTTTTTTGATTAAAATTTTATAAATTAATAAAATTCGTATATTACATTATAATACTGTAATATTTAATTAAGAACGCTATTAAGTTTTTTTGTATGGTGTGGTTGCGGCTTAAACTCGCGGCCGCCTTTCATGCGAGAGAACCGTTAAATCCATATAAATATGAATATTTCAGCGAAAATAGGGGGACAAAGTCGTATTTGTCGTCGTTTTTTTTTTAAGGTCGATCGTCTCAGCGCCGGCTTGACGAGATCGAGTCGAGTTTTATAAGTTAATGGACCGTATTTTATTTATAATGGCCAAACGAACAAGGTCGTAAATTAATACGAGTCGGTCATATCTCTCGAAATGATTTTTTTTCTTCACATGCGTATGTACGCCTATATATATATATATATATATATATATATATATATATATATATATATATATATATATATATATATATATATATATATATATATATATATATATATATACAAAATATTATTATTATATATTTTGTAATGTGAAAATATGCCGTATATTTCATTCTTATCTAACAAGTGGAAAAACGTTCACTTTGCAAAAGTGGACGAGCTCGATTTCGATTCGCGCTCTTTTCGTCAATAAATAATATTATTTATGTACTGTGTATACTTTTTAACGTTCTCTCAAATATCCAGTCTTTATCCGTTTAAAAAAATATTTAATTTATTTTTTTTATTAAAGGAGAAAAACACAAGTATTTATATATGTGATAATTTCGTATTCGTAATGAAAGTTCGCGCCTTTATCTTTTTCATTTATAAAAAGGTCATTCATTATACGAGTTCAAAAACATATTCGTACCGTTAATTTAAAAATAATTTTATTCCACACTTATATATATATATATATATATATATATATATATATATATATATATATATATATATATATATATATATATATATATATATATATATATATATATATATATATATATATATATATATATGATAATTTTATATTTATGATAAAATTAAAAAAAATCTCGTATTTTTTAAATATATAGATGTGAATGTTTTTTTTAGCATATATATATTTATCAAAATTTACTAGTATATTTTTGATTGTTTGACACGATAAGATTTAATGCCATTATAAAATTCGTAATTACTTAAATATTGCGTCATGTTCGTAATCTTAAAATAATCGTTATTACTAAAATTAATTGGAAATATTTTAATTAATGCCGATTTTATATATAATATAATAAAGACTTCCGCAATCGTATAAAACGTCAATTAATGTTGTTTTAGATATCGAGTAAATACATAGTAATTATAGATTTTTTGGATTATATAATTCTATTATAATCTTTATTCGAGAAAAAGTTTTTTTTATATAGAGAAAAATTATGAATTTATTTTTCAGTAAAAAAATTATCATAAAGTATTCATAAAAGATTCGGGTCTACTATTTGTTCTAGCACCGTCGATTTATTTATTTTATTTATCTACATTCAAATCAGACACCTGCGATAATCATGTTGAAAGCACACTGGTGTACAATTATTTATATCTGATCTAAAGTTCAAAGTCGGACAATTAAATTTGTACATTTAAAAATTTATAATAAAAAATATCAGATTGTCGAGTAAAAAATTCATAATCAGATTACACTTTTCACATATTTCAGAAATTTTTGATATAAATATTATTAATATACAGTATATTTTAAATTTAACGTTTAGAAAATCTCAACAAACAAAAAAAGGGACTAGCACAGAATCGTGTTGAATCAAAGCGTCAACCATTTCCATGTTTTATTCAGCTCATCGTATAAATCAGACCAAAAATTTTCAACCTCGTACCAAAAAAAAAAAAAAAAACGCCAAAAAATAAAATAAAATAAAACTTGAAAAAAAAACCAAAAACCCACCCACCCACTCACACATTTGAACATTGTTACAAATTTTATACGATACGTGTAAGTCTCGTAGAGTTTCACACATTTTACGGTGGTGGCAAAATGAAGTACATGCGCTTTTATATGACGCACAGTTTGTTTCGAACGTGAGTTATAAACGCTAGTTTTTCCTTCGAGCACATGCTCGTATTTTCGCGAGTATGTGAGCCGTGCACGTTTTCCAACATATTCCGGTTACCGTCCGGGTCCAGGCGATGGTAGTTGTGGAGGAACTTTTTTTGTTTTTTTTTTTTTTTATTATTATGAACTGGCGTCGAGCCCGAGACGATAAAAACGGAGAAAAATTTCGCGAAAAACTCGTACGTGGTGCAGAGCTTTATTGCGACATGCTCTCGTTTATCCGGAGCTTTTAACCCGGTATATGGCTTTCACGTGCTCCACTTCGCAGTCATAATAATTTAAGCATTTTTCATGTTAATTCATATCGAGGCATTCGTTCGAGAATGCCTTTTAACCTACTCACATTAAAAAAAAATAACTTTTATATTATACAATCGAATAAATAAATTTGCGAATCTTTAAAACGTTTCCGTATAAACTTTTTCACGGATGAGAAAAACGAGAAACAACAGAAATTATGAACCCGTGCAGCGCTTTTCCATCGTAAAATACGTGCAAGTAGTTTTTCCGCGCAAATAAACGGAACACAGCGCCGTGTCTAGGCGGCTAAAACGGTTTTAAAAATTCGTATGCAACCGACGAACAATTTTAACATCAAACATACGATATTACATTTTACTCAATCACATTTTATTTCATTTATATTTTATGTAATATATATTGATAAAAAAAAATATTTAAAATTTATAAAAATGTTTATAAATTTGTGTATATTCGTCGATGTTATTTTGTATGGAAAATCTTGTACATTTTCCAAGTCAGCCCGTATAAGTGGTGTTCGGTTACGACTTTTTCCCCGAGTTTTCCGCTGTTGGCTCTTCTACGTTTATGGCTCGTATAAATAAGTTATAACGGAAAGCGCCGAAGAGCTCGTTCCGGCAAATATGAAATCAAACGAACTCCTACTTTCATACAAATAAATTGTGTGCTCTTACACGTATATCCTTTTAAAGGCGATGGTTTTTATGTGTGCTACTTGGCATCGATGTATATTCGCCCGTCAAATGTCCTATACAAAATTTGATGATATATTGATAAATATACGAGTATATATAGTATATGTTACATACGTATATAAATCGATCCATATATTATATATGTTAATGTCTAAAATTTTATATATTAATTTACGATATATGAAATAAAATTAAGTTTAACGTATCGAAAATAATTAATTAAGATTATTTTGCTATCAAGAACACGTGTTCTGAAGTAATATTTGATTTAAACTTAACGTAACCGCTGTTAATTTTCATATTTTTGCAATTTTTTTTTTGGACGTGAATAGATTAGTATTTCAAAAATTCCATTTTTATTTCCAAAATTGCGAATTTTGATGCAAAAAAGCATAATAACTTTGCCGAAAAAGCTGCGATTTGAAAACGGCTCTCAGCATACGATTTTTCTCGTCAAGCTTCAACCAAAAAACATTACTTTCTACAATATCTTTTAGGATTAGCAAGATATTTGATTAGTAACCAGTATAAGGTACATTTTTGTGTTTTTAACTAAAACATTTAACATGTTTTGATAGTTTTAAAAATGTTGAAAGTATATATATATATGTATTTTTCAATCATTAAATATGATACATAATATTTTAAATTATATACTAAATGATCGAACGACGCTTGAAAGAATCGTTCAAACGATTCAAAAATCGTGAATCCGTAAACTTTTTACTCCGCCAACTAACTCTTCATTGGCGAGATTAAAATTTAACCGTTGCGTTCGATTTATTTTTCGTTTTATCCACATATTTGTTTATTATTATTATTATATCGAAACGAATATTTATTTTTAATGTGAACGATGACACGACCGTACACCGTTATGCTGTTTGTCATTTTCGCGCATGTTACAGATTAATTACTTCGCAGCTGTTGTCTCTTCGTGAAACAATTGCCGTTCGAAATTCGGATTATTTTCAGCATCACAATGTCATACTAATATAAACGAATATAATACATAAATTTTGATTCTTTTCTTTGTTTTATTTAATTTTATTTTGTCTATCGTAGGATTTTTACCGTGTTTATTATGTGAATTATACGAGACGGATTAAAAAAATCGCATCTGTCATAAGATTAATGTCTATTGAATGACACGATTTATGTTACTTCATCTTAATGTAAAATTGGCAATTATCATTATAATGGTCTTATAACATTTTCAAAATTCTCTATCTTATATATTATATTAAAAATATTTTTATTCAATTTATATTAAAAAATATTAAAATATAAATATGTATAAATTTCTATATCAAAAAACTTATTAATGTATGCCCTTCTAGATTTCAACTTTTTTCTCAATTTACATAAAATTATTTCACTTTTTTAATTCAAATTAAATATTTTAGAAATATATATATATATATATATATATATATATATATATATATATATATATATATATATGTGAAAAAATAAAATTTATCAATAAATGATAATCGATTTCATAAAAATATTTTTTAAAACATATTTGCAAAATAATATTAATTACTAAACACTTTCAACATATTTTGAATATTATATATAAATATTAATACATATATACTTTTAAAATTTTAAAACATATATTTTTTCTCGTCTATTCCGTATATAAATTATACAATTTTTTTTTTATTCTGTCCGAGAATTCGCTATTGTATTAAAACGCATATATACATGTCAAACATAATAATAACAGACGCGCGAATTAATCGACTACGACGACGAACTAATATTGCTTTTGTTATGCCCAACAATAAAGTGTTGACGCCATCAAACAAACCGTATCATTTTAAAACAACAAGAACGATGAAGAAAATAAAAAATTAATAATAAATTTCGGTAAACACTTTCGAAACGTGTCTAAAATGCTCTGTCGTGGCACCTATTTCTGTCATATCAAAACGTATTTATGCATAGATTAGAACCGAATCCGAAACGAGACGCATATAAACTATAAGTCTAGAATTACCGCATATAAATCAAACTAGATCAAATTAAAACGTGTATATATATATATATATATATATATATATATATATATAAAATAAAAATATTTCACATATCGATGGTAATAAATTTTAACAGGGTATAGACATTCGAGAACGAATAAAGCGATCCGTCCGTACGAGAGGAAAAAATAAAGTTCGCACACGAAAATCTTCCAGGAGTCGAAGGTTGGCCGTTTTCGGATCCTCATTAGGAGACGGGACGAGAGCTGAAAAAGCCACAAATGAGATCGCAAGTGAAAATAACAATCAGCCAGTTATATATTTTGCTAATCGAGATGTGAAACGACGGTTTCGTGCGCGAATCGCGTCATGTGCATCGAACCGATTCTCGGAACCGAACAGGCGCCACAATTTCTTCATCGGCAATATCGTGACCCTATAACTATACCAATACAGCCTTTATCTGAAGGTTTCTAATATTCTCGCCGGTTTAAATTTTGTCTCTATTTAAAATATTCAATCGAACGACTCGTATGCGAATTTTTAATTGAACGATTCGTTGTCGATAAACGGATCGAATTGGACAAATGATTTATATATTATTACTAGATTAACATATTTTCAATTCAGATATATAATGATAAAAATCGTATTATAAAATTATTTAACTGACCGATTGCACTCGAGAGATACCATTTGGTTACTATTTAGATTAATGGGAAAACTTGATGTGCATCAATGACTATTTATATTAATTTCTTTGTAACGAATTTCTATATTCTTTTTATATGATATTATGAAGTGTAAAAAGACACTCTTTAAACTAAAAGAAGATTTTCTTATCTTAAATTAGTTCTCAACCATGAAACAACAAATCGAACTTTGTATTTTTGACATTGAAATTTTAATGTTTTTTTGAGTTCAAACTTAACAATCTTGCCAGAAGGATTGTTAAAGTCAATCCTTATAAAACGATATTGTAGACCAGTATACCTCAATATACTGTTTTTTAAGAAAATGTTTTTTTTTAGGTTTAGAATTTTTTTCAATAAATTTATATATTCCATATAAAACCACTACACAGTAGAGGTATATAAAATGTTAAAATATAAAAAAATTGCATTATTTTTTTTGTATTGAGTAAAAAATTTGCCAATAACACTTCAAAACGTCTCAAGTACAAATGGTAAATTTCTCTATATAATATATAGCTATTAACTCATTAAAATTTTCCATTATTATATATAACTTATCTCAATATTTTAATCGAGATATCGGAAAGAGATTCAGTCCTTTGAAAAAAAAAAGTATAGTTGGTCTATTATTATTAAATATTTATATGCACATGAGATAGTGTTAGATTTCATTCGCGCCGATATAAAATCATAATTAATTACAAAAACCGAGAGTTTCAGACGCGGTCGTCTCTCATGCTTTTTCACGGTATACGGTGGCATAAATATGGCGCTTAGTCCGATCGCACGTTCGTTGCATTTCGTCCTTTTTCGTCCTGGAATTTGCTCGCATTCGTGAGCACTGCCTGAGATCTGCCGAAGTTGTCCTCGGAGGCCGCTCAAGAGTCCGGATCAGATACGAAGGGCATAATTAAAACTGCTGTCGTGCCATCGGCGGGGATTTTTAATACACTTTGCCGACACAAACAACGACAACGACGACAACAACAACAACAACAACAACAACAACAACAACAACACACAACCGACGACAATAAATCCGACCGATAAGTGAATCAAATAACGACTTGGCAATACCGAAAGCGGGTAGCTGCTTCGATTTTTAATCCCCGTTTCGATTAGTGCATTTCAAACATTTTCTCGATCTATTTATATGATCTGAAAATATTTTTCTAATGAAACGTATGCACATTATTGAAATTTATTAAATCGTATATTGAGGAAATTTGTTGATAATTATATTTAAATATTGTCGTTAGTATGATTTTATTTATTTATTTTTTAAAATCATAAATTATCAACTAAGAAATTATTTAACGCAAAAATTAAATAATGTGCGATATAATATTTTACTTATATAATAAAATATCAAACTTGAATGTTCTAATTTTATGTTTTAAAATTTATAATAATGTAAAGTGATGGAATTTTTTTTTCATTCAAAAATTCAAATACTTACAATTCCTCTCAAATTTTCGTTGTAATAATAATAATAATAATAACACACCCAAATCGTTACAGATATTTTAATAAATAAACAAAATAATAATAATAATAATAGTAGAGTACTGAATAAGCATTTTTCATTCACGGGCAATATGCCGCGTGTTCAGCAATGTAACAAAATGAAATCATATAAAAAAATACATTCATTCTTGACTGTATTATAATAGTATATATTTTTACTTTACCACTTTTTCATTATTTCCTTTTGCTCGATATCGAATATTTGTATTTTAACAACGGTCGTTCGACAATTCATTCATTTTTTTTTGTATCATAGTACTTTTACATAGGGTTTCCGTTTCGAATCGACAACAGATCGATACGCTACGATTTTCGATCCCTTATTCCCTTCGGGCCATTTTTGTTTGTTTGTCATAGAAATAAATTAGATTTTTTTTTTCTGTTATTATGTGAGCACACAAAAATTTACTAAATTAACGATACGAATATAATCTATCAATCTGTTGATAATAAGTTATGAAAAAAAAAATATATATATAAAACTTAGGTTTCGATTCAAAATTTTTTTTATAATATATTTTATAAATTATTTATATCGATGATGTTTTATTATTATACTAAAGATCATGCATTATTAATACAGTATATTTTAATTTATTTTATAAAATGAACTTTCATTCCAAATTCACTAAGAACGATTGTATTATATAATAAAACAACAGTTATAAGAAATTGTTAAAAAATCTAATAAAAACATAATATTTTAACAATGAATATTAAAAATTAGCATGAAAACTATTAAAAAAAATACAACATATTAGAAATAAATTTTTAACAATAAATTATTTTTAAGTTTTCAAATATTTGAATATATACGTTCCGAATACACCAACTATTGCTTTATACATATTTTCTTTACTTATTAATAATGTATAAAGTATGCAGTGGCACTCTTAAATACAATATAAAAAATGGTTTTCGAAAAAAATGACGAATCATCACGGACATTGTAGACAATGAAATTTATCGAATTGTTCACATAATATTGTGATCAGCGGGCGATCGCTTTGTACTTCATATAATAAATACAAACACACACACACACACACACACACACACATATATATATATATATATATATATATATATATATATCGAAATATCAAATTGACATTAGATTCGAGTATCAGCTGCGATGACGTTCCAATTTTCGAAATGATTCGATTAATGTTATTCTTCATTTAATTGCAACGTTTTTGTGATAATTGTATATTTTGTAACACCATGTATATACGCTTCTATACACCTATATATAATTTTTCAAATTCAATCATTTTTAAACGATGAAAATGAGTATATTTTTTTTTCAACGTATTCACATACAATTTATTTGATATTCTAAAAAAATATATTTATTTGTAGATATTAATTGCATTTTTTATAATATAAATATTTTTTTTTCATAATGTCCACGTATATTATGGTAATTTTTATTTGTCATCGGTTTAATGTTGAAATTTTAATTTATTTTCACACGTTGTATATTTACGTAATAATAAATTAATTTAAACGCAATCAAAGTATAATCGAAAAAAAAAATATTTATTACTTATATTATTTTCCAAATTAGAATTCATATATTATATAATTGCGATATTTAAATCATATATATGTATATATTTAAAATAAAATATAGTCCTATCATTGTTATATCGTTATTTTATTAACAAACAACTAATTTGCATATCCTGTTATAATCATAAAGGATAATAATTTCAAATTATAATATAACAAAGACTATACACACGTTGTACTAGGTGATTTTAATTAACTTTAAGTACCTTATGTTATATTGCCGAAGTGTATCGTTGGTGAATTTTATCGTTTTCGTCGAATCTCATTATTCTTGTTTAGTATAGTTGTCGTGTAAATTCTTCCATGAGTTTTATATATACACAGCATCTTATATATATACATATATATATATATATATATATATATATATATATATATATATATATATATATCAACACGAGCACGTCGTCTCGTATCGCGCATTTCGTGCTCGAACGTTCGATTTTCTTCTCTCGATCGTTTCGCTTTTCAATAATGTGGTGTAATTAATTTGAAACACGCTGTACGTGCATAATGCGATCGTTTTACCAGTGACGTACTTTTAATCCCCTGTACCATATGTGTGTGTGTGTGTGTGTGTATATTTGAAATTTTGATTGGAAGCCAAAGGATTCATATGAATAATATATCAATCTAATATTTCATTATATCGCTGATATTAGCTACAAGTTTTACATTGCTGTTCATTTATTAATCATGTTAAGAATGTAGTTTTAATATTTTATCGCAAAAAAAAGTTTTTTTTTTTTAATTTTACTAAATTATTGTTTTGTGATTGAAATTTTAAATTATTATCTTCAATGTTTGTAATCACTTTTCAATTAAATTTTCTATCAATAATAACCAGAATAATTTTTATATAGTATAATTTGTATCGAAAATTCATTACATATTTTACCAAATGTTAACATTTTCAAAAAAAAATATATATATATTGAAACTTTAAATCAAATTTTTATTATTATTATTATCACCTTAAAGTACGATAATTAATAATAAAATTTACTAATTAAAAATATAATCAATCAATATTTACAATCTTAAATTTCTTATTTTTTTAATATATATTTATAAAATTTCCGTCAAGTATATGAATGTTAATTAATTCTACTTTTATAAATCAAATGTTTTATATCATAAATTTAATAAAATTTTATATATATATATATACCCGATTTTTTTTGTCACTTTTCGAAATGTCCTCACGTCGCGCACGCCACTGCATTCGGTCCGGTAGTGTTTCGCATTTGTTCTGGTTAAAATTCAGAACAGCGGTCATGGCAAATGATTACAGTAAAGGATAACGAATCCTGACTAAGTTTAAACGGGTCATTCCTCGAATGCAAATCCCGCATAAAGGACTAAACGCTCTTGTACTACAACGCCGTGTACAACGTCCGATTTTATTTGCATCAGACGCCACCGAACAAATTATATAATATTAATTAGAGACCGTGTCGTCTGCAATTCTTTACAACGTCGATTATATATGAAGTAATATATATATATATATATATATATATATATATATATATATATATTTATAACTATATAATATATGTTGGTAATGTAAAATTATTCGATGTAATTATACGTAATTAGATTTATCAGCGAGATTCTTATAAAAATAATATAAAATGAGTCAGAAGTTTTTTTTTTTTTTTGATATAAACACAAATCTTTATATCTTAAAACGCCTACATATATAGTCAGACACATTTTACATTTACTAAATATATTCTTTTTTTAGATTTGTTAGATTTATATAATGTTAAACGTCAAAATCTTTAATAATAATCAATTCAACAAACAAGATAGAGAACGACAAAAAAAAACAAGAAATACGTCATAATTACTTTATTCAGTAGAGAATTGTCCATCATATTTAGTTTCGCTTTTACCGGCCTCTATTTTAACTAGTTATATTTTCATCCAAGTTTTTTTTATCGCGAATCAAATTTCCGTTGCTAATTTCAAAAAAAAAATACAGTAAATCATGATAAAAAAAAGACAACGTATTATTTCATCCAAAAGTACAGCTAAAAATAATACTTTTTATAATAATTTTATTCTAAGTCTTTATTTTATATTGATTATTTGCCTGCGAAAACAGCTTACAATTGTTACAAATATGTTTTCTAAATATTACATAACTTATTCTTATTGTATATATAAAAGTTCTAATATTAAAAACTTTGATGTTTTTTTTCCGTATTTAGAAATATTCCATGTAATATATAGAATTCTCCCATTAAAATTTAATGTACAATATTTTATCTTTTTATTTCACATATAAGTATTTATATTCTTTGAATTCATATCTTATAGCTACACATTTATATATTTTTTCTTTCAATTTGAAACACAATATAGGCGCATCGTAGAAGAGTAAATATATATATATATATATATATATATATATATATATATATATATATATATATATATATATATATATATATATATAGAGGAACAAGTGACGACAGTTAAACCGATATTTTATTTTATTACCGAGATCGAAACGCACTTGAGCCATAATCTATTGATTGATCATCATCGTAAATATTACACAAGAACACGTATATACTATACTAGAATTTGTACGGCGACATAGGCGATAACAATAAACGGCGACAAGTGAAAAATCGTAAATATATATATATATATATATATATATATATATATATATATATATATATATATATATATATATATATATATATATAGAAAAACGAATTCTCGCTATCTAGTATGCAAATGTCGCGAGCGCAGCGTGTTTATCATAAAAATATGGGATTATGATAAAATTTCAAAATGTTTCTCATTTTCGGCATACGAAAAAAATATATATAAATATATAAAAAGACTCGGCGAAACCATAAAAAACGGTAATAATCGTCGTTTTCCATCAAAAACGACTGGTTTTCGAGTAATTTTCGATAAATCATCGGACTTCGATCCGGTTCGGCGACGATAAATATCGCGCACAACTATAATAAACATATCGTGGCGATTATTAATATGAATAATTAATTATCGTGTATTCTCGTTTCTTTTTTTCTTTTTTTCAAAAAATTACTCGAACACTGATAATAAACATTCGTTTGATATAATGGAATAGAAAAAAAAATAATAATTAAAACACGATGTAAGCGGGTCTATTAACTAATCTGTTAAAGGTGTTCGCTATGTAAATATATGAAAAAAAAATCGAAATTTTTCGTATTTATAAATATATATGGATGGAGATAAATTTTAGCGTAATTTTCATTATAATATTAATAATATATATAAATATAAATTCAAAGCTATAAAACCGTCAACTTTGTTTCAACAATTATCAAAGAAAAATTTTCTTTTATATATCTTATTACTATTTTTTGAATTTAAAAAATCTTTTCACCAAATCAAATCTTAACCCTACTAAAGATTTTGACATATAATTAAATTTTACTTTTTATTTTTTTTTTTTTTAATATTTAAAATTAACTCTAAAATCGAAAATTTATCAATAATGCGTCATATAATATGATTCAGTGATGACACATTTGTTTTTTTTTTTAATATTTCCATTTTGAATTCATGAAAAAATCGATATTTTAGCATTATTTTATAATGATAAATCTTTTATACCAAAAATATTGGTTGAAAGTTGGGCGTTAAGTTGATAACTGGATTTGAAGTCTATTCCTAAAATAGCAATAGTGTGAATTATTTATATTATTTGTCAAAATTATTATAAATTTACTATTATATTTCATTGAAAAAAAAAAGATAATCATTATATATTTTTAATTTAAGCCATTTTAAATAATATTGAACAACACAATCTTTATATCAAAAAACTGATGAAAAATATCACTATTTATATTATTTTACACGAAATTTATCTAGAAACAACTCGATATCGTACGACTCAATTATCGAATTTGAAAGCAAAATAAAATGAAAAATAAAAATAAAAAAATAAAAAATAAACATAAAAATAAATACACGCAATTATTTTCCACCTTATTATCATTATAATGAGCGAATCGATCGAACGCGCGCGCACAAGAGTTATTTATTCATTATTTATATTTTTATTAAGCTGACGACCGACAAAAAAAAAACAAATAAATTTAATAAAATGAACACACACACATTCATATTTATATATATATATACGTTCATAGAATTAAAAAAAAAATACGGTAATATCGTTAAGAAATAGCTGATTTATTCAACATTTGTCACCGTTGGCCCTAGATGACCCCGTTGAAAAAAAAAATGACGAAACATCATTCGGATTTTCTATTAATTAATTTATTTCGTACGTATTTATTATACGCGGATATATATATATATATTTTCATTTACTATTCGATTGTATGTTTTTATGTGTATGTGTATATATATGAATTTTTTTATAATAAATATGTAATAATTAATTATCGGTCCGGTTTGGATCGTTATGCGGTCCGGTCCGCATTAAAACGGCGATAATATGAATCATTTATGCAGAGTGCTTTTGGCAATTATATTTTATTTATGTCGCACGATCATCGACATGTGGTAGCCTTACGATATATACATATATTGTTAAATAATATGTAAATATTTTCTCTATGATTTTCATGGCGGTATAACGTACGCATATTTATATATTTGTGATATTTGTAAATGCGAAGAGGCGCATTTATTTGCGAACGCATCGCGATTTTTATTTGTCAAAAAATAACGCACGTAATTCAAATTAAACTCGACGAGCTTTTATCAGAATTATTTTTGTGACATGATATTTGCCTTTTTTTATTGAAAAAAAAATTGATATAAATATTTAAAATTATTTTTTTATCATAGGCTCGACTCCAAATATATATAATAAATAATGTAAATTTCAAAATATATTTTTCATTTTCAGAAAAAGGCATTTTTTTATATATTCTAATCTCACAAAAATAGTTTTTCATTTGAAATTCTTATCCTCCATTAAATTTTTTATTAAAATTTAATTTTAATTTTTTATTTGAGTCTCCATTTATATTTAATTTTTTAACACTTTATATAATAGATGAAAAAATATTAAAAAAATCAATATATATATATATATATATATATATATATATATATATTCAAAATTAATATAATTTTCTTTGAAATATAAATTTAATAAATTAAATTAAAATCTTATATAACAATACGATTAAAAATAGTTAAAAAATCATTACTATTTCACGGTTTAACTTACAACATAATATATAATGATAATAATCGAGTACGTGATTTCAGCTGAACATTTTTATATACGAAAAAAAAAACTTCTAAATTACAAGTTATAAACACGTTAAACGCTCCGAAATATAATGCGAATGATAGTTTATTTTGATACGTTTAACCATAAATCACGATGTTAAAAATGATAACAGATTTGCATGTTGCTTGGAAAACTACTTTTTCCGCATTGCAAACCATTTCAATTTATCTTTTGCAAAAGAAAATCACGTAATTCAATTGTTCAACTCGGCGTATTTAAATCATTTAACTGTTAAAATTGCACATTGTGTCTTTTAAATTATAATAGAACACATTCAACTGCATAATATTTACATTTTCGTGAGAACGACTGCATTTAAAACTGCACTAACTTTTAATCCATATCTAAGACTTTATAAATATTTCACTGTCTTAAAATGCATATTATTTTTTTTTATATATATGGTATATCTACTTGATATACATATATGAAATCTATTTTTATAATATCGATATATTATACATATTATGTTAATGACATTATTTATATGACGAATATTTATTAAACAGCCTTCACATTTATAATATATAAATATGATATGTGCCTCATGAAAGCTTTATAAAGGTTATATAAATATGAAAAAAAATGTTTTAACATATCATATTTAATAATTCACGACTATTATATATCACTGATAAAAATATAAATCATAGTATTAAAGTATATAAAAAAAGTAATCTGTGTATAAAAGTGAAACATACTTACAATGCTATTAATAAAATATTTTGTATGAATTTGAGACACTATATTTGTATTTTAATTTTATTTTTTTTTTATATAATAATTTAATCAGTTTACATTATTCATAAAATCGATGAACTTGATTTTAAGCTTCGATCGCTTTTTTTACATTATATTATACATACATATATTTATATTTTTATATGCGACGAATATTTATTGCTTAATTAAATTTTTATATACTGCAGATAGTGAAATGTCAATAAAACTACTTTTCGAAATAATTAAAATATCATTAATATTTAATCAATTAGTGCGACGTTACAGTCGTATAAATGACCTAACCTTCGAAATATAGCAAAATATTCCTACAATTAATCACTAGAACAAATTCACGCACCATAAACCCGCTAACAACCGATAATTATCCAATAAAATTAGCGCACTTAAAATTTTGCCGAATTATATATATATATATATATATATATATATATATATATATATATGTGTGAAGACGGATGTTAATTGATAGTCATATTTATTTTTTTCCATTTGATAATTACGACGTTCGTCTTATCTATACGTAGATCGATCATAAAAATAAAGTGTGAATAATATAGTTGAGAAAAAAAAAGCGAAGAAAAGTGAAAAGTGTGTCGAAGCCGCGATTTGACCCCTTAACGACCGGTTTTCGTATATTTATTTTTTTTCTCTATTATATTTTTTTCTCGTACGTCTTTCAATGGCATTCAATGCCTCATGAAAGTGTAATTATAGTGAGTTACGCGTATCGTGGTTTTTATTTATGTTTATTTATTATTGCTATCGTTTCTTTTTCTTTTTCTCTCATTTTTATTAGTTCGATCGGCGTGTCGCCTCATATATTTTACGTATGAGCCAGTCATAAATTAATATTTTTGTCAGGTGAGGTTCAGGAAACATTTCAGGTGTGTCACATGTACGCACACATGTTTACGTTTCGTGGTAATAATAGTAATAATTACTATAAAAATTAAACAAAATAAATAATAAAAAAATATATATACATAAATATATAATATGTCTCAGATGCGAACGGACGACGCGGCGATAAACCCTGTCAATAATAAAAACGATGCATAAATTTTAATATTATATTTATTTTAATTTCGTATTGTGTCATCGGTTATGCGACGATATTTTATAATTTTTTAACAGAAAATATAAAATGAAAGATGAACGTCGCAATAAAATTTATAATTTACGACATCAGCGTCGGATTTTTACTTCGAAATGTATTTAAAAAAAAATTGTAATTTTTAACGGCACCTTTATCTCGCTGATAAATCTCGATATGAAAAAGAAATAGGAATAATAAAAGTAACATAATATTCTCGAATAATAAATAAACTCGTTATACATAATTGCGGATTATGATAATTGCCGCTATCTAAGAGGAAAAAAGAAAAAAAATATATATTTTAAAAGTGTCGGACGGCGCGAATGGGTTGATTAATACGCGAATTATTCATAATTGTCGGAATTTATGCAAAAACTCTGACAATTTTAACAAACATCGAGTATGAGTAAACATTTTTTAATTTATTGAATCTGTTTTTAATATTATATCATAACATTATAAACGATAGAGGAAAAATAACTCAATTTATAATCGGATTAAATATTATATATTTAATAACGTGAAATACGTATAAAATTATCATAACAATAAGCATTTATAAATAATTTGCTAATTTTATACAATAATCTAGTATTTTTCTATGATTTTTGCGATTTTCTTAATTTTTTCCTATTGACTATCTGTTGAAATATAATATTTTATATATAATATATAGTATTCTAAATCGAAATATGATGTGATAATTTTACATCAATATTTACTTCAAAAATAATTAAAATTAACAAGGAATAAATTAATAACATAAATGAAATAATAATATAATTGAACAATTTTTTTTTATTTTGTAATACTTTTAATCACTATATACTTATAATAAATCATAGATTCATTAAAAAATAATAAAAACCTAGTTAAAATTATAATACCTGATGAAGCAGAAAATAATTGAAATAACAGATTAATAGTCAATTTTACAGTTAATATTTAATCAGTGCGTGTAATTTTCACGGACAGGGCTTTTATAATAAATCAAATAATCTTTTAAAACTATTTTAATTATGATTAAAAATTATAACAACGATAAAATTTTTCAAATAATTTACTAATATTTATGTTAAACTTAAAATTTCATAATGTGCCCTAAAGAGACTTAATTGCTTTCCGGTTAGCGGTATTTCAAATTAACTAAAAATGAATATTCAATATTTAAATGTATTATATTTTAACGATTATCAATATTTCACAAATTGAAGGTTAATTTTTATTCAATCTCAACATGAGAAATGGAATTCGTAATAAATTATTAAATAATAAAAATAAATTAAGCGCACAACAAGGATAAACCAATAATTTACGAGCTTTCATTTTCATATCATAAAATAATTAAGAAAAAAAAATACGCTTTTCTCTCATCTTCTAATACAAATGTGCGTAGATCATAAAACAATCTATAAAAAAGCAATTAAAAATCGGTAATGAATTCATAATGATGCACAAACACACACACACACACGAGTATTACATGAAAAAAAAATATATATATATACATAGAAAAACGTGTCGTACGATTTGTAGTCGATTTTATAATCTTCGATATACACGATTATAATTAACCAAATAAAAATCTATAAAATACCGTTTAATAAACGATTTTTATTATAAAATAAATAAAATCATACTTAAATATATTATGTAACGACGAACGTATAAATTCGATCGACAAAATTTTATTGCCCCGTTATTAATTTTGATCGTAACTTTACACACACACACACACACACACACACACACACATACATACACAAACATTTTATACGTGATTCGTATATATTTATAATTTTTATATGTTCAATATAATAAAACCTTAGTGAGAATATTCATGAAATTGACATTTAACAATACGTTAGCCTTTTTAGTCAAATATATATGAAAAAAAAAATATAAATATGAATACAAATAATAAATATTTATTGTCATTTTTTTTTCTTTGAATATTTACGCAAACATCATAATTCAGAGATGAATTCCGTAAATATTCATAACTATTAAAATATGTTTTCCTCAGTGTTTATACACATATATTTTTATTATATATCGTAGTCGATGACATTTTTCCATTTTTATTTTCGATGATATTTCAATAATTCATTGGTGGCTGGCGCAATCGAAATACAAGTTGGACAGCGATGACGACACATTTCATAATTCTTATCAGGAAAAATAATCTATTGACAGAATTTTTTCATATAAAATAATATAAAAATGCGGAAGCCAGAAGAATATTATTATTTTTTTTTCATTGAAATGAGAACTGTTATGGCAGTGACACCATTCCGCATAGAAATTAAATACGTTCGTTAAAATATAATATTCGAAAAAAAAATCAACATACTAATGTTTATATTAAATTTCACAGATAAACGTATTGATTGATATATAGAAATATTTCATATTGCGTTATGAGAGATTTTATTATGAGAGAAAGCGTTTTAAAAAAATAATAATATGTATAACTTTTTCGATTTTCCTATATATTTTAATAATGTAATGTTTAAAAATTAAATTTATATACATATATATATTTCACAATCGACGTAATTACATAAATATACCATTCTAATGACAATTTCAAGATTAATGGCGATTCGAGTCGACATCCATCAACATTATAATATATATTACTAGAAAGAAAAAAAAATCGCGTTTACGAAACGCAACACATTTTTTAATGCATGTGGTAATAATAAATTTTCTAGTATTTAAGCAAATTAATTTATTTTTTTATAACACTGTAAATAATTAGCGATGTGCGTAAAGAAAATATATTTTTTTTTTTAATAATTATTATACACGCACTTTCACTTCTTTGTCGATAACTCATAAGTGTTAGCAATTAATTACTGTTTGAATATTATTTGTTTCCATAACATCACGATTTATTAGATGAGTATTTTTTTTTTAGACGACTGTTTATAAAAGACGATATTTCACAACATATAAAATTATCGATTTACTATTTAAACATATATTATTTGTCATAATATATGTTTTCATTCAGATGAAGAATTCTTACTACCTATAAAATAACTAAAACTATATATTTTTTAATTAGATTTTTAAATTATTAACGGTTTACTTCTATAATAAAAATATTATTTTCGATTTACAATTTGTATATTATACATATGTAAAAAGGTGTATTGCATATTAGTTGACTTGATAAATAAAAACTGCGGGATATTTTTGGATTTAAATTTTAAAACTATATTGGATATATTATATATAAAATTATATTTGGAAATGAAAAATAATCTGTATTAATATAGTATATAATAAATAATGAACATAAATTTTAATAATAAAAAAAATACATAATTAATTTATTTAATTTAGATATATATATTTCGATACATATTGAATATATAATCGTTCAAAACGTGTATATTTTGTAAATATAGAAATGAATTTAGAAACGAGACAGTGGATAAAAGTATACTTTTTTCCATCGCTCGTAACGGCAATTTAACATCGTATCTGAGAAGACTGGAAGCCGTTCGGTCAATTTGTTGGGAGGCTCGGTGGCCGGTCAAGTCCCCAGGGGGTCCATCGGACCCCAGACTCTCCGAGGAGATTTATTGCCGAAGCATCGGAGAAGATAGCCGCTCATATTCTGAATCTAACCGTGCACTTTTACGATCGATCTCTATTAGCGCGTTTCGATAACCAAACACAAGGGGTGAATTCAACCCCTGACCTAAAAATAATATACGGTTCGAAACCTCGATAAAGCGAGCACTTCGTTATTACGGCGGAATATTTATTGTTAACCAGTAACACTGACGTATATTTATTAAATATTATATACAACAAACTTTACATTAATTTAACAAAACAATTATACTTAATAAATTTTAAATATTTCTAATTACAAAAAAATAATAATACATTTCATATTAAAATAAAAATCTATTTTTTTAACATTAATATCAAATATTATCAATTAAAAATGATGCAAACTTTTCGTGTGAAATACCAAAAAAAAAAAAAGATCAATAATTCACCGTCCGTGTAATTTATCTTTGCCCTGTGTATCTTAAACTATCTTTACATCTTTAAAGATCAACTCGGCGTTTATTTATCACGTGATAAAATTATATATTATATCAATTGTGTATTCGTTTTTGAACTCGGTTCTAATGTTACAATAACTGGTTTACGAATCTCAAGGTGTCAATTTATTGGTTTAAAAAATGATTTTCGTGTACGGCATCAAAATACGATTTCGAATTTATGTATATATTATATTTCTATAATGGTTTTTTTTCCTTTAGCTTATTACTTTGTATATAAAATATTATTTTTATTCATTGTACGAAATGTAATATTTATTATATGATATAGTGTTATACAAGTCAGATCTTTCAATAAAAATAAATATTTAACGGTTAAAATGTATAAAGTATTATTTTAATCCAAAAAAAATATAATTTTCATTTTAAAAAAGAAAACTATATTCAAAAAATGTTTAAAATTACGTCTATATAAAATAAAATAAAATTATATTCAATGAAATATATACAAAATTTTACAAATAATTTACGTCCATTCTATGACAAAATTTTAATAATTTTGATATTAATAATTG
The DNA here is from genome assembly GCA_024500535.1 of Leptonema lineaticorne. Classification (NCBI taxonomy): domain Eukaryota; kingdom Metazoa; phylum Arthropoda; class Insecta; order Trichoptera; family Hydropsychidae; genus Leptonema; species Leptonema lineaticorne. The sequence continues at coordinate 5,792,212 of JANIJI010000016.1, read as the reverse complement.
TATAACACAATATAATTAATAATTACATTCATTATATTTTTTTTTGAACTAAGCATGATTTTAGAAACTTGAACTTGTAAATAGTATCTTATATTATTTTTTAATATGATTATAAATATATTAAATTGTAAAATGAATAAACAAAATTCGTTTGTTGCAAAAATGTTGTTTTTTTTTTTTTTTGGTTCGTTTACGATTTTAACCCTTACATTAGCGCATCGTCGCAAACGACCCGAACGACACGAATAATTTAGAAGCTCGATTAAAAATATATAATATATATCGGAAACTCAAAGAAACGACCGTTCGATCTGAATGAAATATGCGAAAATGTCAAATTTATATCACATCACGACTCGGCACTAGATTTATACGTCGGTCGAGACTCGTGAGAACGAATATCATTCGAGAGCTTTTGTGTTTTTTTATTTATTTTTTCTTATATATATATATATATATATATATATATATATACACACATATACAAAGAAATAAATAATTTAATAGTCCGGGACTGGCTTTAGTGTCTTATCTTTTATTATTAATCGTCGGTTCGTCAAAAAATCGCGCCCGTATTAAAAAATCATGTCGGACGGTGATTTGTATGCGCTTTGTGAGCGCGAGCCGCCGTTTGAGAACGTCTGGACGCGCCGTACATCATACGGACGATAATAATTTTTATATGACACTAACAGCCCGCCAACTAATATATATCGAATTACTAAATATGTGCTGTGAAATTCTAGTAAATATTCATTATGTATGCTCATATACTACATATTAAACAAATTTAAAAATGTCATATATGTAAACGTGTATGTGTTTGTTTATTTTTCTATCTATAAATACATGTAAATACGGATACGACTGTATATCTAATATTTTTATATAACTCTTAAATTATTCAAGGTCACTTTGATGTAAAAATTAAATAAAATTATAGCCCTTTTTATATTAAAAAATCTCACATTGTAATAAATTAAAAAATTTTTTTTTCCTTTTTCTGGTTAAATATAATATAATATTTTATATGATACTCTGTATTCATAATTTAAACATATTTTATATACGAAAGTAAATGATTTGAACCCACACCTTATTACAATATAAGTAAATGAATCACATTAGATTATATAATATAAAAAATACATATAAAATAAATGTGTGTGTCAATAGCGAACTTTGAACTTCATTTGAAGAACAGGTTTATCTGACATATCTATTAAGATCTGACAATCTAAAAAAATATATTTTTAAAATTACATTTTTCTTGAAAATTTTACATAAATAAGGGTTAAAGATGGTAATAGTAAAAAATTCAGAAAGTTCTATAGATCATTAAAAAAACGCAGTGACACCTCGAATTCGAACCCGAAACCCGTAATGTGGTAGTTGATTGTGGGTGTCTATAATATAATACTTATATATATATATATATATATATATATATATATATATGGTATATATATATATATATATATATATATATATATATATGGTATATATATATATATATATATATATATATATATATATATATATATATATATATATATATATATGGTATATATAGTCAGATCGAGAATTATACCGGTAAATATTTAACCTTTTCACAGTTGATTTATAACCCTTCGCCTACCGCACATCGATCGCCGATTATTTATTAATTTATTTATTTTCCGCTTTTTTATATTTTATTTGTAGGGCTTTAGGTCGGCGAACAGAACAAAAGCACTTTCTAATGTCGTATTTTTAATATATTTTCTCCCTCTCTTTCCTCCTTTCTATTTTTTTTTTCATTTTTCTGACACAATTTCGCCCTTTTTTTTAACGTTATTATTTTATTCTTGTCGTTTCTATTCGTCGCGTTAAAAATAAAATTTATCGCGCTACACAATAAAGAGGTCGAAATATTGTCGTCGGATTTGATTAGAGAAAAAAAAGAACAGCGTACATTAGAATTAATTAACACGTTGTCTGCGGTACACGGGGGGTAATAAAAACCATTCGCGTCTATATTTTTATACGGTCCACGTATGTTGTTTTTTTTTTTCAGCGGTCAGTTCGGTATTCAGCCATTTAATTATGCAATAAATGTGATAAATTTCATGCGACTACCCGTCGCTGAATCCATTTACTAATTAGATTATTACGAATTTTCATAATTTTTCCTCTCTTTTACGCTACTATTCGAGCTTTCGATCGGAAAAGGGACGACGTTAGAGGAAAATATCATATCGTCGCTTTTCATCGTTTATGGCTTTGTTTTTCCGCTTCCGTTTTTTTTCGTCTTTTTCACTGTTTTGTTTTATTTCCGTGTATACTAATCATACAAAGTAGATTTTTCCATTAAAACTCGTCGTTTAAATGTGATTATATTGCCGCAGTAAGTGTTCCGTTGTTGACCATAATTTTCATTTTAATCGATTCAATATGCCTATTATATATATATATATATATATATGTGTGTGTGTGTGTGTGTGTGTGTGTGTGTGTGTGTGTGTGTGTGTGTATTATATATCATAATACGCGTTATTTATATTACTTTTATAACGAAATTTATCACATTAAATTGAAATTACGCGTTTCATCATAATATAATAATGTTTTAAACGTTGATCAATTTTAAAACATAAAATCTACCAATATAAATTTTAAAATTTATAATAAATGAAGAAGTCAATAAAAATAATAATTTACGATTGAGAATAAAATATAAATATGCAATAGGTGATAAAATAAATGTCATTGAAATTTTTAGATATTTTGAACGATATAACTAGAAAAAGATAAAAATTATATATGTGAAATATAGTAGTATTGTTGATAAATATTTGATATTTATGGTAAATAGCTCACTTGGTGGCATTTTTATTTCATATGCATCATGTTATGAGTTCAAATTCCATATAATATCATTTAAATTTTCGATTTTTACTTACAAAAATATCCTTTGAAATACAATTTTCTCGATATTACAAATATTAATTTATATAGATAAAAATTAAAATTTTCCAAATTATCGACGCTTGTTTAAATTCGATCATATCAAACATAAAACGCCGTGTTTTATCTAATCGCGTTCGATTTAATTTTATTCCAAACATTAAAATACCGTTGCTATACAATGTTTTTCGCTGGAAATTCCATGTTTAATTATTTATGGCAATTTGAAAATTCCGTCCATTTTTTAAGTTTCACGTTTTCAATCACGGTCGACTACCGTTTTTAAACATTTCATCTTGAAAAAAAAAAAAAACACTATTCGGCGTCTCGATATTCGAAAAAAAAAATATTGTCACGACGATTTTACGCGACATTATATCGTACAATGTGAAAATGGAATATTTATCCTGTACATATTTTTTTGACACTAAAAGCGTTCAAATAATAAGGAAAAAAAATCATAAACCACTCTCTGGAGTTTAGTTTTTCGCGATTTTTCGTCGATATTATATACCATGTGTTTAATATCGCAATAATTTTTACGAATTCTCGTTTTTACAAATCGATCGTCAAACGTACATATAAATAATATATGTACAAGTTGTAAATTTTGCGAAATGGTAATGGACATTGATACATGTTTGTTCCAGTGCCAAGGTCGACAGTAGAAATAGATATCGTTTATTGATATATATATATATATATATATATATATATATATATATATATATATACTTAAAAATAATTTGATGTATATTAAAACAAAATTTATAGTTCATTAAAAATATTTTAAATAGTCAAGAGATATATTAAATATTTTATTTAATAATTGTAGTATTTATGAAAAAAAAATCCCTTTTCGTAAATAATATATTTTCTTATTTTATCGATAATAATCGATAAACAAAACTTATTATTATATATAAAAAAGAAGCTAATAGACTATTTTATTATATAATATAATATATATTCAGCCTTCGAATGCCGCAAGCAAATAAAAGTTCTTTTGACATTGTCGCTCGACACAATAAATTATTATTGCATCGATGAAGAAAACAGAAAAATAATAAAAAAGAAAAAAGTCACCGATGTTAATTAAAAACGATAAATATATTAATTTTTTCTCTTTTTTTACAATTTTTCGACAAGTTTTTCAACAAAATATCGATAAAAAGACGAGCTTGCTTCATATTAAACCAGTCGCTTATTAACGGTATTTATATAATTTGTCATCATTTTTTTTTAATAAATACTTGATTTCACAAACTTAAATTAAAATTATTTTATATTAAAATCATATCGTTGATAAAATTAGTCAATGTCAAAATATTAATATTATATAATATAATTTGTTAATCTGTTATCTTCCTTATACACATTTTTGCCTCTTTTATAACGTTATTGTTAATTAATATCATTTTGGCGACGATTTCTCAAAGAAAACTGACAAATGACAAATGTTGTCATTTTTCACAGCGACATTGACTTGCAAATAACATAACGCTATATTTATCAAAACATCAAACGCAATAGTTAGAAACAACAAAGTAAATACTTAACAAAATATTTTACTTTTTATATAATTTTCATTTCTGTTTGTGTTAAAACGTTGAATATTATTAAAAATATATTGAAGTATTTTATGAATAAAAACAAATCTACATCTTTAAACTGAAATATATATATATATATATATATATATATATATATATATATATATATATATATATATATATAATGAATAATATTTTTGTAATGGAACTGACTAAGAACAATATTCTTGAGAACAATCACAGTTTTATACTTGCATAAAAGTCACGTAGCTGCTATCAAAAGTACAATCGCAATAACCAATATGCAATATTTATGAAATAATAAATAAACATTGTAACAGGCAACGGCATTCCGAAAAACGCCTATATAAATAAGAGGAATGAATCAGTAAGGTCTCAGTCAAAAAAAGAGAGTCAAAAGAGAAAGAAGTCCTTTAGGAATTAGTCAAAGAGTTAATCATCCTGAAGATCATCGTTAAAGACGGCAGCAACTGAAGAAAAGTTCCAATGTCGGGAATAATTGAAGGTTGTCGAAGAATTCGTCATTCACAGACATCGTGAAGAAAGTGATCTCATAGAAATTCCCGGTTTTGATAACCCACTTTTTGTATTCATTTGTCCAATATATTTGCAAAAGTTGTAATTATAAAAGTTAGTAATAAAAAATCTAATATAGAAAATATAGTTCTAAAGCCACACACGATACATTATATAGTTTTGTATATTTTTAGTAATATAGATAAAAATTCACTATATTAAAAAATCTATGAATAACAACCCTATAATAAAAATAATATTTTTTATTAATTCATTTCAAACATGTATAATAATAACAATGATAATAAATCACACACAAAAAGAATACAACTAATTAATATAAAATATTTTAATACATTTTTTTTTATTTATTGATTTCAGGTAAGCAAACGAATACCATACTTGTGTCGGCGCAAAAGCACGATTAATGCGTGAGTATTACTGAGATGAAAGCTCGAATTTTGAATATGTAAATATTTGGTCCACTACCGCATATTAATTATTCGATAAATATGGCGGAAAAAAATTATATATATATATATATATATATATATATATATATATATATATATATATATATATATATATATATATAAATGGAGAATGAAGTCGGCTCTTTTGAATCGGCTACCAAGATACGAGACATATATTAATACGCGTACTCGGATGCACAAAATGTTGTCTACCTCTTTTTTTATTTAATTTATTATTATAAAACAATAAATTTATTAATGAACGCACGATTGTTATCTTCGTTCTGATGGGACCGAGGAAATAAATATAAATAAATTATTTTAAGATATATATATTTTTTTGTTCATATTATATATATATATATATATATATATATATATATATATATATATATATATATATATAACATACGTTGTATATATAGTATATAATATGAGAGAATGTTATCGGTAAAAGTTTAACACGTACACAAATTTAACTTTGCTTAGATAATTTTTAGATTGACCACTATTAAATCACACATATATTCCATAAAATCAAAATTTTTATATGAATAATTCATATTATAAAAATATCTTTCATATAATAATATTTTTTTGTAAACTAGTTTAGAACGCTCACAAATAATTAGGCTAATGTGTTCAATAATAATATACAATCGATACTGAAATTATTAGAAACTATGCAAATACAAAACGACCCCTATACGATTGCACGTAATTACAGTCGCACTTTTAATATTTAATTAAATAATTCAACACGTTCACTGTGACAAAATTGTACAATAAAACTGTTACATTTCCTATCACGCAAACTGGTAAATTATGCCTTTCCATTAATTATTTAATCAATATTGTGTACATAAAACGAACCCATAACAATAATAATAACAGTAATAAAAACCAAATTGGAAAGTTTCATGTTTATTAATTTCGTAACAGCGCGACCGAAAGTTTAGAACATAATTATTAAACGGGTTAAAATAAATGCGGCCATATTTTTTTTTCGCTATTATTTTTTTTTTTGCATATTTAATGATTTATTAACGCGCATATAAAATCGCGACGTATTCCATACAATGTAAAAAAAAATATAAAAATTGGACCTATCAAATAATTTATACGATTAATTTTTTATATCAAATATTTTAAAATTAACGATTTGTGTATTTTGATTAATATGAATATTTTTTTTTTCATTAAAATTATTTTTTTATTAATGGAATTCCCCATCTCTTTTTATCGAATATGCATATGAATGTCTCATAAATTTTACTCCATATATTATATATTAAAAAAATAAGAGATATTAAATGGTGAGCTAATTCTTTTATCAAATAATTATTTTTTACGAATTACTTATATCTTTGTTTCTATACTTTCTTGCTATATAAAATTTCTAGAACCATAAGAAAAATATATAATAGATTGAAAATTTATAAAATAAATTTTTCTTTATATTATATAATATTTTCAATATAATTTGATACATTATAAAAACTATTAGTATCATTAAATATTATACTTGTTAATGCTTTTCTAAAATATGCTTCTAATTTTTATTTTAACTTTTTAAGTATATTCAATGTAATATCAATTTCGCTTTAAAATTTTTATAGAAGCCAATGACTTTATTTTTATCAATTTTTCACAATTACATAGCTTGATTTTAAATTGTTTAAATTAACTACATTTAATAGATTAATATGCACTTTAATATCGTTATAAATATTAATCTGAATAAAAAAATCATTAACATATAATATTTTATTTTCATATAACAGTTGCATAAAAGAAACCGTACGACATGAATGCATTTAATTAACACAACTTTTTCACGCGTTCAAACGATATTGGAAAAAAATCAATTTAAAATTATTTAAACACGATATATTTAATTAATTTCACAAATCGACAAAATAAAAATTAAAACCATATAATATAATCCGTAAGAAATCCACGCGATAATAAACAGTGTGGAATTTATACGCGGTTGACATTAAAAAAACCGACGTACAGATCGTAAATTATAATCTTAAATTATGCGTTTTTTTTTTCACATAGTTATTAATTTTGATATAATTCATATCGTTTTATGTCCAAATCCGACTTTAATACTTTTTTTTATTACGCTTTTGAAGAATATTCTATATTTTTTTTTCTTTGTGGGTCGATCTTTGTATAATATTATATTATATTTATTATATGCGCGTATGATTTTTTTTTTGTATTTGTATTTATTTTTTTTAATCCGCATATTAGAGCAATTAATTTAATAAGTCCGATACTACAAATAACCAGTCGATTGCTACTTGATAAAAAAAAAACGGACTTAATAGTCGAATTCTTCGTATAAATCTCTGTATGTGAATATAATATACGTGAGAAAAAGCTCGAAAGTTTCCACACAATTCCAAGTATGCGGCCATTAACGACGTCATAAATATTAATATTTTTATAAATTATTTATATGAACACACATACACATATAAATATATATATATAGATGCATACACACCAACACAAACGATTTGTGTTAAAAAAAATAAAAAAAGAGAAAAGGCTCGTACGACATAGGATTATCGAGAGTCGTTCATCACATTTGAATATTTATTTATGCGAGCGTTTGTCTATTTTATGTATTTTTTCGTCTATCATACTAGCTCTTGTTTGTTTGTATATTATTTATAAATATATATAAATATACATATGTGTATTGTTTGTGTGTGTGTGTTTTATTTTATTTTTATTTTAGTTCGTGTATGTCACGCGGTCATTATCATAAATCTGCTGTTTAAAATATGTTCACTGCCCGTCGCCTAATGAAAGGTTCGACCGGCAGCTAAGGTGTTAAACGTTTACATAATCAACCCTATAAACGAAAAAATAATAATATGTGTAAATGTCGCTTTTTACGACATGATCGTCAATCATAATAATATATTAAATTGAATATACCCTGATAAAATATATTTTTTAAATTATTTATATCGGTATAAATGATTAATTTTTCGTGTTACATAACTTAAAAAGTGTTAAATAAATTCATTCTATAATAAATTTATTAATATTTTTATAATTATTCAATATCATCTTGATTTATATATATGAAAATATATTTCATAAGATATATTATTTTTTTGATTTAATTTATTTTTATATATTTATATTATTATGATATATATGACGATAAAACTTTAACAATCTTTGTTACGATAAATCAACCTTTGTTTCCACAAATTGTAATTTAAATACAAGTGTTTTAATATCTCAGATGAAATATAACACAAATATAAATATTTTATTTCTTGAAAATTGTTGTATTAGTATTATATAGAGTTCAAAATACAGAATATGAAAATATTTAATATACATTTTGTATTATTTTCTATACATTCACAATACGAAAGACATGTTTGCCATTGAAAACATTATAATTCGTACACTGTGAAAATATTAATAATTGGAAATTGATTTGTCGAAAGCTTTTTCAATGGATATAAATAATTAATATATAATATACAAACTCATGTATCCATCAACGTAAAATATTGATTTTTCTCTATTATTTTTTATTGAAAATATTTTTATTATTTTCCTTTTAAAATTGCTTGTTAAAAAAGCTGTATAAATATAGATCAATTTCATATAATGATACTATTTGATTATTCATTTGAATATATATACTGTTAATAAAATATGTAAATGATTTTTTTACCATATATATATAAATTGCTTTTTCTCAGTATCGTCGGTAGTCGAGAACAAAATGTACTCGTATAAGCTTTTAGTGTTTTTCTCCGTATTTTACACAGTTTTGAGCGATGAAAACAATAAGTCAATTATACGTATTTATTACTTTTTTACATTCTCGTTTGTTAAAAAATCCCATCCAAAGATTTAAATTTTAAATCAAAAATATTTCTAGAACCGCAATGTCGAGCAAATGAAACTTTCACTAAAGATATGATTTAGAACCCAATTGCGCATTGGACATACCGTTGAAGTTACCAACAAAACCATTTTGCACTTGTTTACCGGGATATGCAAGGATTGGAAATCAAAATTGCGTTCTAGAATCTGATTGCCGTTAGTAAATCTAATAATTGAAGAAAAAACAAATAACGTTTTTTTTTTATTACGAATTGACTTTTCAGCTGTTTGTTCTGAACCTAACGAATATTTCTCGTACTGCATAAATCCTTGTCCTCCTGGTGTATATTGTTACGCTCCTTGTTTACCAGGATGTTTATGCAAACCAGGATTTACTCGTAGTTTCGAAAATAAATGCGTGTATAAAGGTAATTAATACTTTTAAATAGATGCAGATACAATTAAATCTATAATTTAATTTAATTATAGGATTATGTCCGGGACCAAACGAAATATATACCGAATGTGCAGACCCTTGTCCTCCGAGATATAGATGCATTGTAGCATGTTTAAAACGTGGATGCATTTGCAAAAAGGGATATAAACGAAACAAATATAATATATGCGTGAAAGACATCCCTGAAAAATCTAATTAGAAGTGAAAATAATATACATTACTTACGCGAAAAACTTTTCAAAAATACGTCAAATTATCATTTAATTAAAATATATATTATTTACTTCATATGCAATAAATCTCTATTAAAGTAAAACATTTCAATAACAATAACTTTTCTTTTTCTGTCTCCAAAAACATTAAACTATAAAATAAATAACTTTATAAAAACAAAATTTTATTTATATTAAAAATGTATAATGATAATATCAAAAAATGTACAATTAAATTAAAAATGTCTTAAAAATTTTGAGAAACACTGTTCCAAATATAGAATATGTGAAGATCTAGTATACGATTTATACTGCTTTTCATATTAATATTCACAACAGGAAGGACATGTCTGTCATCTAACACATTATATTTCGTATGTCGTAAAAATATTATTAACCGAAAACGTTTGTTTTGTGAAAAGATACGATGTATTTATTTTATAAAGAGTTTGATGTAAAATATTATTTATACACACTGAAAAAGCTTTTTCAGTGTGTATAAATAATGTTCATATAAATTGCAAACACGTGTATCCATCTTCGAATCAATAATTTATTCGAATTAATTCTTACTGAAAATAGTTTGTCGTATTATTTGCCCTTCATAAATTCATAAAATTGCTTATTAAAAAGCTGTATAAACAGATATCAATTTTATATAGCGATATGATTATTCAGTTGAATAAATTTACTCTTTATAAAATATGCGCTTGATTTTATATAAAATGCATTTTTCTCGCTATCAAAGACAGTTGAAAACAAAATGTATAAGTTTTTGGTGCTTTTCTTTGTATTTTATTCAGTTTTTGGAGATCAAAATGATGAACCAATTATAGGTATGTGCTAATATTATATAGCAATTTCTAATACAATCCGATCTCTATATAAAATTAAATTCAAATTAAAAATATTTCTAGAACCACAATGTAGAGGAAATGAAACTTTTACTATTAGAGATGATCCAGAACCGAACTGTGCTTTAGATATGCCAATATATCAACCCACAGAACCATTTTGCACTTGTTTGCCGGGATATGCAAGGATTGGAATACAAAATTGCGTTCTAGAATGCGATTGCCGTTAGAAAATCTAAAAATTAAGTATCATTCAAATGACGACAAACTATCATTAATATGATAAAATTAACTTTTAGCAATTTGTCCTGGATTTAACGAATATTTATCGTACTGTATAAATCCTTGTCCTCCCGGCGCATATTGCTACGTTCCTTGTTTACCAGGATGTTTATGCAAACCGGGATTTACTCGTAGTCTCGAACAACAATGCGTATATAAAGGTAAAAAATATATATATATTTAATTGCGTGCAAAGATAATATAAATAATTATTTTGTAAATTCAAAAATCCAATCGTAGGTTTATGTCAGGGTCCAAACGAAATATTCACAGAATGTACAAATCCTTGTCCACCGGGTGAACAATGTTTTGTACCATGTATTCCTGGATGTATTTGCTTAGAAGGCTATGAACGAAATGATGAAAACATATGCGTAGAGAAACCTTCAAGTCTCCGTATGTAATATATTAAAAATTTCTATTTTTTTTTTTAATTAACGATTAACATTTTACATAATTTAATAAAAAATATTTCAATAATATTCCTTTGTAAGTATTTAAATTATTTTGCAAATTTTAATATTTTGAACATATATTGATTTATTTATTTAAAGACGCGTATTATATTTCTATATTATATTTTAATTGAAATACAGAATGTAAGGACCCCAATGAAACTGTTGTGTATGCGTGTTTGCCATGCAATACACCTGCAGAAACGTGTCAGCCAGCGTGTTATCCGATATGTGATTGTAAATATGGTTTTAGAAGAGATTCTGAAGGAAAATGTATTCCCGTCGAATGATTAGATACGTAAAAAAAATATTGTAATATTAATATTGATGTATATTTTGCATTTTTATTATTAAAATTATTAAATTTTCTTATTAAAAAAATAACTAAAATTTATTTATATTTTTATAAAAGAAAACCTTTTGATTAAAAAATATTACTTTATTAATAAAATATTTTTTTACTTATATACAAGTTGTTAAATACATATTTCAATAATTATAGTGCATATATGGTAAATATCAATCGTTAGGTATAAATATAAAAAAATGTTACTGATAAAACGATAGTGAAATATTTTAGTTTAAATAAATGTTAATTGAAAAGAAAAAATAATAATTAAAATTATTATTTCAAAATGAAATGAAAATTACGGATATATAAAGTAAAAAAAAAAAATACATAACACGAATTGTAGTAGTAATTTAGAAAAAAACAATTATGGCATAAATTTTAAAAATAAGGAAGAGATTTTTTATATACTTATATATATTTTTTGATTTATAATGTTTTATAAAACTATCGTAAACTTTAAAAAAGTGTTAAAAATTCGACTTTTTTAATTCATCCCTCGTAGATAATTTTTCGATTGATTTTATAAAAAAATGAAATGTAGAAATCAAAAATATGTATGTGTTTATTTTTTTTCATAATTTTATGATTATTCAGTTGAGCAATTATATGGTTCATAATTTGCGCAAATGTAATAAAAATATTTCATATAAAATGCATGATTTTTACGATCGTTAGTAGTCTAAAACAAAATGTATAAGTGTTTAGTGCTCTCCTTCATATATTTTGCTGTTTCATGTGATTTAACCTATGGAAGATTCAGAAGTATGTGCTAAATACACTATACCGTATAATGAAATATGTTTATAATTCATATTTAAAATATTTATAGAACCAAATTGTCGAGCCCAATTGTGCTCTGGATATGCCGGTGATAATACCTTCAGAACTATTTTGCACTTGTTTACCGGGATATGCTAGAATTGGAATAGAAAACTGCGTTTTAGAAAGCGATTATCGTTAGTAAATATATAAATACCGTATGATTAAATTGATACATATCATCATTCAAATGATTGAATCAACTTTTAGCCGTTTGTTCTGGGATTAATGAATATCTATCGTATTGTATAAATCCTTGTCCTCCTGGTGCGGTTTGTGGTGAACCTTGTCCTGTTGGTGTGCCTTGTGGTGTTCCTTGTATGCCTGGATGTTTATGCAAACCGGGATTCGTTCGAAGTCTCGAACAAAAATGTGTATACAAAGGTAGAAAATATTATTAAAAGGATGGATAATTAAAATATTTATACTGCATATATCATAATTCAATTATAGATTTATGTTGGGGTCCAAACGAAATATTCACAGAATGTACAAACCCTTGTCCTACTGGTGAACATTTTATTGTTCCTTGTATTCCTGGATGTATTTGTTTAGAAGGATTTATAAGAAACGATGAAAATATGTGCGTAGAGAAACCAGCGGAACTCAACACGTAATATGTTATTAACTAATATTTCTTTGATTAAACTGGTGTTATAAAAATCTTTTGTAAATATCTAATTTGCCTTATAAATTTTAAAATTTCAAACTTTAATTTTTATATTTAGAGACGTAAATTTTGTTTATATATTTTAATTAAAAAATAAAATGCAAAAATCCCAATGAAAAAAATGCGTCTGAATTTATAAACTTCTATACATCGAGAGGTATCATGTAAAAATGGTTTCGAAAGAAAATGTGTTACAGTTAAATCTTTAAATTCATAAAAACTCGGATTAAATTATATTTGTTGCTAATTTTCTATAATCATTTGAATCTACGCTAATAATTAATCGGAGATAAAGTAATTTCAATTTAAATTTTGTTTGAATATATATAATATATATAGAAAAAAAAATTCTTGACAAAAATAATATAAATTAAGAAAAATATTTTTATTGAAAATTTATATGAGATCTTAAATATTGATCAATATGTAGATATATATATTTGTATATCTATATATTATTTTCATAACATTTAAAAGTATATTAAAAAAGAAAACGTGAATACCTTGTAAATTATATAAAACAGATCGTTTGTAAAAAACACTTGAATAATCATAACTTCCATAAATCAAATTAAAATTGACAGCAATTCAAACGCCTATAAATATGACGAGAAAAAACATTTTCTTTTTAATAGTCGTCAAAAATGATAAACGCGATGTTGAAGTTAATCGTGTTGTTCGCTTTATTTTATACAATTGCAACCGTTTCTCCCGCAAAAGAAGGTATATTTTAATACACATAATCATATTTAAAACAAAAATCTGAATAAAAATATTTTTTTAGAACGAAGATGTAAAAGAAATGAAGTTTTCAAATATGCATCCGGTTGTGAACCTAATTGCGCTGCAGACTATCAGCAATGCATAAGAGCTCCTTATTGCGTTTGTAAAGATGGATATGCTAGACTTGGAAAACTTAATTGCATTCCAAAATCCCAATGTCGTTAGTGAATTTTGAAATTTGCTTAAATACTTTTTATTATTAGTATTTTTTTAACATAAAATTAAATTTATTTTTAGCAAAATGTTCTGATCCTAATGAATTTCTTACATACTGTATAAATCCTTGTAAACCTAACGAAAACTGTAACAGAATTTGTATACCCGGATGTGTTTGCAAATCTGAATTTAAACGTAGTTTTGAAGGAAAATGCGTCAATGCCAGTAAATTATTTTTTTTTAACGTATAAATGGTTCGATTTTATAATAAAAAATCATAGTTTTATCATATAAAAATGTATTTGTAGGTTTATGTACAGGACCAAATGAAATATATACAGAATGTATAAATCCTTGTCCTCCTGGTGCTTATTGCTTTGCAGCATGTATTCCCGGATGCAAATGTATAGACGGATTTAAACGAAATGAATCTAATATATGCGTTGAAGATATTCCTTCACTACCTCCTCCAGGTGGTATGTAATAAAATATATTATAGGAAGAATTGCAAAAAATATCCTATAATTTTGTATAAATTTTGAGTTATCATTTTGCTAAAAAAAAATCTTATTTAATACAGAATGTAAAGATCCAAATGAAGAATATGTTGAATGTATGAGAAATCAATGTCCACCGGGAAGATTTTGTGCGGCAGTATGCAGACCGGGATGCCAATGTAAAGATGGTTTTGAAAGAAAAAATGGAAAATGTGTTCCGGTTATAAACTACGAAAAATAATTAATTAATATATATATATATATATATATATATATATATATATATATATATATATATATATATATATATAAAGATATTATTATAAATATGAAGAGAAAAATGTTTTTATACAAAACAAATCAATATCAAAGTTTAAAAACATTTGTTTATATCAAATAAATATAAAACTTTTTATGATGAAATATTTATTTATTTACCTATAATTTTGTTGAAAAATAAATAATCAACGTCTATTATCATAAACGATCGTCAGTTAATAATATTAGTATTTAAAATAACAATTTGCATTACCTTTTATGAAAACGTTAATAACAAAGAGGTCAACATTAATATAAATAAATTTATTAGTATGTCGTTAAAAAATATTTATCAATAGTATTTGATTGACATAATGTTTCTATTTTCTTAAACGTATGTCAAAGTTTTTTTCAGTTGATATAAATAATTATCACGTAAAGTTGGATCACATGTGTATCTAACTATTAATCATTTATTCATAACAAATAAATTTAACAGAAAATATTTCTTCTTATTATTTACTCTTTGTATATTTGAGAAATTGCTTATTGAAAAGCTGTACTAACATAAATTAATTTTATATAGCAATATGAATAAACAGTTGAATAAATTTTGCGATATGAATAAACAGTTTATTTACACAGAAAAAATTCAATTGATATAAAATGCATATTTTTCAACGATCTTCAGCAGTCGAAAACAAAATGTATAAGTTTTTATTGGTTTTCTCTGTATTTTGTGCAGTTTTAGGTGAACAAAATGAAGAATCATTTATAAGTATGTATTAAAATTATATAGTCGTTTTTAATACAGTTCGATCAAAAAATATAAAATTATAAATTAAAAATATTTCTAGGACCGCAATGTTATGGTAACGAAACATTTACTATAAGAGATGATTTAGAACCCAATTGTGCTCTGGATATGCCAGTGAATTTCCCTTCAGAACCGTTTTGTACTTGTTTACCGGGATATGCAAGGATTGGAATACAAAATTGTGTTTTAGAAACTGATTGTCGTTAGTAAATTTTACTAAATATCGTTCAAATTATAACCAATAATTAATGTAGTAAAATTAACTTTTAGCTGTTTGTTCTGGTTATAATGAATATTTATCGTACTGCATAAATCCTTGTCCTCCCGGTGCATATTGTTACGCTCCTTGTCTACCTGGATGTTTATGCTTACCGGGATATACTCGAAGCCGAGAAGAAAAATGCGTATATGAGGGTAATTAATATTTATAAAATAGGTATACGGATAATTAAAACAATTATATTCCAAATCTAAAATGTAATTATAGGACTTTGTCCGGGACCAAACGAAATATTTACAGAATGCGCAAACACTTGTCCTCCAAATGCAGAATGCATTGATCCTTGTTTCCCCGGTTGTGTTTGTTTAGAAGGTTTTACACGTAATAAAGAAAATATTTGCGTAGAGAATCCTTCGCCATCTATAGAACCCTGTATGTAATATTAATAACTGACGGAAGAATTTTCTCAGCCGTTTTACAGATTTTTAAATTATTGTTTTATAACGTCAAGAATGTTCAAAATTAAGATTTAAAGTTATTTCCAGCACCGCAATGTCGAGTAAATGAAACATTTACTTTAAGAGATGATTTGGAACCCAATTGTGCTGTAGATATACCAGAGTATTATCCTACAGAACCGTTTTGTACTTGTTTACCAGGATATGCCAGAATCGGGATAGAAAATTGTGTTTTAAAATCCGATTGCCGTTAGTATGCATTAAAACTATTCGTGATTCGAATGATATATCATATAACAAAATGTAAAATTCATTTTTAGCCGTTTGCTCTGATCCTAATGAATATCTATCTTATTGTACAAATCCGTGTCCTCCTGGTGCATATTGTCGTGCCCCATGTCTTTTTGGATGTTTATGCAAACCGGGTTTTATACGAGGTTATGATAACGAATGCGTGGATGAAAGTAAATATTAGATATAATTTAACTGATTAATAATTATTATTGTAATATAACGTATATATAAATCGATTGTAGGTTTATGTCCTGGACCGAACGAAGTGTATTCTCGTTTTGGAGATTGTGCTGTACGTCCGCTTCCATGCCTTTTAGGATGTACACCTGCATGCATATGCCGAAAAGGATTTGAACGCGATGAATTCAATATATGTATTCCTAAATCCTTAATTGTTTCACGTCTTTAATAATCATTTTACATAATATCTCTTACAGAAGTACAAAAGACTCCCAAAGATGAAAATAACTGTTCCGTTTTTTTTGTCGACATGAAAAATTGTATTAAAATTTGTTGAAAATAATTATATATATATATATATATATATATATATATATATATGTATGTATGTGTGTGTGTGTGTGTTTTATTATGTGTATTTTTTATATTTTTAAAAATGCAAAATTGTTGAAAACAAACCATTGTAGTAAACATCAAATTTCATTTTAATACTTTAACTTGCATTAATTGAAAACAAATTAATATTAATATGAAAATATTTATTTTTCTATAGTCACATCTTCAAAAAAGTTTTACAAAATAAAACTTTTTTTTGTAAAATTTACATCATTATACAATCATGTTTTTATTGAACAAATTGAATATATATAAAGTACATTGAAATCAATTAAAATATATATGTAAACATAATTATATTATTATCTATTTTACGATTTATTATAACAAAAATTAGACGGGATTAGGGAGAGAATCATCCCATACACATTCTCCCTTATCATTTCTGTAATATCTATCTTCACATCGACATCCCGGCTTACATTTGTTTCCTATAGATGAATTTATGCATTCACTATAAATTTCGTGTGCGCCAGGACATAAACCTTCCACAAAATAATAATGATAGTAAATAAAATATTTAGTCATATCTAATTACATTAATTGTATTAGAACTTACTATTGCTAACGCATTTATTCTCGTAACTTTTTACAAATCCATCTTGACATATACATCCAGGAACACATTCTCCTGTTTCACGACAAAAACCAACATTTGGGGGACATGTTTTTATTGTACAGTTTGAATATATCGTGTTTGGTTCCGGACATAAACCTAAAAATAAATAATTATAAAATATATTAAATATTTTATAAAATTTAAGATATCGTGACAAAAAAAAATGTTATACTTATGCTGACGCATTCTTTTTGAACACTTCTCACATATCCTTCGTTACAGAGACATCCCGGTAAACAAGGAGCAAAACAATAAGCTCCCGGAGGACACGGATTTATGCAATAAGAATAATATTCATTTAAACCACACTTTGCTGAAGAAAAAAACGAACGACAAATATTCAAAGAAAAATGAATTAAACTATATTGTTATAAAAAAAACAGCACTTACGACAATTATCCGGTGTGATGCAATTTTGCATTGCATTTCTTACATATCCTTGTTTACAAATACAAGCTGGTGGTTCTTTAAAACCCTCCGGAATATCTTTTGCACAGTTCTGTTCCTGAAACCCTTCTCGTACTACGTAACGTTCGTTCTCGTTACATTTTGGAACTAATCATTAAGAATGAAACATGAAATAAATCATTTTTTTTATAATATTTCAAATAAACAATGATTATTTTCATACCTTCACGTATTACACGTGGTTTATACTTTGACAAAACTAATGCAAAAATTAAGGATAAAATGAACAAATGTGAAATTTTCAACATCGCAGTATTGAATATCGTCGTTGAAATGAATAACTGTTTCTTCCATATCGACTGTTACATATTATCTTGTATTTTTTTTATTTGCACAACTGTATAATCAATAGTATTTGATATAAATTCATAAAAATGACATGAAATAAAAACCATTATTCGCAGTCTTCAAAAAACCTTAATTTTATATACATTTATTAAGACTTTATTAATTATATCATAATTTTTTTATGTTTTCAATACTTAAAATGCTGATATTTTTATTATTATTTGGGATATTCTATTTTTTTACTGCATTTCTGAAAAAAAAATATATTTAACATCATTTTTTAAAATAAATTTAGTTTTTTTTTTTAGAAAAATTGGAAATATATGGATAATATTTATATTTACTCAGTTGAATCAATATTAAATATTATTGTAAATGACGACTTATATCATTTAAAATTTTTCAAACTTTGATTTTAAATGTTAAATATATAACAATTGTAAAAAATATTAAAGTAAAAATCAAATTATTTTATCTAGAATATTTTACTTATTAACCTTTTTTTTTTATCAACTTCTTATAAAAGAATCATCTATATACTGTATTTTTATAGTGCTCTTTTATTCAAAAAAAATAAAAATATTATGTTTATTTTTTTTTATTGAATTAATGCGGATTTTTTAAAGTATTTGTTATTAATTAATTATAACAAAATTTTATCACACTATATATACAATACTTTAATAGAATTTACTTTTGTATTATATACTATTTTTTATATAAAGTAATAAGGTTAAGATTACGCACCAGTTTCTCAAATATTTTACTTTTATGTGAATAAAAAATACAATTTTGAAAGCGTTCATAACGTTCTACGGGAAGACGCACAATTTACGACTGGAAAACGGTTCAAAATTGCAATTATACTCTTTATGTGTAAACTGAGCTTCATAAATTATTCCAAAATAACCAATTCAGAGTTTCGCCGCATTGTTTTCAAGAAGTCTAATTAAAATATTGCGCAATTCGTACGAACGGAAGAAAACAGTATAATAATAAAAATAAAGGCGTTGGACGAAAAAAAAGGGGGGAAAACGTTTCGAAAATTCAAATATTTGTATAACGGTGTTTAGAAACTGGCAAATAAATATATCAAATGCTCGCCGCTAATTACGAATAGAAATATATATATAATGAAAAGATAAAGTAAAAAAAAAAACAGAAAAAAAATGTGTAACAATGAGACATTCATTTTTATTTTCTTCCCCCCTCTTGTTTTATTTATTTATTTATTTATTTACGCATATTTACACGCTCTCTGCACTGTTCAATGAAAATTATAGTTGTGATAACGATCGCGGAAAAACTAACGAACGGATTTTCACGAATCACAATTAAAACGATACAAAATAGTTGTAATTATAAAAATAAAAAGACAAATCGCGTTGACGATATCGATTGCAATATTGAAAATTACAAATGTAAAAAATATATTTTTTTAAATTTTGACTAGAAAATCACATTTTTCTATAGATCCATTTTTTTTTAATATTGTATACATCCGTAAAATTATTTTTAATATATATTTTGAATATATTAATTTGAAATATATAGTTATCACTAGTATATGGTACGTAATAAAGATCGACATCGGAAAATCTATTCGCCGATTTTTCATCCCCATTTGAAATCGACATGCGTCATTTCAATGAAGTCATCCAAAATATGAGGGGTTGAAAAACTACCCTCCGCCCACATATTACGGCGCACAGGGTAAATGGTATTATAGTTTAAAAGCAGCTGGCTCGCAGTTAACACATTCAAAGCGGGCGCAACAATGGGAAGCGGCGCGTGCTACGCCGTCTAACAATGAATCAAACTGACCGTCCACTCGATACAATGTTAACACGTTAAATCCGTGAATAAAAATCGCACACTTGTTTAAAATACGTATGCGTGTGCAATTTTTTGACAATGGTCACAATTGCCCCTGTTTAAAAATATATATAATACATTTAGAATCGTTAATATTGTCGTACGATGTATGGATTTTAAAATCTGTCGATAAATATTCGCCATTAAATTATATTGACCATAATATAGTGTGTTTAAATATTAAATATTTATATGAATAATACACACTTGAAAACTCAAAAATTTAAAATTTTATATTTATATAAAAAAATAATAATAATTAATAAAATCAATATTGACATAAATTTCGATGATAAAGAATGTCTAAAATATATTTTCCATTTTGATAAAAAAAAATCAATATCGCTTTCATATTAAACGTAGAAATTATTAACCGGTCTCGTCTTCGTTAAACAAACATCCCAATAAACTAATCGAGCTTTCGCGTCGTTGACGAGAAAATTTACGTATTTTATGCAAAAATTAAATATTCAAATAATTATTTGACGGCATAAATCGTTATAAATTCGACATAATTATGTTCGACCGGTCGTAATTATGACTGGTTCAAATTGATTGAATATCTGCGTTTATCTTGCGAAACCGTGAAAATAATAGCTTATAGCGGAAATAACGCTGTATTTTATTGCGATTTCTTCAGTAGCGGCGCTAGGAAAGTGTTGTATGAATAATTATTTACAACATGAAAATTTTCTATTATTAACATATAGCTTCTTCGAATTCAAATATTACATTAAATGATATTAATATTTCATATATAATCTGTTATAAATATACAAATACATATATGTAATCATAAATAAATTAAATGGTTTTATATTTTTTCTAGGTTTAAATTCCAAAATTCTAATATCATTTTTATATATGATTGTCAATGAACTAGTGACTCGATTTTAAAATATTTAATAATTATTTTAATTTTAATATATAATTCATTCTTAGAATTCCAATTAATTATAAAATGATAAACAAAGAAACAATTATAATTTTTTAAATATAATTATTTGTATTCAAAATATTTTTTTATTTATTATATGACGCAAAATATTAAAAAAAAAATTAACAAATCTTTTATTTGCCATATGAAAAAAAAAATAAAACAATATAAAATCTTATTAATATTAACGAAAATATTCTCGCTTGTCAATTTTATTTCAGCGTTTTCGAAAGGCTGACTGACACTAATACTTAAATTATACAAACGAGATTATTATTTATCGTCCTCGGACCGTTTATTAATATTATTTTTTTTTACCCCGGGGCGCACATATAAATGCGTTATTATAAAGCGATTCGTACGCTAATTAAAATTAATTTCGCGTTTATATCGAATTTATTTATTCGGCTTTCGGGTGAAAATGAAGATTTGTCAGATAACGCGCGTAAAATATTATTCATTTATATTAAAATTGAAAATATTTTTTGATATAAAGAATTCTAACCGCTTTATTTTTTGGCGTCTTCGACGAGTTTCGTCTCATATTATTATTATTATTATTATTTCGTTATTTTTATTTTTATTGTTTATTTATATCTTTCCTTGTTTATATTGAAAATTGGTTTTGTGTTAATATTTTAGATCTTAACGACGTTTTAAAGTTTAAAGCGTCAAAATATTTATCATAAAACGTCAGTATTTCTAACGATTTGAATATTTTATATAATAATAAATTAAAATTATTATTTCTTTATGCTTATAACAGTGGTAATGTATAATTAATTATTCGTTATATTGTTGTAATAGAAAAATCATTATGAAATTTTTATCTCTATGTCAGATTGTTTTGAAATCGAATTAGTCATCGAAATGTTATTTTTAAGATTTATTTTAATTCATAGAAGTCATATTTTTTTTCAAAAAAAAAAAATCAAAACTATTAATAAAAAAAATATAAAAATTATGAGTGAAATCGATGACCTACATTACTTTTAACAAATATAAAAATATTTATTATTACATTAAATTTTCTAACTGAAAATCTAATAAAATCTTGAAATTTCGATATCAAAAAAAAAATATTAATATATATTTTAAATAAATATATATTATAAAATATTTATAAATATTTATATATAAATTAATATTAATAAATATTTATATATAAATTAATATTAATCGACTTAATAAAATATTAATTGCATCAAAACTAAACCAAACAAATATAATTAGATCGGATGCTCCGTGAAGACAACGCAACAACAACAACAACAAAACAAAAATAAACTCGGAGATCTTGAATCCGGACAAAACCAGTTTCTACACTAACTTACTCGCGAGGTCTAGTTATATATATATATAAATAAATTAAATAAAAATAAAACGAGTTAAGAAATTCGTGTACTCGCACGCGCACAGATCGACGTCCAAGTGCTCACTTAACTCTTCACGAAAGTTGTTTTGTTCCGTGACAACTTGTTTATTAACAATGTATCGTCACTCGCAAGTATTTTGAATTTCGATATCGTACTTCAAAAAGTATCGAACAATAATTTAACTGCCATTATCGAAAAGCGCTATCGAAAAGAATTCTTTCATCGCACGAACAAATTAACAAACTTCATTCGTTCCATTGCATATAATTTTGATGTACCATAAAGAAGTAAATATATATTACAATTATATTTTTAGGATTAATGCTGCAACATTTAAAAAAAATTGATTAAATTTAAAAGTGGTTTATTTTTTTAAAATTGATCTATCAATGATGTTATTAATCAAAATATCTAATAAGTTCTTAAAAATAAAACTATCTACATATCTTATTGTATTTTATTATAAAATTATTAATCTGAATATTTTTGTATTATATTTTTCTTTCTTTTTTTGAAAAATAGACTATTTTATATATCACAATGTGACGTAATATAATTCTATACTTATTTTTTTTTACTGTTAAATATACATTCTTATGATAAAGAAGTAGTTATCAAATCATGACTCGTCAATTGTACTCATTAGAAAGAAAACGAGAAATCGGTAAATTTCTTGGACCCGGTCGTAAATTTATATCTTAAAACCGTAATAATATTTGAATATTTTTTCAATCGTTGGAAAAAAGATAGGACCTTTAAAAAGGCGCTCGTTGGAAATAAAAAAAAACAACGATAAAATAACCCGACATTCTAGGATTTAATGGGTTTAATATTCTTCTACATTTTTTCCACAAAATCGATGTGTTTAGCCCTTAAAATTATACGTGTATATATATAAATATCCATTTCGATAAGGAAAATTTCAATATAATACGGTAATACATAGATGCACTTATATATATTCGATTATATATTTGTACTTAACAACGCGATACATTTTATGACACATTTTCATTTTTAATTTAATTATTCATATAAAATAAAATGGCCGTCAATTAAACGACGTGCACTTTAACGACTTTTGCGTTCGACCTTCGCTTTATTTAATTTTCTATTATTATTTTTTTTTTCACTTTATAAACACGCACATAATTTACAATGCAATAAATTTCAAAAGAACCAAGCAATTAATTTGTCGCCGATGAGAAGGGATGATATTTTTATTTATTTTTTATTTAATTTTCATAAGCAAATAATATGGATGGAAAAACGACATTATGACTTTATTTTTCAATTTTCGGAATATTTTATACAAATGTCGGTGTTTGAGAAGGGCTGATTTAGATTATCTTCGTGTTTGATACGTCAATGATGAAACAACACACACACAACATGGCCGCGTCAAAAGATGTGATCAATGTTTAATGATGCACTCAACGTCCAAAAAAAAAATACTAAATTGAGAAGATGCGGTTATGGTCAGGGTTAAGTAATCGACATACGAAATTTTCAACTCCAACCCTTAATAATACTCAAACGTTTTCCCATATGAAATTTCAATTTCAATAATTATATATAAATATTTCTGATTATCTTTACTATTACTTCTCTTAATAATAATTTGATATTGATTATTTTTAATTAAAATCTTTACGAAATAATCATTAAGAAGATATAATAAAAAAAATACTTTATATGCTATAAATTATTATAGTAGCCAATTTTAATCATAAAATATAAAAGTAACATATAAGTTAAAATTTTTAAGTTAAAAGAAGATGAAATCTGAGTCGAAACTCTTACACCGATTTCGACTTTCACCACGCACAACCCTGCTTGTAGTTGAAGTGTATTACAAAAAGGGGACGAGATAATGTTCTTTTTCTTATTTTTCACTCGACATTCAACACTCCTTGTTCCTTTTGCAGCATAGAAGGACACGTGTAGAAGTTTGTCGTCATCGACCCTCGTCTTCATCACGCGATCGACACATCGTATGAATTATTCGCGAGACCGAATATAGTTGAAAAAAAAAATATATATATATATATACTTGTGAAAAATCACGAAAATTCCAGTCGAGATTTTTTTATACGCGATTCGGGTCGAGATATTGTGAAAATTTTAAAAATCTTAAAATCAGATTACTCAGATACATACATGTCGATAAAATAAAACGCATATCGTTATCATGATCAAACTTGAAATTTTATTTTTTATACACTAAATCGATTTTATTTAAGAAAAAATCTTAGTAAACAGATTATCATTACATATCACGAGAATAACTTCTTTTGATATCATTTTTCTTTAAATATACCTACATATATTTACTATAATATTTGAAAATTGATGATTGAATCATACCTAATAAAAAATTTAATTTATTTTCTTGAAATTTACTATAAAGCATTATAATTTACTTTATGATAAATATTCAATACAAAAAACAGTTTTTTTAATATTTATAAATAACTAGTATGTATTAAATATATAATAAAACTTTATATTGAAAAATATATAACATATATGAAATCAGATAAACATTTTCAATTGTATATGAAATAGTTAGCTTGCATAATATAAACAGAAAAGAATGCAATAAGAATCGCAATAAATTCTCTAGTCCATTGTATGAAATTTGAACGCTTTTAACTGACTCGAATAACTCGGCAGAATGGGGGAGGAAGGTCAAAACAACCCCTCGTAAATTCCTATTTTAATTTCAGCGCTAAAGGGAAAAAAATATAAAAACAATAACATAACAAACGCGAACTAGACTCGACTAAATATCACCAACAATGATTTACAACTTCCTGTGCCGCTCGACTCAACATATGCACTTTTCTGAAGAAATATTGTAAATAGTGGAAGAAGGTGAAAAAAAAAATGCAACGTAAACATAAAATTTACATTTTTCTATATTTATAAATTTATATTTGAACGTGCGCAGGGGGATGAGTTTACATAGTTCACAGGGCGAACGACAAATCCGGTAAATGCGAAATTTCATGTGTCAAAAATTAAATCTCCCCCTGCTCGTTTCATACGTATTATTTATTCTCGTTAATATGATCGGCGATCATATTACGTTAAATATATTATGTCGTGTGTGAGCAATCAAAAATTCTACCCCTATTTTGCGCTATTTCAATATTTCGCATACACAAATGTAAATCGAAATTTAACACGTATATATACATAAATATTTATATATCGAATTAAAAATGATATATTTACTCATATTACGCATCATATGAAAATTTTCTAACACGCCGTATATACGCGTGTATGTATGTATGTGTGTATGTATGCTTTCGTGTAAATCGCGGTATCAATGAAACGTGCGAAGTTAGAGTATTCGTAGTATTCGTAGTAAACATTGTATAGTAAGCCGACAATTGTTCGACAATCTTTCCGCTCTCGGGTTTCATTCGGCTACCGAGGGATTTCGGCTGTGACCTCGACGACTACCCCTAACTCAGACCCGTACTTAACACGGACTAACCCTTAACTCAAACCCACCCACCGACGCCAACCACCCCTTAAGTATCGATTGCGTCGCGTGCCGGTGCGACAACTCGGCTTATTTACGCGAGCCGCGCTTCGAATTCCGGGGTTAATTTTAGTCCGACGACTTAACTCGAAAACGGGGTTAAAACCCCACGGGGGTTACGACTTTTAAACTCGTGTCTTTTCACTCTTAAAACGCCTTCTGAGCGATTATGACGCCTTATTATATTTTTAGTCGTATAAGATTTTTAGTATCATACTATATATATATATATATATATATATATATATATATATATATATATATATATATATATATATATATATATATATATATATATATATGTAGTATGATACTAAAAATACATATATTGTATAATGTTACGTCTTTCCTGTTCTTCCATATGATGCTGAAACTTGGACCTTAGACCCTGTAACTGAAAAACATCTAGCTACTAGAGAATATTAAGAATATCTTAGACCGATAAATCAAATAATAAAGTAAAAAAAAAAAACACCAAACATACTGAAAACGGTTAAATTGAGAAAAATGTAATACTGACAAAAATGGAAACTAAAATCAAAAAAAGAAACAAGATTTTTGCCTTCAAAAAACATCTCTGATCCGAACGACATTTCGATACTTATATTTTGATCGATTTTAACCCACGGCAAAAAAAAAGTTTCCAATCCCTGCTTTATGCCAAACATTTCTGGTCAATGACATATTTATTCATTGTTTAAATAAAAATAGTAAAGTTTCATTATAAACGTATCCTAATGCAGAGATATTCAATCTTTCGATTAAATATTAATAATTAAAAAATATCCTAAACATCAATTAAATTACATTTAACGTCATCAAATATTTCTTAATAATTAATGACGTAAATTACTGTTTAGAACTGAAGACTTTCAACATTTGATACATTATTGTTTTTTTTTTGCGAATCATGTCATTGACCTACGTTCAACCTTTTCATGTTTTTTATCTAAGATCTTCACACAATACGATATCATCATAATAATATTTTAAGCTGAAATATAACACTTTTCATAAATTAAAAATGAAAATAATATGCATCGTGTATTTGAATTTGACACCTTATGGGTCATAGATAAAAAGAGATTATTATATTTACTCATATAGAGGATATTAAAAAAAAAACGAAAATATCGAGATTCATCATTCAATATATACGTAATTAAAGGGATATGAAACCTTTTTTTCATACTTAGATCCGGTTTACTTACAAATTATTTTACTATATCAGGAAATCTCGTACATTGATAAAGTTCATGTTACGCTCACACCAGTTTACGTATAGTAATTGTTTTAAAAACATAAAACACAATATGTGCATTAACGCAAATTGATATGCCGTGTTTTTGAGATTAATTCCCCATTTTCATATCGACATAAATTCCGATTATGGTCACACATATTTTTTATACGACCGTACGATTAATAAAATTCGTTACAGTTCCACGAATCCGACCGTTTTTTTTTATTAGTTATAATATATAAATTTTTGCTTAGATGGAAATAAATTATTTATGACATCCATTCTACAAAACAAATTTACATTCAATTTAAATAATATTTATTTAAGTGAAAATTTTTATTATAATTTATACGGGCGAATTGTTATAATGTGAACGCGGCTGATTAATGGCGAAATTAACTATTATAGATTTATGGTCGCCCTACAAAATTATAAAAATAAAGATAATAAAGTTGATTCGAATAGACGATCAGATTAGCCGAAAACGAACGTATCTTAAATTTATTACATCGTCATAAAATATTAGAGAAAACGAACGCATTGGACATTCTATAAATTTCATATAACGGATAAGATAAAGAAAATTTAATCGTTAATATTTCACAAAAAACTCACAGTCGGTGAATAAACATGACGAATTCAATATAATGATATACACCGAATTATAATTATTATAATAGATTGATATTAAATAAAGAAAAAAAAATAACTGTGAAGCTTCAATTTGCGGCGATTTGGACATCTCTTTTAAGTTTTTTACTTATATTCTGCATCTGTTCGATTTCAGATTTCGATTTTTCACTATTTTTTTTTTTTGCTAAAGCACTCAATGCATCATTGCATTTTTTATATTTTATTGTAGATCACTCTAAAAAAATATCGTATAAAATGCAATAAAAAAAGTACCATGATATATACTATATCATATAATAAAATGAATCAAAGTTTATAGAATAAATCACAGAAGAATACATATTTTGAATTAGAGTTTGACAATATTTTTTTTTAAATTCTAAATTTTGACATTATATTTCTAAAATAATAATTTATAATAATTTGATCTTTTATACTACTAATAAATCGGTGTTATAAAACTATAAATTTTCTGTTATCGTTCAATTATCTATAATCATATTGATTTATTACTATTCTTTTCATTTATTTTCATATATAAATATTGATTTTTTCTATTAATACATTTCAAATATAATAATTTTTTGACTATCTATTTTTTTTATTTTAACTTCTTTCTTAAAATAAATAAAATTTGTAATATTAACATATAATGAAAAAATTCTATTAAAATTATTTTAATAAATTTCACAAAATAAACACGAATTTTGCGAAAAAAAAGTCTTTCAAATATAAAATGTTCTATTCAATTACGCAATAAGAAAATAATATATCGATATTCGGATACATCTATTGTACCGCAAACATCTATTATCTATCCGAACTAAAATCATTAATATATATTCAATAATAAAATTCGACATCATTCGAACGACGACCTCGAATTTTTACCGCCATTTTACATGCTTATTTTTTTATTTTTTTTTTTTGTATACACATTTATTTATATATTTTTTTCATAGCAGATAAGAAGACTATGGACACGGCGACAGTTTACCGTTCGCTTCTGACACTTCTAGATGTCGCATTTCAAGCGTCATTACTTCCAATCAAGCGTCGGATGTTTCAATTTTGACGGGAAATCTTCGTTTGAGTAGCGTGTGATTGACGTTTATGACTTCGCTTTGAGCGCGGTCATAAATCCGATTTCGGTGTGAAATTGGCATAATAATAGTTCATAAAAGCTCCTATCGGTAACAACTTTACGAAGCTTGTCGCTATCGAAGATGCTCTCTTTGATCTATTTCATCCGTCGCTCGTTAATTTATTTTTAAAATTTCTCGTCTTTCAACATCACTACCGAATTATTATTGTATTATATATATATAATGTTATAACGTATACCGCAATAGCGAGATCGTACGAACCACATAAAAGAACGAAATATTTTCAACAGTTACAAGCAAATATCTCATAAAAATTTGTAGTCGTATTTATATTACAAAAATTCAACAATAATATTATTACGTTTTATTTCCTAGTTCAAATCTTTATGATATATATCGTATATATCGGATATATGAAACGATATGTAATATGAAATATAAAGAAATATCTTTATTTTATTTATACTTTCAATCATTATTTTTATATTTCATGATATATATATTATAAATTTTAAAGAGAGAAACGTCCAAACAAAAATAAATCGCATAAAATTTTCAACTTAAACCGAGGGATACTTTTTCGTAATGAATCATTCGTAATGCTGGGGCAGTTTTCGCATATGGAGCATACGAGTGTGCGGTTCATTTATTTTTATACGAGCGTCGAGCATTTGTAAGAAAGTCGTTAGGGATTATGAAAGAAGGGGTGGCGACGCTAATGGTAATAATGGTAACGGTAATGGTAATGGGGGTGGCGGGTGCTAATAATGATAGTGAGTGTGTGTGGTTCTCATTTACCGTTAATGACTGTCCAGTGTGAAATGAGCACGTCGACGGTGTCATGTAACGTTTAAGCTTCGGTCTAACTGACGCCCCACGGATAATAGGGACAATTTTGTTCCTATTTTATATATCCAAATATCCGTATATTTGTATTTATCTCGACATTATATACTCGACTTGAATCTTCAAACTATATTTAAGACGATATATATATATTAAATAAAGACCGATCAATCATTATAAATTTTATGATAAATATCATTAATATATTAAATATTCGAAATCATATGTTTATACTGTAAATTGTACTATTTTTATCCAAATTATTCAAGAATGTATTTTACAAATTTAGATAAACATTCTGACATGTGCACATTTTCGAAACATCTGTAGAGTGGTTTCGGATTTA
Organism: Leptonema lineaticorne; assembly: GCA_024500535.1. Taxonomy (NCBI): domain Eukaryota; kingdom Metazoa; phylum Arthropoda; class Insecta; order Trichoptera; family Hydropsychidae; genus Leptonema; species Leptonema lineaticorne. Next base: position 5,761,377 of record JANIJI010000016.1, on the reverse strand, counting down.
AATCCCTAATATCGCTCATAGAAAATATAATCGCATAAAATTTATTGTCGCACATGTTCGCACCTTTTAAACTGAAAATAGTCCGAGAACGATCTCATTACGGATCGTTTTTATTGCCGATTTTTTTTTTTTTTGTTTTACTCTACCGCTTATTTTATTATCCGAATAGAACGATTTCGATTTCGTTATAACGAAGGCGAAGATGGCGGTTCATAAATGGCCGCATCACTTGATTTACGACGCCCGCGCTATAAAACGGACGCGTAGTCGCAAACCGACACCGAAACGAAAGGGTTAATAGAGTGTTCGATGGAGATTATTATTATCGCAATCCGTGTCCGATCCATTTCTCGGGCCGCGGACCGCCGCTTGACGACACAACCGCTACCGCCGATTATAAAGCGGCGATCTCACGCATAATTTTGACTTTCTTCGACGCCCGTTTTTTACGACGTTTGAACATATAATTTTATTGCTTATTAAATTATTTTCAGGATTGATGCGATCGCCGCTTTACATTGACGGTGTGTCGAATTCTATGGATTGCATCCGTTTTCTTTTTCGAGCTTTATTTTATTTTGATTTTTTTTTTGTATAATAATGTGGCAGACCGTCGCTTTCGTTCACGACCTGTGAACTCGGTTTCGATTTTATCGTTTTCGAATTATGAGACTCGATTAAGAAAGGACCTCACCTGAAGCATTTTTAATTTAATTTATCATAATGTGTTTAAGAAATGCATAAAAATATAAATCGTTCATATATAAAGCATTAAAAATATATTACAAATCTTTATTATTATCATTATAAATATTTTTGAACTTTTTAAATGTATAAATAATATATAAACAACGTTAATATTCTTATCAATTGTCAAAATAAACAATATAAACACATGTTTTTCATTTATATTTAAATAAAATAATAATGTTAAACAGACATAATTCGACTTTGTTTGATTTTAAAAAATATTTAAGGAATCTGTTTTGAGAATTTCTGAACACGGAATCGTTTCATTAATTGACATATGAATATGCTTATACACGCATACATATATATATATTTAAGTTTTAACCGATGCGTATCCAAATATTTGGAAAACTGTTGTTTAAAATATCGTGTCAACATTTGCCACGCGTCAACCAAAAACAAACACCGAACGAGTGCACTTCACGATCTGTAAGACATCACTTTACACTGACGTTTCTCTTTCATCTATTTTTTTTTTCATTTTTTTCATCTAACTTTTTTATATATAATTTATATAATATAAATATATTATAAGACATGCTAAAGTTATTTTGATTAATTTCGTTCTATTTTTAGACGATTTTTTTAAATTAAATATATATATTGTATATAGATGAAAATAGTTACAAATTTTTTATTATTTAATGCAATTATGAAAATTAATATTAATTAAAAAGATATATTTCTAATTTTTATATATTTTTATTTTATCTCCAAATATAAATGATTAAAATAGTCTAGAAATATTCTTCAAATAACAAGTTGATCCATCAATTACCTTTCAACTACCTTCCGCAAAAATGAGTTGGCATTTTTCAACGATGTTTACTCAATAATACTATTATAGCAAGTTATATCTTTTTTTAACGCTTCAAAAAAAAATGTTACAAATTGATTATCTCGGTAATATTCAACATTCGAGAAATGGCGTGAATTCATATATTCATTATTACAATAAAACATTCATATATAATTTACATAGACGAAAATATCATATTTTAATAATTGTAATTAGACTCGTCGGAGTGATTATAACAAATGCTAAGAATAATTACAACGAAACAATTTCGCTTAATCGAATCACGGATTCGATTCAATTTGACTTTGTAATCTACATGGCGTCGTTTAATAGATCTCGTCGTGATGTTTTCGCGAGATTTATCGACCGATGTTTGTTGCCCGTTGTTGTCTGTTGTTGTGGTTGTTGTTGTTGTTGCCGTTGTCGTTTTCGACTCCGATATCCTCACGGTGTAATATATATTTTAAGGACACCGTTTTCCCACTTCGATCTCGCTGTTCGATCATTAAATCGAGTTTAGCGATCATTCGCCATTTATCCATACACGATCGTTACGTTCATCGGCCATGTCCGTGTCTTTCGATTAACAAAAAATAAATAATAAAAAATGAGAAGGGGGGGGGGTAAAAAAAATAACGTTCCGAATTAACGTTAGCGATCTGCACAACAGTGCTACCATTCGGACATGGTCGTAAATTGAATGCTTAAAAAATAATTAAATGAATTCGTATCTGGTGTTAAGCCATATACAATTCGAACTACAGATCAATTAAATATTAAAAAAATATTATATATTTTTTGTTTATATCAAATAAAACATTTTAAATTTGCTTTATAATTGTATTAATTTAATAAATTTCTGACATAATAAATTAAAACATATATTGCGTTGAGAAATAATAATGCAAATCGTCCATGCAAATGCAAAATGCAAAAAAAAGTATCCATGTAAAATAATAATGAGTTTAATTAATATTTAATTAATTGGTCACTCTAACATATATAAAATTAACGAGGAACAAAAACGAAACATTGATAAGCAAAGACGTATAAAATCGTTAAAAATAACGGCGAGACGCTGTAAATCGTTTTTGCGATCACTTTCAGCAATAACATTGTATATATTTTAATATACTTATAAATAAATATATAGCTCGACTTCTGTTTTAAATCACTTTTATGGCCATAACAATGTTGCTCGTCGACCATAGAACGTATAAAAATCACCCCTATTATTATTGCCATTTTTTATTTCAACGTTCTCTATAATTTCAGTGGAATGTCTGCGTTATGTCTTGCGTTTATTTTACAATGGCATGCAAATATTGTCTGCCAAAGAATACATTCGTACGAAATTTTCAATGTTGATTTTCGTTATTACTAATCAAATAGAAAATAAAATAAAAAATAATCGTGTAACCTTTATATATGTATATATATTATATATAATATAGTCTGATAACAACATTATTTAAATAAAAATAATTTCATTCACATAAATACTCATCATATATTCGAATTTTATTTTCGTATTAACGATTGTAATAGATCGACAATTCCAAAATTGTATATGCATAGCTTATTTAGTCGATTTCTCGACACGATCATCGATTCTATATTAGAATAGTTTTATGGCTAAATAAACGAGATCACAATGAACGCATAACTATATATGTATATATATATATATATATATATATATATATATATATATATATATATATATATATGCGTATAAACGTATTACAGTGAATCTAAAACAAATAAATGTGAATAAACCGTGTTTCGTTGGTGGTCGTCTGATCAATGAAACACTATCTGTCACCCATTCACTCACCACATTTTAACAACCAGTTTTCATCAAGTCGTGCGTGTGTGTAATTTATTTTTTTTTCACTTTATGTGTATTATTCAATACGTCCACTTTCAATTTATATCATGTTTATTATTCTATATTCAGTACGTATATAATTCTCGTTACGTTATAGTACCACAAAAATTCTGGGGAAAAATTCCATGTTATATTTGAATATAAATAATCATTATATTCAATTATATTCGGTTTATTTATTTTTTTATAATAAAAATAATTTTTATCAACATTAAAAAATATTTATTCAAATTTGAACATTGTACTTATTTTATACCTGCTAATAAATATTAGAATTGAAATAGCTGAACGAATTTAATTATAAATTTATTTGTACTAAATTTAAGTTTATTAATATAATAAGAACACATTCTTAAGATACCAATAACAATTCCATGCTTCTAAATCTAAATTTAAAAAATGTATTAAAACTGATATTATATATATTTAATATTGCGAATATAAAAGATTATTGATTCACAGTATTTATTGTCTACGTTGAAATGAGCACATTTGAGAATCGCAGTTCGGAACTTAACCGCAAGATAAAAGCACAAGAGATTGTATAATTAGATTTCCAAAGCGATGACTTTGAAATTAATAATAAATCAAACGACACACGTCGATCGAAGAAAGCGTATAGAAACGACGTCGTTCCAAATGACACTTTCACGATTTCCCGTTCACTTTTGTATATTATTTTTATGCGTTTAAAAATAATAGCGTGTATATATCTATTTTTTTTTCTTCATATCAAACTGTCGTATTGAATTATCGAAGATTGATCTCTTTCGAATTTCGCCATTGATACGCATATATTGTACAATATATTTGATGAAAGTGAAATTTGTCACCTATGTCAATAAATTTTGATTTTTATTGGCTAATTTTTAAATTAAAAAATATTTCAATATGCGACATGTATGTATGCGTATCATGTAAAAACGATATATTATTAAATTTCTAAAAATAAAACACCGTGTAGAAAAACTAATACATGAATAAAAATTGACGTATATGAATGATCTAATGTAGTAAATAACAATAATATAAACACAAATAGAAACTAAAGAGGCTATCAAATATTTATTTTTAAAAGCGTTAAACATTTTTATTGTTATCTAAAAAAGTATAAATTAACATTTCTACTATTTAAGTTAAGAATCTGGTTTTTATTAATTGATTGTTTTAATAATATATTCCTGCAAAGATATAATATTTTTTTTTCGTTCATTTTTTTCCTTATTTTACTTAAATATTTTTTTTTATAAATTTTATAATCAAATAATTTTGAAATTATTCTATGAACAATAAAAAAAGAGTTAAAACAAATAAATACTCTTACTTATCTAATACTATAATGTATGTCATAAATTATTTTTACTATCTATTTCATCATATAAATAGATCTTTTGTAATAAAAAAAATATAGAAATGCATAGTAAAAAAAATTAAAAATTTTATAAAATATTACTCGTTTCCGTGTCCGAAACATATACTGTTTTTTTTTATTATTATTATACATACACACGTTCATGTTGTTCAGAATTAATTCGATGGAAGGTGTTATTAGACTCCTTTACGGTCGTATAAATTATCATAATTATCTTTCCCACTTTAAGTAACTTCGCTTTAACTAAGAATTTTTTCTTGTCGTTCGCTTTTTTTTATTTTATTTTTATTTTTTTTATTTCGTTCATCCAGACGCGGTGCTTTTTAAAAACGGGAAGAAAAACGACCCGAACAAAAGTTTATTTTTGAACTTGCCGAACAACCGAAACAATACTCATATTTTTCAGTCTTTTCTCCCCTTTCGATTCGACTTCTCCCTTTTTTTTTTACTTCTCTTTGCATTACTCTACACAATATTTATACCGTACTCTATATATGTAGTATAAAGAATTTTTTTTTATATATTTTCACATTTTAAAATATTATAATATTTAATGAAAACCTTATATATTTTATCTTATATTGAAATTTTGAATGAACTATGCTTTACATGTTTATAAATTAGGATTGTATCTATCTGTAAAGTATATCTTCCCTACCCACAGTTTATGCTATCGTAAAGATAGGAAACACGAAATGCCATTCCATCGCAAAAGCACTCAAACCGGGGTAAACATCCCTCATATATTTCAATTCGATTTCATAAGTATATACCTTCGTGTGCAATATCGTTGATAACGATGCGATATCATTGCTATTTTCAGAACGTTCATCATTATTGGCAAGGCTGTGCCGATGGCTGAAATTGATAAGACATTCTTTTATATGTAATAATACTTTTTATTGTTGTGTAATACTATAACAATACAGATTTTAAAAAATTCAGTTAATATAAAATTTTAAAATAAATCGTATTTTTTACCCACATATAGTGTTGATAGCTATCATACACTGTATAATTCTAAAATTAAATTTAAATATTTTAAACATACAAAATATACACATATTCAAAATAGTGTCCTATTTTTCAGTTTTCGATTAAAATAGTACAGAATAATTACCACGATCGTCATTCGTGAATGATTTATTTCAATTTAATCAGAAAAATAGACACTGAAACATAATTTCTTATAATACACAAATCTAAATATTGATTTTACGATCAATCTTGTAAAATTACACATTTTTTAAATAAAATATATTAATAATATAATAATATTGTCATTCCTGACAAATAATAAAAACGATACTCATAATATATTATTTTAAATAGATTTTCTAACTCGTCCAACAATAAATATGTATCAATTATACAAAATTAATTTAAATTTCGAATATGCGATTTACGTTCAATAAATTTTTGAAAACCGCTAGTTTTATAGTTTCAATAATTGACAATAATATATTTAATGTATACATACATATATATATATATATATATATATATATATATATATATATATATATATATATATACTCATAATCTAAATCTTTTGAAATTGACAAGCTATATTAGGAAAAAGCGTGTCAATGTGATTCATATAATGGGTTTATTTAAAACGAGATTTTTCTATACATATGGCACACTGGTACATTATATGTGTGTAAATATATATATATATATATATATATATATATATATATATATATATATATATATATATGTATATATATATATATGTATATATATATATTTATATATATATATATATATGTATATATATATATATGTATATATATATATTTATATATATATATATATATATATATATGTATATATATATATATATATATATATATATATTTATATTTATATATATATATATATATATATATATATATATATATATATATATATATATATATACAATGCGATATCGATTGAAAACGCATATAATTACTATAAAAATCAACATATTTATAATACACGTTTTGAAGATCGTCAACGTCATATATTCAGAGATTCTTCGGTGTTACGCAATAACCGCGGTTTCGTTCGAAAGCGACATGAGAAATAGACAGATAAATTTGACGAATGTGAAAATTCGAGATTTTTAAGTGCATCTAAACTTGTCAAAGGAGACATAAAATTATTCGTGAAGAGCTTTTCAGCGTTCGAACTAAGCCCAATAGAGAGAAAGAGAAAGGAAAGAAAAAGCGCGCGTAAATCTCTAGATTTTAGCATCGGAACCTCTTTTTCTGGATACTATAAAAATATACAGTAAAAAAAAATACGGTTTTAAAATTTTGTATTAATTTTAATTTTTATTGTGTGCGTATTTGTGAAATTTATTACCAGTATAAATATGTGTATCTGAATATAAAAATTGTAAGATTTTACAAAATAAAATTGAAAGATGGCCAAAACACGTCGATTTTATGAAAAAAAGATGTTCGTACGTAAATTTTGTTGCTTTTAATTTTACACAAATATTATATAATTTATTATGTTTATCTGTTAGTAACGATGAAATTAATTGCGCTTATCGTTTAATTAACATTCGATTTTGAATTGCAAGCTCGACTAAACGTATTCGCCGACGACAGACTGATTGATCTTTTACATTGGCTTAAATATTCTCATGCTAGTGTGTGTGAGTGTATGTGTGTGTGTAATATCATTATCATTATAAACAATATGTATTCTTCTCATATAAATAATATTTATTTTTTAACTTACATCATTTTATGAATGTCGATTTATTCCATATAAGTATATAGTATATCTAGATTTCCTTACATTACAATGTATTGATATCTAATATTGTTAAAATACTGCTTTTATTTATAATATTATTAAATTTTTAATAATAATTATATAGTTGATTTCTTAAAAAAAATATATATACTAAATAATAATCGATATATACATTATACATATAATATATAAATGAAATTCGTGAACTATCTTCATATATAACATTTACGAGTCAACATAACAAAAGTCAACTGAACCCAATCAAAAATGACCATACGACGAACAATAATGATTTTAACCGTCGAATCGCTAAACGATGATCAATTATAAACATTCGACGCGATCGTTTCGCGAAGCGTTTTCCAGAGGCGCTTAATTGCTTCGTCGTTCGTCTCCGAGTCGAATTCCGAGCATCTTCAATACCTTTATTTTTAATACTTTTTCTTCGATTTTTAACCGGCTGTGCATGCGTGCACATACTTATTCCCTCATATAAATATATATATATATATATATATATATATATATATATATATATATGTATAAATATACATTTGCGAATGCAATTAATACGTCTTCTCGCCTATATTGATCCGGTGCCGACGTACCCGAGGAATGCGCAAATGAATCGAGATGAGTTCCCGGGCGAACGACCGTGCCCAACGGCTGCCAATAAATTCTTCTCCCGGCTCAATATTACTAGCAAATTGGTCGTATCGATCGCTACACGTTATATAAATATAAATATATATATATATACATAAATGCGTTCATGTATGTATCTCGCTTTGAACGTTTCAAATTAAGAAATTTGACTATTATTGACGCTCGATCTGAACATCGGACGAAAATCGCACTTGTATCCATTGCAACCGATATCGATGCAAGCGGAAAGTTTAAAATCATATTTTAATTAATCATCCAATTAAACAAATATCTGATGAGATTGATTTTAATTGAAAAAGTACAATTATATTTTTACATTAGATGAAATAATTAAAACTTACTATTATAATATTCAACTAGTTTAAAAAATATTTTTTTATATTTAAATTTCGTAATAAACATGTTTTTTTTATCTAAAATATTTTTAAAATAACTTCAATCTACAGAAAGTGTCAATATATTCAATTAATTGTTATCGACATACTATAACTTATCAATACATTTACTTTACTTTTACTGCTGGTATATTGCTAATTATAATTTTATATGAATAATAAAACGATTAAATGTATTAATTTGTTATGGTCAACATATCAAATCTAATCAATCGTATAGTCTTGCATTCAAATTAGTCTTTATTGCAAAAATATTTATTGACCGTAGATTTTAGACTATCTGATTATCATATAATAAAGATTAGTAGACTGATATTGTATGCGAATATACATATATTTATTTTTTATATAAATAAATAACGGTATACACTTTTATACTTTTTTTACAATATATAATTGCAATATATAAGATAAATAATGATAAAATCTATCATAGATTCTCAATTTTATTAGCATATTAAAATATTTTTTTTATTCTATATTTTATTGATGATAATTTTTTACACAATGATAAATTTTGATTAAAGATTATTTGAATTAAGAAAAGCGATGTGAAACATAGAATAACAAGTACGTTATTGCCCTACATAAATCTGACTAAAAAAATCACATAAAACAAATCTAAAAGTTGAACGAAAAAAAAAAGTTTCTCTCTCGCATCAGAAGGTATTCTGTCAAATTTCAATTTTCATCCGAATCAATATTGAAACGTTTCATAAGCGCTTATATAGTCGAATGTATGCGAAACGAACGATTTCTTGTGTAAACATTTACAGCGAAGAACGGAATAACAAAGCTTAATCAACGCTAAAGCTCATAAAAACATTCGGCAAAACTTCGATTCGGCCAAACAGTCAGCAGTAATTTCAAGAGGCAAAATTCAACAAACAAAATCGAACGAGCTGAAGATGGAAATGCGCCATTTTTCTTTTTTTTCTCTCCCCCGGCTCTCGATTTTATTGTTATCATCGTTTTTCAACACTGGAAAAATTTCTTACTGACGTTCTCAATTCAACGTGAAAATATTTCGTTTAAACAAATAACTTTCAGACGACTGAATATTTTTTTTATTTTTTTTTAAAACATAAAAATGTAATAAAATTATATATAGTTTTTAAATTTTAAAATATGGCAAAAATAAATTTCAATTGAAAAAAATAATTAAAAAGTAAAAAATAAAACTCCATAGAAGATCATTGATCTATTTTGTATATGTCTATAAACCGAATATGGTTTTTTCTCATATTATTTCGTGACAAAAATACAGTTTTAGATTGATTTTTGAATGGCGTTTGACAAAAATTCCAAATTAGAAAAAAAGAAATTGAAATTTAAAATGAAAAAAAAATATATATATATATATAAACACGCTACCGAGAAGCGCAAGACGAATCATTGTCAATCACATTGTAACAACCGGTACGCTTCGATTATTAAAAAAATTTCAATAACTCGCTTCTACAGATATATACCAGAGCTTCTCAATCTATATTAAAAATAAATTTCATATAAATTACGTGAATTACCGATCGATTAGAATGAAAATGAAATAAATTTTTCTGTGTCTAAATTATATTTTTGAAGAATAATTATTTTCAATAAAATATTAAGTATCAGTAACGAGAATATTATTATCTTTTTTTATTAATGTTTATTGTAAAAATAAACAATTTAATAAAAAAAATATTACATTTATTTTGTAATGCTTATGAAATCAAAAGATTTGTTTCATAAAATTCCGCCAAAATCAATATATATTTATATCATGTATTTCAATATATCTATCACTATATGATTTCGTCATAGCATTTGAGAAGCTCGGCAATTTTTATATGAAAAAATATCGACGACAGCACGTCTAATACGCGACGGATACGTGTCGGGAGATAATTCGAATTTTTTTCAACATAAATAAAATATATATAATGTCGTCTTCGTCGTTGCCATATTGTTATAAAAAGTGTATATATTTTAAGCATTTATTTTTTATAACAATATATATATCTTTACGAGCTGTCAACGACCGATATTCAAAAAAAGTTCGTCTCTTTCTTGCTCACATATTTGGAGCACTTTGTCAACGGCGACCGAAAACCGTTGAATTATAATGGCTCTTGATAATATAATATAATATATAATATGTTGATGTTGTTTTTATTCATTTATTTATATAAACTTGTCTTTATTTATGTGACACGTAAATATTGTATTTTTATTATTATTATTATTATTATAAATCGCCTATAGATATTTTATCAAGAAGCTTTCGTAGATGTTTACTTCTTATTTATTCCGGAGATATATATTTTAAGAATTGTTCAAATTGATAACATTGATTTTTTCATATGTAAAAATTAAAATATGCCACCGTAACTATGAATATTTAAAGCGTTAATTTATTATAAATCGAAAATATTGATATAGGACTGATATCGCTGTTATCATATTACTGTTGTAGAGTTGGTATAAAAACGAGATTTTTTTTTTATAAATATTGCGTATTATATTTTGTCAAGTGTCACATCTGACATTTCATAATTCGATTTAAAACCTGTATGGATCATAACAACATTAATTTAACATAAATTCTCTAAAATGAAGATAAAAATGGAATACATTAGTAACGTCAAGATCTTTTTAGAAACTTGTTATTATTCATATAATAATTTCTCAATTCGAGATAAGACTAATATATACTGGAAACAGTGTCGGATATTTGAGGAACTTGTTCATTAGCATTATTAAAAAGACCGACTAGAGAGAAAATACTTCGTAGATTTATAATATTTTCATCGTGTACAGTTTTTCTACTCGTTTAGATACACTCGTGTCATTTGTCACTCGTCGTTTGACATAATATAATGGCAGCCTGTTATAATTGATAATAAATCAAGTCAAACGTTAAACTTTAAAATGGATTTTTTTTTCCGTATGAAATAAATAGTTCGTCTTTACATATTCTATTGAATACTAATTGAAATGAACTCATTCCATAGGAAAACTCATTAAAGCTTTCTAATTAAATTGGGATAGATATATTATTTTTCTTATCTTAATTTCACTATAAAATGATAACAATATTCTTTATATACAAGTTAAATACCTATCGATAATATTCAGGTTAAAAATGGACAAAATTTATAAAATAAATATTGTAAAAATATTTAAAAATTATTATTCTTTTGAAGTTATATATCATAATAATAATTATATATATATATATATATATATATATATATATATATATATATATATAATTAAAAATCAATTAGTATATATATGTATTATTTAGTATTGAAATAAACTGCCACACCTTTTTCAAACTATAACTCGACCATTTTATAATAGGCAAATATAGGTTTTGGCCAACATTTGACTTACATTGTAAGCATTGTCCGCATACATAGATACATATTTATTATACGATTTGCGCGAACGTTTGCCAGACTGATGATTCAATGCGGTCGATGAACACCTTACGAAATGGCGAATAATATTTTCGCTTACGAAACGGGAGCGATGATCTTCGTAATCATCTTCCTAGATTGTTTTATTGGACTTGGATCAATCAATTGTCTCCAACATTATGCGGCACACTTGGCAACTTTTTAAATATCAGATACCGGACGTGCATATCTGTTATAGGTGATTGATTCTATTGCTTTTCACCTATCACTAGTGATGGCTTCTTTTTTTTTTTTCATCGATTAATTAATCATGTAAAACTATGTAAATGGCTACAGATTAATTAGACCTTTGAATAGTGTATTGTTTTAACATTAGAATAGACGAACTTTACTAAATTAAATATATCTACTATTATTATTTATTATAACTTTATAAATAATATAATAATATATATATATATATATATACTTATGAACAAAAAAATGTCTATATTTAGTGGACAAGTTTACTAAGACTTTTATATTCACCTTTAGTGAAATAACATCGAATTATATTTCTTGAAATCCGTCGAAACGCGTTACAAATATATTAAATAAACTGCCTTTTCGAGACGATCACGATTTCCAGCCATGCACATAAAATACTAAATAGATAAACAGAAAATTATCAGTGGTAATTTTATGGTAACACGTTGATTTAATAAGACAACGGTTAAACATCGTAATAATGTTCGCTGAAGTCCGAGATTTTCAAAAGACTACTATAATATATTCAATTTGTTTACATTGTTAAAAAATAATAAATATATAAACTAACTATTTTTGATTGAAAATAATTGAAAAATACCATATTTTAAATGTTTTAAAATATAATGTTTTTAGTTTGTCAAAAGCGATAAAACGTCAAGCATCTTTATTGATTTTATATATAAAAGCATTCAACCCCTCATCTTCTGAATTTAATTATAAAAATTACGCTTTCATGCCAATATAATAAAATTGGTCGTGAAGTCGTGAGCAGGCCATAAGCATTATGCCAGTCTGGTAAATCTTGGTCGTTGCCAGCAATATTGTTCGCAAAAAGAAGCCGGGAACATCGTTGAGAACTCATTAATTCGCTCGAAATAATTAAATCAAAAATCGATAAAGTAACATCGAGTGTGTTCGACGAACACCGCGACCATTATCGTTATCATTATCGACGTTTAAGGTTTCTGTTTTCAATTATTATAATCATCAATTAGCATTGCTACAGTTTATAAAATACATTATATATATATATATGAATTATTTTCAATATTTTATCTTTGTTAAAAAAATTATTTATAAAATTTATAAAATACGCCATCGTTAATTAATTTTAATAGTAGGTATTTATTTTTAGATATATTAAAAAATATTACTTGTTTTTTATCTAGAATATGTATATGTATAAGTATATTATTCTAAAGTGCAATTCTACTCTTGAAAAGTAATTATCTATATTAAAGCATATGTAATTACTATTTAGTTTGACGATACATATATATTTACTAAACTCTAAAGTAATTAAAAATTGGTGAGTTGCCAATCTTTTTTTAACTAACTCAACAAATTATCATTAAAAATCCTCTATCTTTTTATGAAAACTATATATTTTTACATAATTAAAAATTAAGAAATACCACAATATTCATTATAATTATTAACATTTTTTTATATTTTTGCAGAAATTATCATTATTAATCGTTTTTATTTTTATTGTTTCAGGAGGTGAGTAAATATCGACCCGTTTCCATTGTATTCATAGTAGTCACCGACGTTTCGATGAAAGCGCCCAAAAAACTACTACGCATAAAATAAAATTAAAAGAATAATGAAAAGAAACAGATGGAAAAAAATAAATAAATACGCTCACTCATACATAGACGCGTATATGCGGCCATATATATATATATATATATATATATTGAAACATAACAGGACGAATAAGAAATGGAACTGGCGAGTCAAGCTTAATTGGTACAGGCGAGGTACAGCAGGTGGAGAGGTCAAAAGATCCAAATCTTTATTATATTTTTTTTTCACTTATTTATTTATATATTTATAAATGTCGATATATAAGCCTTCATTATGCGTCCATACACTCGTGAGATATGTACGTGTATAACGCATGCGATATCGAAAATATATTAGAATTTCTACCGTGCGTTATAAAAGCGCCGATTAAATTCGGCATTTATTGTCAATTAACATATTTGTCGAAGCATTAAAAATGTTTTATTGACGCGCATACGAATGACACTCTTAAACGTTTCTCCTTTTTCGATATGTATTATGTCGGTTTTTTTTTGTATACATGTATATATTTTGTTTTATTGTTTCTTTTTTACTGTTATTATTATCGTAATTATTGCGTTGATTAATTCGAATCGATAATAGAATAATTAAGTCAACTTTAAATTTATGTCGATACATTTTCTTGGTCATAACTCCTTATTGAAACCTGCTAGTTGATCTTTATTTTTCATATATCAACTAATTATCTTTCTATCTTTATAAAGAAACAATAAAATAGAAACATAATTTTATTCATAAATGCAACGATCAATATAAAATTAATAATTAGTCATTGATTTATAAAAATTTCAAAAACTTTTCATTTCTTAACGAATATATAAAAATAAATATTCTAAATAGGTATAGATTAAACATTTTTTTGTAGTAGTCATTAATAATATTTTGTAGTAGTAATTTAATAATATTTTTTATATAAAATCAATGTAGAAAATAAAAGTAGTAAAATAGTTTCTATATCTCTTTATATGTTTTAAAATGATAATTGAGATTTGAAAGTTTATCCATTCTGTCACTTTTGAAAAATTTTCCATGGACACTCATGTATATAAATATTGTATATTCAATGGACAAATAAATGCATACCAGCGGTGACAAATTTAGACAGTGAAAAGTCGTTGACAGCAAAATTTATGTGTTCTAAAAATTGTCATGATATTTTACTTCTAAAATCAGTATTTTTTTTTCCATTATTGCTCTTGTTATTATAAGAAATTAATAACTAATATGTTTGATATTTATTAAACATTTCGTGTTTGTGTATTAAAATAAAACAGATTAAAAATACGTATAATTTTCAAACATTGAATTTGTCGTATAATATCATAATTATAAATACGTCTTCAATCAACAGGTGAATATTAAAGTTGTATAAAATGGGGGGAGGTGGTGTTTCAGGGAGCAAGTTAATAAAGTAAAACCGCGGTAGGCGTCAAACGGGTTAAACGAGTGGGCGTCTCCCTTTCGCGTCTCGGACCAATCGCGCGTCGACTTGAAATACATATTCATAATTCGTATTCTTATAGTGGGGTCGCGTCATAATTCATAACCCGCTCATACATATTTCTATAGCGCTGTCCCGCTTTAGAGCGCGCGCATACGCATAGTTGCGTCTCTTTCGCGCGCCGCGCAAGCTCTCTTTCAATCAAAAAAGGGATTCGATACCGACTCGAATCGACTGATAAAAAAAAAATAAATAAAGAAAGAAAAAAAAACATAAAGAAACGCTCGTTCACATATACAATATTTTTTTTATACCTAAATGAATAATGAAATGAAAGAAAAAAAAATAGTGTACGGACGAAACGAGTTTTTTATCCACGGTTTCAAATAATATATAATATTCGATTGAATAAAAAAATAAATAAAAACGATCGCCATTATAAATATATACGTATTAATAACGTATCGAGAAATTTAATCTTGGCGACATATCGAAGCGGAAGAAGTAAAAAAATAAATAAATAAATAAATAAAAACGTAAAGGTATGGGAAAAAAGAAAAACGTGCGAATTTTCGAAAGACAATCGATAGTCGGAAGAGTAATTTTAGTTTAAGTGTATTAATATCTGTGGCTTTGCGCCAGAAGTTTTGCGCTATTTTTAATTTCTTGTGATCTATTTTATCGACGCGCTCTATATATAAATATACTTGCAGTGTTAACGCGTAAACCTATACAGTAAATGTGTATGTATTCGATGATACTGACCATTCCCAAAAATATGTTATATTTATCTAAAAATATATCAAATTATATCATTCCTATAAGATTTACAATGGTAAAAAATTTTATTTAAATTCCAATATTTACATAATTTAATTGGTATTTTTATAATAAATATCAATACATTATCGTATGAGATTTCGTTAAATATTTTAATAAAATTTAGAGATTAAAAATATTCGACTTTTTAATAAAAAGATTTGATTTTAAATCAATTTCTTTTTTTATTAAACTATCACTAATTAACATACATCATAATTAACATTGCAATATTTATGCATTTAAATAAACGCAATAATTAAAATATAATAATAATTAATGTTTTATATCGTAAAATCTGAATTATATTTTTCAATACTATACTATAACTTCATATTAAATATACTGTTGTCGTTTCAATAAATAATATTATCTACATTTTAATTGAGTGTATATTTATTATATACATAACATTTTATTTTATTTCTAAAACGTTTAATTATATAAAAATACGTAATGTTATATTTAAATAAAATTTTATGTAGAAAATAAACATAATTCCAATTATCATAAAACAATAATAACATTTATAATAATAATAATAATTAAAATTGCGATGATATTAAAAATCCAGATACGATAAATTCAGCGATATAAATAAAAGATCGAAGATAAACGCAATGTCATTATATATAGCGAGTTGTAAAAATCGATGTTTTGACGACACGCGAAGAAAAAACCCTTCCACCAGTTTTTCGATATTTTATTGTTTTCATTTTTTTTGATTCGGTTCAACGTATTGGATTTATTTTTATGACAATTTTGATGGTCTTCAAGTTTCCGTTTATGACTCTTTCGACCGCGCATGATATAATTCAATTGTTAAAATACAAGAAAAGAAAAATGACCGCATGCAAGTTTAATTGGATAATGATCTGCTTTTATTTATTTCGATTGATTTTTTTCCCGTCTCTTTTCATATTATTATCCATATTTAATTTTACGGATTAAATCGTGAGTCCATTTAAAACACGTATTCCAATTTAATTTATGTTTTGTTGAATATAAAAAAATGCATATTTTTCAAATGGTATTCGATCAACTAATTTTAATATGATTTAATGTATCTTATTATTTACGATTTCACGGTTGATCAATAATAATACGCAATCGATATCGTTAATCACACAGTTTAACGCATTTTATTTATAAGTCGAAATTAATTGAAAAATATTTTAATTATGACTATAATTGTTAATAAACATTTTTAATAGCAGATATTTAAAATCATTATTTGAACCGATTATTTTTTTCAAGATCGAATATTTTTTTTTATTAAACTTTCATTCGAGCAAACGTTACAATTTATTTATTCAACTGTGTTTTGATGTAACAAAACTCAACTTACAACTGTGGGGTGACTAAAAACTTTCATTCGTAGGGTGAAACCCTATTTCAATATACAATAGAGTGACACGTTAATTTTAATACGAGTATTTTTACTTTTTCAATGGACACTATTTATATATACTACCAGTATTAGTCGTTATTAGTATATCTAAATTTATTTATTTGCACAATATACGTTCTAAAACGAATAGTTAAAAAGTAATTTTTAATTAAATTTTTGATAAAAATATTTTATAAATGTCATAATTAAATTGAAATCTAATAAGATATCTCATATGCAATCTAAATCAATTAAATTTGTATGCGTAATGGATATATAAAAATATTATAATTTTTTTAGTAAGTAATTTAGTAATGAAAATGCTTTACAGTTATTTTAAACGCTTCATAATTGAGAAGCATGCGCGTTATAAAAGAGAGTGCTCCATATTTTTAATACACATATGAATTATGAGCGTTCGTGATTCGTTGAGCACACGAAACGATCTGGTTTTCCACGCTTCTGATTGGTCGACGTTATTACATATATACGTATATAAATGCCTACGATCATAATTCATAACCCTTTCATATCGCGAGCGTAGGCGATGCCGCATTTCATTCTCACTCATAATAATACCATTCAACGCGAAAGAGACAGTTATATATTTTCATATTTCACTTCTGAATACCAACTGTTCTAGTTTATGAGTGGCGATTAATAATAGAGCATATTTTTATGATGAACGAATATCGTGCGCATGCTCTGTGAATCGTTTTTGAATAAAATTTTAATCATTTATACATCAATTAGAGATCTATTATTTGTAATATAATATTTTAATATTTTCTTATATAGTATATTATATTATATATATATATATATATATATATATATATATATATATATATATATATATATATATATATATATATATATATATATATATATATATATATATATATATATATATATATATAGTATATTATTGAGAACATGGACGATTCGAATCCAATTATAGGAATTAGTCATGTAAATAGCATCGTGAAATACGTACAGATATAAAATTATCTTCGTATAAGACACGCACGTCTACTTTTCGAAAAACACCGATGGCCGATTAATAATAGAACCGCGCGTGTATATAAATGAAGATATTTTTATGACGGCGTAACGTGGATCTTTTTTACCACTGAAAAACACCACCATGTTTCGAATCGTTGTTAATTAGGCATTCTGGTGGTTTCTCTGTGTGTGCACCCACACACGCCGTTTACAGAAATAAATCACACATTCTAGGAATCCCGACCTTATCTCGACGCGGTGGGATCGACGCTTTAGCAGACGACTCGTCTAAATCATAGTACACCAGATCGACGTTCGTCATAGTTCATTATGCCTATTGAAAAATAGTAAAAAATAAAAGTACTTATAGTGAAATACACTCGTTTGATTCAGATGAGTCGATAATAATAATATAAAACCGATGACTAGTATCGGTGTGTTTATATATATATATATATATATATATATATATATATATATATATATATATACAAAAAAACCGATTGTGACCGATCGTCGTAATTATGAAGGCTTTTAGTGTTCACTTTCTATTAAATATATATATATTGTATGTATTCCTATGTATGTATATTACTAATACGAGTATAGAATATTATCGTAAAAATTTTAGAATCGGTTTTTTCTATGAAAAGAATTTTCCATTATGTAAATAATAATATCGAAAGGCATAATTTAAAGGAAGTGAGCTCTATTTGTATATTTTAATCTTATAGATTATAATAATGTGTTATTTTATGACCGTTACGCTGTTATAATAAAAATAGTTTAGTGGACGTTTTTCTTCGTAATATAATACGCTGCTATGATATTATTTAATAATGCAATATAACTACTTTATAAATTTATGAGTTGTATAAAATTACAATAACAACAATCTTATAATATTTAAAATATTAACGCGACTTATTAATTTGATAAAAAATTATAACAATTTTTAACTATATTTTAGATAATAGAATATAATGACTATATAATATGTCATTATTTAATTTCTAGAATAATTCAAATGTAAAATATATTGATATTACATTATTCTTTTAGAAGAACATTTTTTTTTTGTATTTTGTATAAATATAAAATTGAATTATTATCGTTAAATAATTTGTTCGATGAATATTTTATTGTGTTTCCGAATCGGTTCGTAAAAAAATCGACAGTTTTATAACAAAGTGCAAACAGAACGACCTTCCTCGAGTTCGAAAACCTCGATTTTAGCAACATTTAAGCCGTCGTTAAATCCGTTTTACACGTACACATTTACGTGTTAGCGTATGTATGAGAAGTGTAATTTAAGTGTAAAAGCCCATGCCAAGAAATACACGTATGAATGAGTGGTTGTCGCCGCGATTCCAATAATAAAAACTATAAAACCGACCGCAATTTTCAAAGCCCAGTTTTTCCGCATGAATTATCGCGCTTTTGGCCGACACCAAATTTTGTACTTTATTAAGATCCAGTCGCATTTTAACAGTTTTTTTTTACTAATATTATTTTCAATTTTACAATGTATCAATATTCAAACTTTGGTATACAATATTTTATATTCTAAAATGAATAATGTTTAATTATTTATGGAAATATTATAATTTAATAACAATAATTTTATGGAAAAGTATTTCTGATGTCATATTTAGCATATATTAAAAATTAATATTCTCATCAACATATTTCTAAATATATAATATGTTAACAATTAATGAGAATATTTTAATAATCAAATATAGTATGTAATTTCATATAAAATATCGTAAATATTCAAATTATGGTTTTCAACTTGTATAAATACATTGAATACACCTAATTTGAGAACAATCATTATATTTTACAAATATAAATAGTATATATAATTAATTAATCAATATATTTCTATGTTATTTTAACAAATATTATACTATATTTTACAAATTTTATTATTTGAAATCCGTTTTCGTCCATTATATTGATCATATTATTCAAAAATGGATTTATGATTTTTATAACAATAAATTTGACCGTTTCTATTTATTACTAAATTATTCAATATTACATTTTTTGTTAATATTAAAATTATTATTTTGAAACTAAAATTTATCAGCATAATATATGTATTTATTATATTATGAAAAATCTATACTGTTTCTACAATTTCTATACTGTTTTTGTATTTTAATATTATATAAATTTATTATTATTTTACATCCAAAAGTATTATTTAAAATTGATTTCTTTTTACTTAAAAAAAAATAAATAAAAAATTTTAACAACATTTTCGACGACGACGCGTTTCTCATTTTATCATCACAAATCGGGCATCCGACAATGAACACGTTCTTGTCAAAATTATTTCGACGATTTCAACGCATACTTAAGACAATTTTCACATCATATAAAATGCTTTATATACTTTATTTCATACGCACGTTCACAACACGCACACACATACACACCTATGAACGTGTACGGGTTATTTTAGTTTTCTTTTTGTTAGCTCGCGACTCTTCGAAATTGCCTTGTACAAATTATGCGGCGAACGAGGTGAACCCGAAGTTATATACCAAGCAAAAGCTGAAGGAATGGAAAAGAAGAATAAGAAGTCCAAAAAAGAAGCCGAAGAATCGTGCAATATTTATGGTATGAAGTGCGAAGAACATGTAGGTGTCATGGAAATTCTTGAGGTGCAGTACATATCTGTGTAATTTAAGAGCTACACGCGCTTTCTTCGACAACGTGCATCGTACGAATTTATAACGATCGCGCGCGTCATTTCGTTATATAGTGCGATTTTTTTTTTTTTTTTTAGGGTAAAAAGATACAAGTCCTCGTATAAAATCATACTTTATATATACGAACAAATATATAAATCGTTAAATATCTACGTAAAAACTATGAATATCGTGTATACAAACATTTTATACGCGTCATCTTATTACAATTATTTTCATGTTGCTTGACGAAGCTATTTTTATATCAATTAAAATTTAAATATAATATTTTATTATCAACATCTGCGATTTTTCGTTTCGAATAATTCAGATAACATTTACATATTTTTATTTATAAAATTAATAATAGGACTTATTTACAATCGTTGAATTGAAACGAATATTTTTCGATTACTGAATGTGTTTTTTTTTTGTTTTAAAAGTCGAAAAACACACAAACCGAAAATATTTTTTCTTTGACTCGAAACCGCAGAATTGCGCATATTTCAAAATAATATTTTTGCTCGTATTTATGAAATTGTATATTTTTTTTTCGGGCGGATTTGACGCAGATCGAGCCGCATAAATAATCGTTACAATACGAGCGACACATTTTTGTTTTGTTATTAACTTTGATATATTATTATTATGTACGCTAGCACGTTCAAATATAATTCCGAGGAAATATAAATATGCTGTCAAAAGACACAAACTGCTAAACATGGATCTCGCACTCGATATAAGAACATATTCGAATATATTAATAATAGACATGTCGTAAAACTCGTTTACACAACACCATAAAATCAATAATTATTCATATTTGATATCAAATATATAAATCACAATATTTATTCGACTATGACTATTATTTTATTTAATATGTATATTGCAATTTATTACTTAAACGAGTACAACGAACAATATAATATTATTATAGAATCATTTTGTTGATATCTATAGATATTTAAGACATTGTCGAAGTATCAATTTTCATTGCATCAAATATATTTTATTAAGGTGAAGCTATGTGATAAAATATTTCAGAATATAAACAAAGTATATACATTATTAAATTTACTTTATAATTTATACATATATAAATATAAAGTTTTTATAATATGTATTTATTTTAAAATCGAAAATTAAATAAATAAATCACATTTTATATAGATATATTCTGATTTTTAACTAGTATATTACTTAAAAAAAAAATAAATAGTCGAATAATAAATTTTATATAATTGGCAACGTTCGATAATCACATATATAAAAATAAATTATAATTTGTATAACGGATTAACTGACGATATATAATTACGATTGCTTTTAATTATGCTATTGTATAACTGATATATCGAAAACTTTTTAATGCACGAATGCATTTCATTACAATGATTTATTATAATGATTATAATACGCTCGTTTTAACAAAGTGCTTTAATTGCATATTGAAATAAATCAAAATATATTTTTTTATGAAATATTATATATATATATATATATATATATATATATATATATACTTTTTTAATAAATGGTACAAATATATAATACGAAATACGTGCAACGTATTCACATATTTTGAACGTATCAGATCATTCACGGAGAGTTCGCGTCTTGATCGCGTCTAGACATGAAAATAAAAGAAAATGAAGGGCCAATATGACGAATCCTCATTGTCAGACTGTGGAAATTTGAACTTCAGTAGCGGTTGATGACACTCAAATCGCTACAAAACTCTATGGAAACAGCTGGCGTTCGCCCAACACATTAAGTGGCTGAAATCGGAGAATAATGCGTTGAAATAAAACTACGGTCGTCGGCGCCCACTTTTCAGCTTTATTTATTTCTATTATTTTTATTCTTTTGCTTTCTCGCCGTACGCACACAAATATATATATATATATATATATATATATATATATATATATATATATATAAGCGTACGTACAGATTATGTTTATTTATATAAATATTTCGAGTGTCGAAAGCGGAAGACTCATAGTCCAAGTTCAAGGAGACGATTCACGGAATTTTCGGATGTCTTCTAGCCTATTCGTCTGTAGACTCGGCGAAAATTGAATAAAATGAATTTTCATGAATCGGTTGGTAGCTTATTTACGAAGATTTTCACGATGCGGTCGTCGTATAAATAATTGTGCACGGCGAGGATTTTCGCAGTTAATCTCGGCGAATTTATATGTCACACGAGTGTCGCAAAATAACCATACAATAAATCATAGCGTATTTATATGCACTTCTTAATCGTTATTTGAATGATTTCATTTATAATAGCGAAATTTTTATACATTTTTTTTTTAAATATATACAAAATTGTATTTCAACGACTGCAATGAAATATCCAAAATTAACGATTGGTGAATCCGAAAAAAGAAATAGAGCTCATCAAAATTTCACCAGAACATCTCAAACAAGCTGATACATCACATAAAAATTTAATTTATTTGCGTGTTTTTTTTTCTCTTGACGAATAGGCATTTTAGTATTCTTCCTGCGCATACACACACATACGCATTATTATTCTAGATATGAAAAAAAATCCACCAGTAATAACAATAAAATAATAAACATTTACAAAATCTAAAAGACGTTAAACAGACACACAACCACGTGCACATTAAATTTGATGTTTCTGCTCTTTTTTCCCGAAACTAATTAGTTAATTACATATTGGATTTCAAAGGATTCCAACGGATATTGTATTCGAAAAAAACACGTGGAACAATATAATGAGAATACTCTTTTGTTTACAATGTTTATTGTACGTTAACATTGCTATTTTAAACATTTTTTTTCTATTTTATACATAATATTTAGATCTAACTAAAAATCAACAGTGAATCTATATATTATAGAAATATTGAAAAGGGTGATTAAATACGATGTTATTATATACGAAATTTTAAGCGCGATTACTTTTTATAATTTATTTATTCAAAATATTTAATAATATTATAATATCTAAAATTCAATTTTTGAATAAAGAATTATCTTATAAAAAATTACAATACATGTATAGCTATAAAATAATAACGCCAAAATTAAAAAATAATAAAAATAAATCGACGCACGAGCCGTTCGTTCTTTGGTTCGTTATCGCAAAACTGCATAATAAATCGGCCAGTTTTTGCATTGGACGGAAATGCAAAATGACTGCATGTGCATCTTTCTTCTTTTCCACCATCTTCCTATTCTTTTCTTCTTCTACTTTATCCACAATTTTTTTTTTGTTTGTTTATTTTCCGTCGCGTTCGACCTCGAGCTTGTTCTTCTTTTCGACTTACTCATTGAGGATCGGACGCAAAAAGAAAAAAAAATCGCAGGTCGATAAATAAGGATAAAACGAGGCGGAGTTTAATCCTTTACTTGTTATCTTGCCACTCGGCAATTTCTCATTATTTATCGCGAATTTTAGATGTTGATTAATTAATCAATAATGAGGCGAAAAGACACACTCAATGATGTCATTATTTGTCTAAAATTAATTGAAAATACTCTCGTATTTACATTGCTTTATCACTTTCGATAAGGATACGTTTTGATTTAGTATATATTAATAATGGTTCTAAAAGATTCTTATTATATCTTTTTTTACAAAAAATAAAAATTATTGAACATCTTCGTTTATATATATATATATATATATATATATATATATATATATATATATATATATATATATATATATATATGCGAAAAATATTTTTTAAACTTTCAATTTAATATAATTATTCATTATATACAGTTTTAAAAGATTGAGTCGATTTTTCATGTTTTTCTTGGACGCGTATTTGATGATTCAACTTCTCAAAAAATAAATCGACGTACTTGAAACTCGAAAAAGGTACTCGAACAAACAATATCTGTAACGCCACTGGTTTATTTATTTGTACGTTTTTTATTCATTTTAAATAAATTAAAATTAATTTGTAATAATTAAAGCAGTTTTGGTGCGTTGCATTATAAATAGCCGTTTCATTGTTGGATATAAAAAAAAAATCAATACTTATTAGCATATACAAATGAGGTACAATCCCTATTTGGACTCAGCGCGAGCATTCATTTCCAATAATCTCTTTTTTTTCTCAATAATGATATGCAAATTTGCCGTTCTATCCGACATTTCTTATCCGCAAAAACAACATTTTACTCCATTTCTATGATAAAAAGCGACATGTGTCTTTTTCGCGCTAAATTTCGGATTAAATCGAGTCTACTCGAACGGTTGCTTGTAAAATTACCGAGGCAGCAATTGAAACGATAAGAGTGTCGTTTCGACCTTTTTATAAACACCTGTTTTCCAAATGTGCATAATTATTATACAACTCGTTTCAATACATCGTTTCGAAGCTCGGATTTTTTTAAATCAATTTTTTTTTCATGAAAAACATTTTTGTGATCAAAAAAAAAAGATTTTTTTTATAATAAAAACATTATTTTTATTGATAGATACGTTTGTTAATTTTCATGTTTATTTTAATCTAATTATATTTTACAAATTTAAAAGACAGATTTTTTGCAATATATGAATAGATTGAAATTCTAAAGTTTTTAAGAGATTGATTAAAAAATTATACATATATATATATATATATATATATATATATATATATATATATATATATATATATATATATATATATATATATATATCTGTTAAAATTTATGATTTTAATTAAATTGGTATTTTTTCTTGAAGTGAATTTTTCACGATAGTTATTGTTTCTAGTTAAATTGACAACGTGAACTCGTTTCAACATTTTGCAAGCAACAACGGCGAATATCGAATAAAGCATTTGTACGTGCGCTGAGTATTGCTTACAACGATCACCGGTCGATATCGACCGACCGGACGCCATATTGATAGATGGAATTTTCTCACAGATTCGCACATGGCGATCGTTTGACGCGCTTACAAAACTCGGCGACATCTTACCCGATTCGCGGCCATTGTCTTGGTGCGGCTCAAAGATGGCCGCCCGACATGTTTATTTTTCCCCGGATCGGAATTGAAAACGACCGAAATAAAATGAAGAAGAAATATCTGGAAAAAGAAGACGAGATTCGAGTGAAAGAACGCTAGAAAGAAATGAAAGAAAATAACGAGTTATACGTTCTGCGGCGTCGAGATGGGCGGACGCTGAAATTGCGTACGCTCGAATTTATTGAACGCACATAAAAGCACATTTCGATCAACCAATTCAAAATAAGATATATCTATATACAATTTGATAAACAACAAAAATGAAAAAAAAAATAAAAGAATCTTTTAATTTATTATAATATTATTAAAATTTAACATCATATTTTTAATAAATATGTTTATTATTGATTATAAAGTATTAAACTTAATATTTAGTAGAAATTACAATAATGTATAATTTTATTTAAAAAAATATATAAAAATATTAGATTTATTTCAGATAAATTAAAAATATTACCATGATTAAAAACTAAATCATTTACAAACTCAAATTTAATTCTGATGAATTCTAGATAAGAATTAATTTAATGCTTTTTATACAAACATCTACATTAATTTACTTTTATTCAAAATTTAATTATACCTCGATATTTTTAAGTATAATATTATACTTAATATAAATTCTTTTAAAATGTTCCATGAACATTTCAAAATAAAAACAACCCGAAAATAATGTTTAATCCAATTAAAACCACTTTGATATTAAATTTTGCATATTTTATTTTGTAAATATATTTTTAATGTCCAACATTTTTTATTATTATTATTTATCACTAAAATTTAAAAATTATCTCTTTTTAGATAGTAATCACAAAAATTGATACAATATTTACAGAATGTATATAAATTTTATGATGATGAAATGTTATATATTGTATCAGAAAATTTTAATATATTATCCAAACATTGAAATTACGTACATCCTTTTTAATAAGTGTTATTTTAATGCAATGCATATTATTATGTACTACCATACACGCTCCCCGGTAAAACATCGCATCCACTGACATTATGCATTCCGCCATTTTATTTATTTATATACTTTTTTTTTCTTTCGATTTTATCTCGATGCCGGAGTTTTGCCTCATTTTCATTTTGCGATTTGCATATTATTGTATTCTGTTATAAATGAAGTCCCTTCCGACGTTCACTTAACTTAAAATCCCCCTTTTCCGTTTTATTCGAGGATTTCTATGCAGATATTCAGCTTATAATAAATATTTCGTTATTTTCTTTACATTAGAAAATATTTATGAATACGATGTAAAATATAAATTTTATGTATATTAAAACTTTTATATAACTGAAAATATCAAAGAGGATTTTTCAATTCTTTTTTTGAAAAATCCTTACAATATTTTAAACTATATATATATGAATTTTGTATATTTTTTTCATTACTTATTTATCGATTTTATTTTATATCTATCAATCATACGCACAAAATTATTAATTAATAATTCTAATACTTATTTTTCAATTTGTAAATATGAATTTATTATAAAAGATTGCGAAATCTTTTAATTCACAATCATATCAATCAATTCACATGGTGAATTTTAACGGTCTTTTCAAAAAAAAACGTTCGTGGAAACGCGGCTCAACAATGACACGAAAAATGTATCACTACTGAAGCGCAGCTAAGAAGCTAAATCATTAATTTCAATAAAGTTATGCGATCCAATTTGTCGACGACGTCACTCAATCAGTCAAAACATCGAGGTCGTTTATCAAAATATCGTTTAAAAACCGCGATGTCTCCGAAGATATATAGATTTACGAGTCGCGCAAAACGCGCACAAACACATCCACACAATATAATATATATATATATATATATATATATATATATATACAAAATGCGGATATGCGAGTACGTTTTAAATGAAAATAAATTAAATGTGAAATTTTCGTGTGTATGACAGCTGGCGGCGAGAAGAATGCATAATTTGTCTTGTCTTCGAAACGAGGGGTGAACAATGACAGAACTGGAAAAGTGTGCACTTTGTCACAATAACATAAAAATGCACCCCTCCATTATATGTGTACTCTATATACGTATATAAAAGAATATTTATATATTTGTGTGTTTTAAAACAATTTGAAGATGGAGAAACGGGGGAAAAAATAAAGAAGAAATTTCCCATTATAATTAAAACGAGAGACGCGCGCGCGTCTCCAAAAATAAACCGTCCATTGAAATGTCTACGTTACAGGCAATTTGTATAATTTCGCCGATATATTATATACATATAACATAAGAAGATTTTGGTACACTTTGTAAAAGATTTCTAAAATACTATTTTTATTTCTTATTTTTTTTCAACTATATATACCATATATATATATATATATATATATATATATATATATATATATATATATATATATATATATATATATATATATATATATCTTCAAGAGGTTACACGAAATTACTTGTGTTTAATTAGTTCATTTTCTAATTTACTGATAATATCAATAATATAAATAGATATTTGATTAATGAGAAATATAAAAAAATATTAAATATAAATATCTAAAGATTGATTGATAAATAAATATGAACTATTAATATGTAATATTTTATGTATTATACTATATAAAGTGTTTGGCAAACAAATACTTTTGTGGATGTGTTATCTTTTTAATTGGATAAAAATTGATATTTGTTTGAACCCAGACGTCGCCGTCGCCAATATATTTATGTTTTTTTTTCTCCAGTTTTATTCCTTTTTTTTTCAAAAATTTAACTCATTCCTTGCGGTCCTTTTTTCGGTTAAAATAAGCGAACTTCGTTGCGGACAATGCGTTGTCGCGCACTGGAGTGACAATGAATTTATTGCCCGATGGGCAGGTCGTCGGGAATTTTCCCGAATATTCCCGGGATCCCGATCTCGGGATCCGATCCTTTCTTTGCTTTTTTTTCCGCAGCGCTCTTTCGTCCATTATCCCTTTTTCTGTGACGAACGATTTATTAGCGGGGGCCCCTCTCGCGCCTCGTATGATGGAAACGTCCGCTTTTTACGCGAGATTTTTTATTTTCATTCCATTTTTTTTGACTTCATCGTCGGATTTTATTCTTTAGTTCGTTATTTTTGGTCCCTGTTGAAAAATTCCGCTCGTATCTCCGACGATTCGTCACCGAAGACAATCTCTCAAATTATTGAGAATTGAAATCTTAAACTGCATTATAAATAATACGTAAAAAATAATACAGTAAATATTATATAAAAAAAATATTTTTATTACATCGAATATTCTATCTCAATTTTAACAAAACACTCGTAAATTATTGATTTTATGAAGAAATAAGATCACAAAATCTTTACATTTGAACTGTCATATTTCAGAAACAAAGTTTCACGTCACATATTCTTGTTAAAGATAATAAATTAACATTTTACAATATATACAAGTTTTGAAAGAATAAAAGAAACGTTAAAAAGCTATGCCACCCCCTCGTTAAACGTTATTATTTGTAACGAATTTTACCATAACTCACTACCCTTTTATATTTATTATTATATTATATGCACGTTGCGAACTCCTTTTACGTGGTGATTTTTATTATTTCTGCATTTTTTTTCGCCATTGCACTCGTTACTCATAACCCTATTGTGTTTTTATTATGTCTCTGCCACCCGTAACGCTTTTACAACCCTATTTCTTATTTCTCATGCATTGTTCACCGAATTCTTTAGAAAAGATAACGAGAATATTTGTAGCAAAATTTAGACGATTTATTGCTTCGTGTGTAAAAATTGATGTCATTTCTGAGAAACGGTGAAAACGTGTGCCCAAAATATTAACTGACCAATATTTTTAATAATAATTATTTAATATAATATTTTAAAAATTCAACAAATAAAATATTAATCAAATTCATTTCAAATTTTTAATATTAATTCCTTAAAAGGGATGTATTATAAAAATATAACACTTTGATTAAAAAGTAAGGTGATTTTGTTTATAAAATGTAAATTCTTTATTTATTCTTCCAAATCAATTTGATCCCCTTCATAGTAATCCCCGTCCTATAAAACTCAAAACAGTCAGAATAGTCTTTTTCCAGTTCTCGAAGCCTTTAAGACTTTCTTCGATTCGGTTTTTATCTCCTCAATCGTGTCAAAACGGCGTTCCTGCATTGGCCTTTTGAGTTTGCTGAATAGCCAGAAGTCGCACGGAGCCAAATCAGGCAGATACGGAGGTTGCGAAACGATATGAGTCAATAACCAATACAGTATGACGTGGTGCATTATTGTGATAAAGGAACCAAGAGTTGTAAATATTATAGTCATACCAACCTACGGAAAAAATACAATTTACCTGCCTTCCTAATAACCCGGGAGTTTTAAATAATAATTTCACCTTACTTTTTGATCACAGTAGTATATGATGTTGAAAAAATAAAGGAATACTGATAATATTTAATTAACTTTTATAATTAATCATAAAATGTATTAAATTGATCGATTTTTGATAAATAAATTTTTAATAATAGAAATATTAAAAATAATTGAATAAGGTTTAAGATTAGCAGTAGCCAAATATTTGAATATAATTTTAGAATAGAAATAATTTTTAACAAGGAACATTGAAAAATATTTAAATTCTTTTTGTATTAGAAGATTTATTTCAGTTAAACATCAGAATGCGATACAGAATAGGGAAAAGTAATATATTTTTGACAAGATTGAGTCAACTTCGATAATAAGTTCATCTCGCAACGAGATACCGATGCGCTCCGTTTACGCACAAAAATATACGAGTCTACCAACACATATACGCATACATCAGTCCATATACAGAAAACATGAAGAAGTCTAACATGGGAAACGCACAATAGACATAATTCTATTAGTCGTCGTTTTAAATTAAGCCAAATTTGCCGTGAAGTCACGGCCGCTTTGTACATTTCTGTATATGTTGTATATAATAAAAATACTATGCGGCACGTGCTCATCGCAAACGATGACTATTTTTGTATATAACATGAAATATGTTTATATATGTGTATGTGCATATAAATATATGGTGCTTTTTGAAAGTCTGTCGTTTCTGTTTTCAAGAAATATTTAGGGGAAAATGTGCATTTTCCTTTAATATGATCCTAAAATAAATATATTCTTAATGCGACTTTGTAGTCACAATATTTTTATATATTTTATTTTTAACTTAAAATATGATAAACATGATATAATTTAAGTATAAATATATAATAATACCACATATTTATTAAGAAGCTAAAAAGTTGGACATGAAACTGGTAAAGTTGATTAAATAAAAAAATATTTGCGAATCAAAAAAAAATAACTCGAAAGAAAGACCGAATTTTTCGTCACATACGTTTATACTCTTAATTTATTTATTTTTAAAGCCATTCTAAAAAATAAAAAAGAATTCAATAAGAGTGCGATTTCCCGTCTGAAATGTTTTCTCTCGATATTTATTTAGTTATATATTATAATATAAATTTACAATAAATATGATAATTTCAGAAATTTATTTTTCCCGCTTATAAAAAAAAATATTCAAAGAAACTCGTTCCATAAAAACAGTTCGAAATCGGTGATCAAAAAAAAAAAAGATCCATTTTATCGTATTTTAATTGCGCGGTTTTCAACTAAAGGTCTCAAATTAAAATTTTAATTAAAATAGTTTAATATTTTAAAAATTAAAACGCAAAGACGCATCGTACATATCCTTATATGGATAAATAAAAAGTCAACCTTAAATGGTCATGCATCATCGTTCTTCATAATTATTTTAAATTTAATTAATTGTGCAACGCTCGTTTTCAATATTAAATGTAAATAAGGATTGTTCGACTTTTTAAACTAAATTATTATAATCAAATACTGGTGAAATTTATTACATATAGAATTTTTATTACATTATATATACTATTTAAATTATAACTGAAAAAAATAAATTTCTACAGTAAAATTACAAATGTTAAAATGTGTTTATTTAAATTGAAGCCATTTTATAATTTAAAATTTTATTATACTATTATAGTTATATAAATAATCCATCGTTATAAATCAATATCTGAAGGTTAAAGGTATAAATATCTGACTCGATTCTATAAAAAAAAATATAGGAGTTTTATAAAACTTCAAAAAAAGTTTAACTTAATAAGAACAGTTTGATTTTTATTTTCTTTAATTTAGAATTTTTGACATATTTATAAATATTTTTCTATATTATAATAAAAAATATTTAAAACAATATATAAATGTTTAAAAATATATATGTATATAAAAAAAAATATCTAAAAATGACTAAACCTGTTTAAAAATATTTCTAAACTATAGAATTAATATTTAATAAAAATATATATATATATTCAATATATACCACATATAATAAATTTACACCCTTCACCCTTTGTATATGATTTAGCCGGTTCGCTTATTATCGGCCCGGTGCACTACCGATAAAAAGGCGCATACACTTTATTATATTGCAAATGCCAGTTCGGCCACACATGACGCCTTTTAAATCACGGCTTCCCAAACTGGCGGGCCAAAAACACTGAAAGGGTTGGGCCCAATCGGACCAATCGGACCATGTCATACCGGTTTTCGAATCCAGGTGATTTGAATAACCGCGGCCTCGCACTCGTGTACCAAACCAAACGACATATTCATAAAATATCCCCATACGAGAAGAGAGGGACCACACCAAATCTACTATGTATGTATATATATATATATATATATATATATATATATATATATATATATATATATCCTAAATATTCTAAAATGTGTGCGTGGGATCAAATGTACGCATATTTTATAAGAATCCCTTCAATATATGTATGTATAGTATAATATATATCGAAAAAAAAATATATATATCCTTCGTTTTCGATGCGGCAATTTTCAATACTTCATTTAAAAAAATGCCGTGTTAATTAAATAAGTCTCACGCAACATATATAAGTATGTACAAAAAAGTATGAATGAAACTAAAAAAAGTAACCGCTGTCGAGTTCAATGGCGGCTCGTGATTTTTTTTTCGTGTTAAAAACATGAAAATAAAAACGTATTATTTTCATCTGAAATTGCACTTTAATATTCGCGTTTATGAAACAGAAATGCATTTCAAAGGAATTCGTAATTGAGTAATTAATTTTCATTTTTTTTTCGAGATGTTGTAAGAGTCAAATGTAGTAATTTATTAATCAATTTTAATTAATTATCGACTTTTTAAGCATATATATACATACAAAGGCAGATGTGTATATTTTTTATATAATTTATAAATTCTAAACATGCGATTCTGATTAATTATTTTTTTATTATATACATAATTCATAAATAAATTATATATATATATATAATTTTCATTATTTAATTTTTATATATTTATAAAAATGAAAATATATATAAATCGTCATGTAAATAAATGATTATCAAATTAGCAGATAATAATAAATTATTTCGAATGCGTCTCACTTAATCAACGTGGATATGTTGAAAGTTTCAAGTTTCGTGACGGATTTAATTTTATTTATTTTTCTAATTTCTCATAATTTCTCGAATATTTGTCTAGTACTCCAGAATTCGGATATTCTTGGATCATATCTTTGGCACGTATAATAAAATGATTAACATTCTGCACAAACGGCAGACGCGCAAATTTATTTTTGTATTCGAACGGCGAATCTTGCTTGAAAACACAAGAGAAAAAAAACGATTACTCTATTTACTAACATAATATTAAATATTTTTTTTTATATTACAAAACTGTACAATCATTTTATATGAAAAAAAATATTATTATGCAGATTTAGAAAATTTTCTAATATTTTTTTAAAATAGCGAAATAGCATATTTTTATATTGTATCATAATATATTGTACAGGTTTTCAAACAAACGACGAGTCGAACACGTTGCTAATTATCAAGTTTTACTACCGCATAACAAACGCCAATCTTGTAATATTTTACGACGTCTCGTCAACAAGTTACAAGTGTAACGTCACTTTTTTTTTTCTTATTCCGTTTATATTATTTGAAAATGTCACATCCATCACTCGTTTCATTATGCGAACCTTTTTATTGAATAATTAATATTCACATAACGGCTAAAAAAGAACGATATTTATAGTTCATTGAAAAAAATACCATATATTTTAATGATGCTTTATAATAAAAAATATGATTCGATAATGAAACGAATTACTCGTATCATATTATGGGATTATGGTCACGAGTCGCCACTGAAGAGCATCGTCGCATTTTTATCGAGGGCCGTAATCTCACCTAAAATTATTACGATTCGGTCCTTCAAAAAAGGCGAGAAAACTCGTCGTCGGGCCTTTTGTTTTTGGTCGATGGAAAAAAAATTAAAACGCACACACACACACGTATATATATAAGCAGACATGCATGTATGATATACAGGAAAAAAAAGATACAAATATAATATAAATAAAAATAAAAATCGAGTGTGGAAAACGTCCGAGAGTCCTCAACGCGCCTATAAATATCAATATTCGGCATTCATAAATCTCAACACCTGTCCGATGAAACCCGAAAGCGAACACGGAGAGCTTTCAAAGGGATTCCTTCTCATTTTTTCCTCTTATAAACATGCATATATATATATATATATATATATATATATATATATATATATAAGCGTTTTTTCGTTCAATAAAAATCGTAGGTCCTGCCCGACTATCGGCACCTTTACACATAATTTACAGATAAGACAAAACCCATCGCCGGTTAAATCAAAATAATGCCCAACATCACTAAAACAACGCTGATTAACGAGTCAAATAAATATGGGTATGTATTCATTTATATCAACGATTCTCCACATATATATATATATATATATATATATATATATATATATATATATATATATATATATATTCGATATTATATTTAATCATCGTTATATTATTATTATTATTCATACAAAGATTGAATTTTAAAAATGTAAATTAAAAAAAAAACAATACATAAGTATTTTAACTCTTTATTTAATTTAAAATATTTTATTAACCATACTTTTTATGAAAGTTTTTTAATGATATCAGTAGTTACTTAATTGCAACGTCTAGTAAGCTATAATAAGTATTGAATTCAATTCTTATATAGCTTTGATATATTATTATTTTAAAATTACAAGTTTTTTTTTAAATTTTCTTGAAATTGAAATAGTATCTAAAGAAAAACTACTCGGTATATTAAAAAAATGCTTTAAAATGTTATTTAATTATAAGATGGTATTTTTTTATAATTATTATTTTCAAAATTATAATGGAAATTATGAAATATTATTTTATATTACACAAAAATAAGAAAACTTAGATTATTCAAAAATATATGAAATCCAAAATAATAAAATGAAAAATCTATTAAAAATTATTACACTACTAGAAGATGTGTTTCATTTTTTTAAATAATATATTTTATTTAACTACATTTGAAATCGTTCAGAAATAAAATGATTTTTTATAACTTTAGACTTTTACAAAAATACATAATCGGCGTGACCATGTTTCGATCGAGATATATTGTAGAAGATGACAAAAAAAATCTCATATATTCGCGTGTATAAAAGAAATGCAGTTTTCCCGCCGTTCTATCGAAGGTCAGAAAACAATAATAAAAACGATCATAAAATAAAGGCGCAACTAAAGAGTCGCAAGGCTCCACAATAATAATACTCCGTGACTAAAAGAGTCGGTTATTGAATAAATAAAATAAAAACCGCAAACGAAAAAAGCCAGTTAGTTCCCTTTCGCCAATATCAGATTGATGGTGAAGCCGGGACGGGTTCGGGAGCAAATAAAGGTAAAAATAAAAATGGAGGAGAGGAGAAAAAAAAATGTAAAACGAGCATCGAAATGAAAATAAAAACTGCGGGACGTATGGCTTTGCTAATTGGAAATCGAAAAAAGAAAAATCGAAAAATTTTCAGGAGCAACAAATAATTCAACGGACGACGTACCGAAGAATGGAGCGAATCGAATGAAACAATCAGATTCAAAATATTCAAATGTATTTTCGAATATATATATATATATATATATATATATATATATATATATGTGTGTGTGCGTGTGTGTGTGTGTGTTTAATTCATATGTATTTATTTAAAGAAGATATTTGACTTCAATATTTTCGAGTTTTTAAAATATGATACATATAAATTACAAATAATTCATTACAATTCAAATGTTTGATAAAATACTATAAATATATATATATATATATATATATATATATATATATATATATATGTTCTATAACATGTATATAATATTGATATTTAAATAAATCTTTTTATTTATAAATGACCTAATATTTTATTTAAAAAATATAAATATTTTTAATTCGATTTTTGGAAATCGTTCATTATTATTTTATAATATTTAATCGATATTTTAGATTATTGCATATATTCATATAATATTTTTATACCTCATTAAATATAATATATTAAGATAATGTATGTTGAAATAATGCAAAACTATGATCGATCTAATATAATATTATATCTGATGAAATTTATGACATTTAAAATTTATGTCTTTGGAAAAATATTAATTAAATCAAATATGCATAAAATATTATAAAATACAGAGAAGTGGAATTATAATACAATATATACTTGAATAAATATTAAGAAAAAAAATATTTAAAGACAAATCTTATTTATATGCAATTATCAACGTTTATATCGATTGACAAAAAATAATATTTCAATTTATATGCTTTCTGCAGATAAGTTGATTTCGTGCAAATATTTATATATATATATATCGATATATTATACGAAAAAATATTATGAATATTTATCATTGCACATGTGTATTTGGAAAAATTCGGTGTGTTAACCCATTAATGTCCGATCGGTACGTAAAACAATCGTTAAAATTTCATCAAATATCGTCAGAATAAATTATAGTTATTTTTATTTGAACCTGTCCTGTTCATTAACTGTCCGAAAACAATCTATTAATCTATAAAACAGAACTAGTTTGACAAACACCATGATGAAGTGGCTTTTTTTTATATTTCAACGTATGCATATCTATGAATATTTTATAAGAATTAAATAATTTAAAAATTTCAATAATAGTATTTACAAAAAGTATACATATTAAAACAACTCTTATATTTATGTATTTATTTAATTAACCTTTATGATTATATTTGTTAGATAAAATATCAATAAAAATATACAAATTTTTATTTAATTTATACAATGAAATCTTTGAAAATTTAATATTGATAAAATCAATAGTTCTAAATCCAATAAAGTTTTTAATTTTAAGAGCAATTCTGTCAATGAAATCTTTTAACAATTTTTATTTCAGAAAAATTTTTATATTATTAATTTATTAAATTCAATGCAACGATTTATATATATATATATATATATATATATATATATATATATATATATATATATATATATATATATATTATATCAGTGGTTCTCATATATTTTTATTAAATTAAAAATAACTATATCACGTACAAATATTAGCCAAGAATAAGATTATAGACTTGTTATATATGATTATCAAACATTTTCAGTACCGTATGTACCTAGTATTGTTATTTTTCTCCTTTTTTTTATTATTTCAACAACTTCAATTAACTTTTCACATTTACCATTACAACATCTACTACGAAATACTTCTTCTGCTACTGCGGAGATTTTGTACGCCGCCATATCACCGCTAAACGATCTTTCAACCATTCGAAAAAGACATACATACACAATAAACAAATAAATAAATAAACAAATGCATTTTCGAACGCGAAACAAAGATCGGATTTTGTCCAGCGTTTTATTGGTTGTAACACGCTCAACACTTTCATTAAGATCTTATATTAATTGCATTCCTCATGCGAACTCGCCATATATGATTTCTTTTT
Source organism: Leptonema lineaticorne (assembly GCA_024500535.1). Taxonomy (NCBI): domain Eukaryota; kingdom Metazoa; phylum Arthropoda; class Insecta; order Trichoptera; family Hydropsychidae; genus Leptonema; species Leptonema lineaticorne. Next base: position 5,723,212 of record JANIJI010000016.1, on the reverse strand, counting down.
TTTCTTTTTGCGATTGTCTTAGATTCGGATGTTCTCAGAAAAATACCATTTATTCCCATACATTTAACGGCGCGATACTAAATTAAAAAACCACAAAAACCACACACGATACAGGCTGATAGATAATAATCGGTTTTTTTCAGTTTCTTTTTGCACAAAAAGAAACATACCGGAACGTCGTTCCGGTACACTCCAATTTAACCGCACCATTATAAATACTATATTAAACACATATAATTCATCTGAAATATGTCGAATGATATTTTAAGTAATTTTCGATTACTATATACATATCCATTGAAGCATATTAAGTTGTGTAATTAAAAGATATTTCCGCACATAATAACGTCACATTTTCCAGGTGTTCCACCCGTTAAAGGCGCGTCCTTCATAAATATTCAGTTGCGTAACACATTTCAAGTGAATATAAAAATAAATATACTATATATTATTATTCTTTTTTTTGAAGCGTCTCACGGCAAATTTTATTTTATTACGCGCTCTTATCGGACACGTAAATCATATATGGTTAATAACGTGCGTTAAAAGTTGTTACCGTCAGGTAATATTGCACTTATATAGCGATTACTAATTTACTCGTTTATAACGCAATTTCACGTCGGAAATTATATATAAATATATGTATAAGAATATTTATATAAAAAGATTTTTATAAGATTTCAACTGATCGACATTTTTTTTTGTACAATTCCACGTCGAGTTGTTCAGTAATATATATCAAAATATGTATTGAATTTAAAATGAATAAGTTATTCATATATATATATATATATATATATATATATATATATATATATATATATATATACATATATATATATATATATATATATATATATATATATATATATATATACATATATATATATATATATATATATATATATATATATATATATATAATTATTAAATATACTATTTTATAATACAAATATATTTAAAAATTAACATATTCATGAAACTAATTTCTTTTAAATATAGAAAAAAGAATTTCGATAACTGTTTGTGATAAAATCAAGAGATATATTTGAATAGCAAAAATAAAATTAATAACGACTCAAATTTTATTGAATATCAACATTGTCACATTATGATTAATCAATTATTATACATATTCATCTTCAAATTCAATATCATTTATAATATTGTATAATATATTCGATGGAAATATAATATAATAATTTAAATACATTGTAATATAATATATTGATCTCTGAGAAATAATGATTCAATTATTTTTCTATATTAAATGAATAATTTATAATATATACATTTTTTCTTACAACAATTATGCAAATGTAGATTTAAAATATTCATTATAAGAAAATTTTCGTTTCTAATTTGTAAAATCTTGTACCCAAAAATCATACAAAGGAAAACAAAAATTAATGCAATAAATAATTTGATTAGTTTATTTATTTCATATTATTCAATAAATTATATTTTTTATACTTTGTATAATATTAACTTCTTAATCATCTCCATTTAATATTATAATAAAATTAATAAATAATTCATTAAATGCAATATTTCATTTAATTATAATATAATAAAAATATTTTCAATATTAATTTCTTATTATAATAAATATATGTACGTTCAATTTCAATTTAAAAAAAAAAATATGACATACGCAATAAAAACAAACCCACGCGGATGCAACGTCGTCACCGAACGCATTAAAAACACCGATGATGAACACTAAATCTTTGAGAAACGCTGCAGTACACCCCCACAACGTTGCTCGGTATTAAATTTTAATATATTATACGCGTATAAAGTCATTCTTTCATTCAGCAGTAAAATTCGGACGGGTCAATTGATGTGCGGACACCGGAGTTTCATCGCCCAATTCGATTTCATTCAAAGTTTTTCTTTCCCCTTTTTGTTTGTTTATTTATTTATTTATTTATGCATTCGTTTATTTCGATATTAATTTTATGCTTCACGTGTGTGAAAAAAGGTATCTCGCATAAAATCGAAGTTTTATATTTAAATTAATATCGACGCATCGAACGATTCTAAAAAGAAATCTTCGCGCATTTTATATTATATTTTATGCGATAAATGTAAAATAATTTAAAATAAAAATAAACGTTTTTGACGTAGTGAAATATAATATATTTTTAATTATATATATATATATATATATATATATATATATATATATATATATATATATATATATATAAATATATGAACGAAATTATTAATATTTTAATATGGCTTCATGATTTTTATGAATAAAAACTTGCATAAATTTTATGATCAACTTGTTCATACAGATTTTTTACTTTCTAATATGTCCGCATTATTAATGGCGGCGGATTAATATTTAGTATTACATTTATATATGGCGTTTCAAGATTTTTTTTTATTGCATATGCGTATAATAAATATAAATGTATATTGTAATAAACAATTAGTATTTCGATACGTTTACGGTAAACTCAACTTTTATCTCGTGTCCATGTCAACTGTATTTACGAACGACGAGCGCAAAAGACTATGTTCGTTAAAATGCGCTAAGTCCAGCGAATATCAAACTTTTTTATTTGTTTATACTTTTTTTTTTTAGTTATCGTTTGTTTATTTATTTATTTATTTTTTTGGTTTATCGAATTTCACGTATCTCGATTATTATTTAGATCGGAGGCGAGAGAAACATCGAATTCATTAAAACGACTCTGAATTATGGAGGTTCTCGATTCTTCTCGTACCCGTGTATATGTTTATTATATGAATGAGATTTTTCTTCGTTTTTATTTTTTTTATAACTTTTTTTTGTACCTTTTGTTTAACTTAATTTTATTTATTTATATATGTTTTTTTTCTACTCGTTCGAAGACGAGTCGCCGACGTCGAAGTTTTATCCGGGTCTTCGATCTGTACGCATGTTAATACGGGTATCTTTTATTATAATATAATTCTTGGACAGTTTACGTCGATGTTGCACCCCGATCAGTGATCGACAACCTTTTTTTTCGAATTGTACTTCGATCCTCTTTTAATTTTGTATGAATCGCTGCAAAAAATGTGGAATGAATTTTTTAATCGCATATATAATATAAAACGTCGTATCGTTTTCCAATTCAATTGTACTATATTATGTAATTATTTGAAAAACATGTAAATTTATTTTAATATATCGTTATAAACACCTGTCCTCAAAAAACACCGGGCGGAAATGCGTTAATTAAACTGCATTATAATAAAACATACTTTCAAATTGAGATTTAATACAATAAAATGTATATTTCTTCAGTATAATAAAATTAATGAAGCAGCTATATTTTATTGCATCATTTTTAAATTTGGATTAAACGTTGTTTATAAAATAATTATGTAAATATGATATAAATTATTATAAATTGTTTTTAACTGTATTTTCTTTTTTGTTTCAGGTAAATTGAATCTTTTAATTCAAAATTATCGTAAGTAGTGAATATATCAAATAATTTTAAATCGTATTAAATATAATTCAATATAAAATTCTTGCAAACGAAAACATAGTGAAAAACTTCAATAATACCTTCATTTTATAAAACAATAGCGTCGAACGAAAATTGTAAAAATTTCGTCGTAAATTTTCACACAATAGCGTAATAAAATATAAAACGCCTTTTTTTTGGCAAAAAATAAAACATATCGAAGAGTCCATACGACGAAAAAAAAATTATCGAAAATATACATAAAAACGTATATATGAAAATGAACAAACAAAAGGGTTGACGATCTCGCCTCTTCCAAAATTAAAATTTACATTTATGACGGCGTTCCGTTGACATTACACGCCTTTTTATTGGCTAGGGGTGTAACCATTGTGGATAACGAGGGATCGGCCCCTGAAAATTACATATATAAACGTATATATGAGCACGATCATAAAAAATAAAAAATAGATAGAACCTCAAAAATATTTTATCGAACTGATCGTAATGGAGGCGTTGATAATAACCGGTCAAACTTTCGATAATACTATTTTAATAATAAAATATCAAATGTATTAGTAAATCTTATAAATCTAATGTTAAACGTATATTAATAATTACAAAATTTTAATACATTTTAAATATATTCTCAATATATAAAAATATTGAGAATCCTCAAAGTAAGATGAATCATATTTCTAGTAAATGATCTCATATTCAGATTCGAGTTTATCATCTGTAAATTCTTAGAAAAATTAAGAAAAAATATAATATTATATAATACCATTCCAAAATAAAATTTCTCGTAGCTAAATTTTTTAACCACAGGTTATCTAATAGAAAAAAAATAATGTTTTCATTTTAACCCCTCAAAAAAAAATATGTTTACAGCGTGTTAAATGTAGATGTTATCGTGCGATTAAATAATACGTAACTCATATCAAAATAGCATGTATGGGGTGGACGTTGATGGGTTGAATTTCAACAATAAGTATGCGTCGAGTCGTTAATAATCAACAAAATGGCATCTTTTTTCCTACGTCTTCGTCATAATATAGATGGTGAGCGAAAGATAGCGTTCGTCATAATTTATACATCATTTGTACACATTAATTATGCGTTTATTACGACGAGGATGATATTAAGCGTGAAATTGTTTTATCGCTATGTTCACACCATTTTTTTTTCTGACGTGAAATAACGTGACCACCTTTGAGAATATTTATACATATATATATATATTTTTAATGTACGGAATGATTTGTGAATTTATGAATTATTTATACGATTAGAAGAAGCGATTTTTAATACGATATTTTTAATGGTGAATAATGGTAAAGATTATACGTGTATTTTGATATAATATTATGACATTAAAAAAAATTATCCATTGTTCGCGATAATACATTATGTCTCTATTATGTCACGTATTAAAATATTCGCATGAACGAATCGAACATGTGTCGACGGGGATGCGACAGTTCGAGAAGAATTGTCGTCGATTCGACCGTGAAAATGATGCAGTGTTTACCCTTTTCGATCTTTAATCTGATGTACATTAGAAAATTGTGCAAATGCAATAATAACAATGACCCAATACGACCCTGAAAATGAAAATTCTAAAAAAAAAATCACTTTATATATATACTTATACTAATAAAAGGGTTGAAATTTAAAAATATGTAACACGAGGAAAGTATTTAAGTATAGTATTTATTTATAAAAAAAAACGAAATTAAATATATAAAAATGCAAAAAAAAACATTTAAATGATTAGTATACGTGTATATAAATGAATATATTTGTATAAATTTAGAGTTAAAATGTTCAAATTCAATAACATTAATTAAATATTTCATTTGAATGACAAATTTAATTTCAATTACGTCAACTTATATAATATATTCATCGAATCGAATGCTCTATAAATCTATTTCCATATATATTATATATACAATAGTGCAATCAATTTTATATATAATACTATGTTCATCTATAATTATATTTACTTTAGTACTTTAAATGATGTCAAATATATTATTTTATAATGCTAAATAATAATACATGATATATTTTTTTTTATTTTTAAAATATTAAGAGTGCAGTGACATATAAAAATGCTTAATAAAAAAACTTGAAAGTTGAGACTAGAACTGGTGAATCAACATCTTAAAAGGCAAAAACCGATGTTAAGAATTTCAAGAGTATTCAAGGTCTTACTTACTATTTGTAATGGAGGTATTGAATTTCCTGAAAAAGTTGGATTTTGATATACTTCATTAAAAATACCTATTTAGGTATAAATAATTGTACTATCAAGTTTTAATAATTCAATTTTTTTTAATTATATATATATATATATATATATATATATATATATATATATATATATATATATATATATATATAAGTTATACAAAAAATGTTCGACGAGTTTTCGACTAGAATTATAAACCGATAGAAATGCTTTCAGACCTGAAAAGGATTTTCAAAAGTTTATTGGTAGATATCAAAGTAAAATTTTATTATTATTATAATTCGATATTTGACAATTATTTTTTTGCATGACAATATGCACACATAAATCCTTGCGTTCCCCAAAAAAAAAAAAAAAAAATGTCGCTTCGACGAATCAACGCAACGCGCGTGAAATCGTTTCGACAATCGGCATGTCCCCAATTTTTTCATTTATCCATTGTCAAAAAATTTGTATCTTTCGGTTGCGACATACGCTCATATATATATATATATATATATATATATATATATATATATATATATATATATATATATATGATATAAAAAAGCGGTTTAATCTCACTAGCCCGCCCCATTATCATTCCGAGGGATGATTTTGCATTCGGGCTTAGCGCAAATACGGCCATTGTCGTCACGCCCGATGTGACATTGTTGAATCGCGATTTTATGATTTTTAACGGAAAAATAATATTGTACAACGTTATTAAGTAGCCTTTTCATTCGATATAAATAAATAGTATTTTGACATTCTTTTTTATTCCGATTCCCCCCCTTCTCATTTTGGTCTGCATCTCTGCGATTCTTACAGTGATGTTTCACAATGATCTACTTTTATTTCTATTTATTTATTTTTTTCATCGGCGCATACCAGTTTTATTGTTATAAATATTCCCCCCTCGTGCGTTTTTCTTATTTATTTAAATATGTCAGACATATTTATGTATATTACTCAATTATCAACATTTTATGTCGCATGTTTATAATGTAGGGGGAGCAAAATCGTTATAATGATGTCAGTGATGATAATATTATGATAATTGCTTGTAATATAATATGATAAATGTAAAATTATAATTTTTACATAAATGAAATTAAATGATTGTTGAATTAATTACAAGTCAAATTTATTCAAACTGGAATAATTAAATTTTATTTCAATTAAAATTTTTATCCATTGAATGTTTTAAGTTTAAATTTTATTGAAATATCAATATTCTAACTATAAAATTGTTTTTATCATTAATTTTTATTGTATTTTTTTTATTAAAATTCTAAAATATTTATTGATAAAAGTATTTAATTTTTAATTTAAATGCCATTTTATATTAATTGTTATAAGCGATAAATAACTTAAGTAACAGCAATTTATACATCATGAAATCGAAAGTAAATATTTTATGCAACGTATGTATTACAAGAATATAGTAATTAGATATCAAGAGAATTTCCTTATTTATATCAGCGATTAACTCATGTAATGATTAATACATGCTATATAACCATCAAATCCTTATTTACAATTTATACAAGAAACCTATTATAATTCATCATTATTAATAAATCGTTGAAGATTTCTTTCTAATGTAGCAGTCGAAATCCTTGATTTATCAATCATCTTCAAATTTCCGTTCGGTTCACAATAAAACCGCAATTAGAGACGACAACGAGAACATTTAATATTACATATACACAAGACATTGGAGGACAAACCGAAAAGGACTCCAAAAAAAAAAGATATGGTTATTGAAAAAAAAAACAAAACGACATAAAAGCATAACCTTTTCTATGGTAACATGATATTTATGTCATACGGATATCTCATAATGGACCGAGACGACAAATGGCATATATAATAATAATTGCTTCAGGGCCGATTCATTATTATTACTATTATATACATATAATATATATATATATATATATATATATATATATATATATATATATATATATATACGTACAATGTATTATATATGCGTATTATTTTTTGAAGTTTATTGTTATTATTTATTTTTTTATCATGTCTGTTGTGGCGCAAGCTAGTACATCCCGCACGATTACAATAAGCATGCAACGAAGCGAATTATTAAATATGTTTGTACAGAGCCAGGGGTAGTTTGCCGGTGGTTGTCGATCTCAAAAGCCATGTACCGCCCCTGTCATATTGTCGAGGACATTTTTATTGAAGCGTACGTATGTCAACTAAGTTTTTGAATTGAATCCTGATACAAGACGCTCACAAAATATTATTTCATTAATATAAAAGAAAAACATATTAAAAATTATATTTTAATCATTTGCATTTGTGAATAACTTCTTTATGATAAAAGAATACTTATCAAACGACTCTTTTTATTATACATAATATATTCTCTAATTCCATCGATCGAAATAAAATCATACACATTTTTATAAAAATCAGTTAAACAATTGTTTTACATAACGAAACCATATACATGTCATTATGATTAAACGAGCTCTATTGTATGATATATGCATTTGATCGTAGCCTCAAATGAATATTCTCGATATAGCCTTCCTCTGACATTATACATAAATTAATTACAATAAATAGGATTTGTTACATTATAAATAAATCAGTTTATTCAATGTCATATAATAATGTGATTAGACAGTGATTGATCACTTCTATCGATCTCTCTATCACATCGGCTTTTCTCAAATGCTAGATCATTTTTTTTTTAATAACACTCATATAATATTATTATATAAATTTATTAAATATATTGTGTTCGTGATTTATCTAACACGCTGTAGTCGAATACATATTTGGGGACAATGAGAAAATCCGCAGAATTAGTATCCGCGACAAGGATACCGAAAAACGACATATATAAATATAATATATTATTATTATTCTTTTGCGAAATTGTTCGAGTGTATGACAAAAAATAAACATAATATACAGTTTGAAAAATACACGTATTTCGGGCAAACATTGAAAAGCCGTTGCAAAAAAAAAGGCCAATAACTCGATGCAGCTATTTACGTGCACTTGAACCAATCTTGCATCACATGCACTTCGCAAACACACTTAGGACAACATGACATAAAAATATATGAAAGTCGCAAGAAGATCGAATATTTGTATATACATAAAAAAAAGAACACATCAAAAGGTTTACTTTATTAGAATTTATACATGTCGAAACTCGTACGTTTCTTTATCTAAATTGTCATCGAAGAAAATGTTCGTTTTATTCATGATTCAAATATTTTTCGTTCATCATTATTATTAATGATATGAATAATGATTGTAAATCTAAATAAATATAATAAAGATTAGAACTGCGGCGTGGAGAATCGATTAAAAATAAAAATTTTCCTTTTTTTTTTGCCAGAGAGCACTTATAGGTAATTAGATAGCCATTGTTCGCATAACAAAAACGGTCAATTCACGGGAATTAAGGGCGAGAAATCCAATAACATCTTTATTTTCCCGTTGGTCCGTCATTATCGTGACAAATGTCCAGTTGTCCGTTTGTCCATTTTTGTGCGTGCTCGCTTTACGTCCCTTTCTGTTCGATGTCATACCTGATTTATTTCGCGCCCACGCATCTGCCCTTTAGTGTCATGCTTGAATTTTATCACAGACCTCTATCTACAAATTTGTGGAACAATGTCGCCAGACTAAATATAGATATATCCACGTTTTGCCAAAATCAACCGTAATAAATTATATTTATATATATATATATATATATATATATATATATATATATATATATATATATATATATATATATATATATATATATATATATATATATATATATATAGAAAAAACATTATTAATATTTATTTTTAAATTTATCTGTAAGTCAATTATTAACCTTCAAATATTATATTTCGATTATCAGTATATCGATTAATTGATTGAAATTTAAAAGAAAATAATTATTTACATTACTAATATTTTATGATGTATAAAAGAGATTTTTTCATTTTAAAAACTTTCAAAAATATTTTAGTATCAAAATAGAATTCTAAATTTTGAATAAATCTAAATATAGTTATACATTCCTAGTTTGTTATTTGGTGTTAGAAATTTCAAATATTCGCGGTTAACCGCAACTAGTTTATATTTATTTTGTATCATTCTCTTGTAACTATTTTATATAGATTAAATACTGATAAAGATTTCTTCATATTTAATTCGTATATATATATATATATATATATATATATATATTTATTTATTTATTTTATAAAATGAATTCATTGTATTAATTTAAATATTATTAGAGATAAATATATAATTGTCGAGATGTTTGATTCATGGAATGCGAATATGCGACAATTTTCACGCTCGTCAACTCGTAGGCGTTCTGTTCATCGCAAAAACAATGTTTCTCAATTCGAAAATAATATCGAACGATATATCAATATATATATAACGATGCGGAGTTTTTATATACTAAATATATCGACGTTTCGTTATACGACAACAAAAGGAGGCTTACATTTAAGAGGGAAAAAATCCGTATTTCAATGTTAAATATTCCATATTTCAACGTCAATATTAATTTGCTAGCATTTATTTTTTTTAATACATATTTTAAGAATCACAGATTAATAATATATAACAATTAATTACTCAGTAATTAATCTTTTATCATATTTATATATTAATTTAATCAAAACGTTATCTATTGATATATTAATATATATAAGATTTTAAAATGAAGAACAATAATCGTTAAAATGTTTCATATTCGTTATGTTGTATTTTTCTATTGAACTAATAATTAACATATATACGCTTTATTTAATATTTAAGCTTCCCCATTTTCATTCACATTTATAAATGAGTCGTTTGGGAATCTGCGATCGAAGCACGGCGAACATAATAATTGCTGTAATTTAGTTTGTGCCCATTGTGAGCATTATAGGGTTGAGAAACGAGTCAGCTTGACCGCTCTGCGGGGGTGGAAAAACAATGACAATGGAGAAATGAATTATGTTCTCGTGTCGAGGGTGTTAGTGCAGGGGCGTCCTCTAATATTTTATTATTATTTTTTTTTTAATATTTATTTTTTCTCGTTTGATCTCGTTACGACCCGTTTTATCTCGGAGCGTTCGAACGATTTGCAAATCGTCACCGCGTCTGTTTGTTTTGTTTTGTTTTATTTTCGTTACCAACTTATCTTAATCGTAAAATTCAAGTTAATCGTAAAATACTCCGCCTCTTTATATGTACACGATGGGTACAAATTGAAATAGCAACATCGTTGCTTGTTGCGACATAAAACGACACTTTTCTCCGATTATACAGAAACGACGACTTGGATTCGATTTTAGAATAAACATAAAATTACGTCTGAGATAACTTTACACGGATACAAATGATTATAAAATCATTGATCGTATTTAAATGTCGGCAATATTAAACATACACGCTACTGAGCACTTAAATTACATATAACATAAAGTTTTAAAATTTCAATATCTAAGTCTTTAGATTTTAGTATTTAAAGTAATCCATTTAATAATATTTCAAGTTAGACTTGAATATTTATATAACAATAATTATAAAATATATTTATTTGACACGAATGAGAATAAAATTGAAGACGCTTCAAGTATTTATTTCTTTGAATATTATCTTTGTAACTTATATTGATATTATATTATAAATTATTTTATGTGGTAGAATAATTTAGGCTTGTTTAACCTTTTGATATTTATATTAAATAGTTAAAAAAATATTGTATATTTTAATAAAAACATAACTTTATTTCAATTATTAGATTAAAAAGCACAACTTTTCAACTATGTAAGCTCTTCAAAAATTGTATGTATTTTTTTTTTGATATTCTATTATTTTTTTTTTAATTCAAAAAAATAATTTTCACGATCCGTCTTTGTTCAAATATAGTATATGGTACCTAGCACTGGCAAAACACTGGTTCAATAAGGTTAAGTGCTTTGCGGAATAATAATGACGGGTTTATGACACCGGGGCAGATGCTTCGACGCCCACACTTCCCATCTATAATAATCACCGAAACAGTTCTATATAGCAATAATGCGCGATACAGTAGTATGGATTTATTCCTTTTTTTTTATGTGTATGTATGTGCGCATATGAAAAATTATCCGAGTCGAACACGCGAACAATCGAGATGACCATCGACAGCTTGACCATTGAAAGCCATATAATCGAATCACTCGGAAATGCGCCCTTTTTTCTCCAAAAGTCCCCATTTAACCCGTATTTCGTAACACGTGTTCATAAATCATTCCCTTATAATTATTTCATATTTTTTTTTTAACACCTTTATATAACGAAATCCATTTCAAGTAATTCAATATTTATTGTACACGTAATAAATATTTTCTCTCATATTTCGATCATTTCAATTTTGAACAAATATTTTCTTAAAATTTAATTATTTCTCCTTATTTAAAGATAATAAAAATTCTAACTTTATTTTTGAATAAATACAAAAGTTGCAAATATATATTATGTTATAATATAATATATAAAACGAAATATTTGGTTTCCATATATGCCATATTTTTTTAGCCAACTTATGGATTTATTGCAATATTATATTCATGCTCATAAATATGTCCATATTTTTTTTTTGTTATGGAACGTGCTTCCAACAAACACTTTTGATCTTTTATTCGTTCAATATGAATTTACTGCATTATGCTACTTCACAATATTGCGCAATAATTCATAGTTACTTCCTTTGCAAAAGGTGCAAAACACAAAAGGGAAAAAAGAAGGATTTAAACGCTCCAAAACTACCATTAAGCATTATATCTCGGGGGTGGTCAGAATGTTTTGTTGTCAATTTTTTGACAGAATCAAATTTGAATGACAACTAAAAACGAAATGAAAGTAATGACTTATGAACGTGATCTGGCATGAAAATATAAAAATATTGTAAATCTATTTCTATGACTGTAATGTAAATAAGTTTTATTTTAATATTAATATTTTACATGACAACGCGCTTAATTTATGACGATTGATAAAATCAAAATATTTGTGTTGAAAGACTAGAAAACGCAAATGAAAATAATTTGATTAATGTTGCCATTAATGTCATTTCGGGTGAATTCTTCGTTTTAAAAATATAAATATAATAGTTCGACCCTCTCTTTTGTATAAAATGTGCGATATTATTTGTGTTATCCAGGGCATGTGCGAATTTTGACCGATATCTTTTGTATCTTTAGATAAAATACATTTCTTTTGCATGTTGTTCAGAAAAAAGCTTTCTATTCTTTTCATCACGAACATATATATATATATATATATATATAAAGTTCAAACGGCGCTAGATTAGAATGCGTTTTCAAATATATTCGTAACAATGTGACATAAAACCGTTACATAAACAATATATTATAAAGTTGCCTATTAATAATTAATATATTTTTAAAAATTTGCATGATATATAATGGATCCCTTTTTTTGTAAAATCGAAGATTTACGTCTATTTTTCTCATTCAAAAAAAAAAAAAAAATATATATATATATATATAAATGATAAAAAAAATATACACATGCACTATTCATCAGGCGTACACAGAAGCGTCCAAAGGTCATATCAGTCCTCCAGTGAATCCAATCAGCATACTGATCTGACAAAAACAAACAGTGGCTCATAATCCCGAATGCATTTTCTATATATACATATACATAAATAAATAAATAAATAATATATAAAATGGCGACGAGCGCATGACGCCAGGTGAAACAAATATGAAAGAAGAAAAAAAAACAAATACGTTCGTGTATATTTGTGATCGCATGCTACCTGTCTGAGAATCTGAATTATGCATAAGGCATTTGCTCTAATTTTACAGTAAAATACAAAATGGCTTGCGTAACAAACGAATAGAAACAATATATGGCGATACGTACGTTTATACGCAACGATTTATAAATTATTCTAAAGCTAGTCTCATACCTCAATTCAAATATGGTATAATATTAAAATACAAAAACATTCCTCTGGAATATATTGGAATTTTAAGGTATCGTTGTATCTTCCGCCTTGTGTTTATACATCCTTGACAGGATGCGAACAACTCGTAGAACTTGAATATTGAGCACATAGTTAAAAAATTAAATTGTTTGTTACATACATATAAATATATGATTTCAAATATTATTATAAGAAAAATGCAATAACTTAAAAATGTTTTTGTTAAACCAAAAATTGCATAATATGAAAAAAATAGTGTTTTATCACTTATTGTCCATCAAAAAGCTTTCTAAATTTTAAGACTACAATTAACAGAGCTCTTATAAAACAAAGAGTTTTCATTAATGAAAAAGTTTACTTTGTATTGCACACTTTTTAAAGAAATTTTGTTATTTAAATATTTTATATTTTTATTTGCATAACATTTTTTTGTACATTTTCCATTATATAATAGTATTTTTTATAGCTGGGATTTTAAATAAATTAAATTCATAAAAAAATGTCGCAATGAAAAAAAAGCAATATTATTTAAAAATCTATCGAATAAATATTAAATTATAAAATTTAATATTACTTAAATTTTTATTTTCTAACAATTTCATGACAATTTAAATAATATATGTGCCTAAATTTTTAATCAATTTATTTTAGAACTTGATATATTATATTTGATATCAATATTGAATATCAAAAAAAAATAATTTATTTTTTTATTATACATTTAAAATGACTACCGTCAAATTTCGCTTTAGAATTCAGATCGAATGGATCGGATTTGCTTATTCAATATCGAAATTGAATAAAAACACAATCTTTCGTCTCGAACATGTATTTCGAGCGGTTAAATTTAAATTGATCAACGTCTTCGTAATCGATCTATAATAGGAATAATTTAGAAAACTGCTCGTTTCCAACTGCAAATTATTCGTTATATGCGCGAGCACATACACACACACACATAATATATATATATATATATGTATATATATATATATATATATATATCCTGTCGATTTGTTAAACAAAAATATTTCATCGCGTTTAGCATTTTCGTCGATCGATCGCAGATAAGACCTTTATTTATGCGTCTTATTTTTTTTTTGTTTCTTCTTTCACATGTATGTATTATTATATGTAATACGTAACGAGGGAAATTGTTTCAATTTTGTCACACGTGCGCACTTTATCGTCGTTTTGGTTGACCGATCGGAGTTTTTACCGAATTTTTCAGAATTCGACGACCTTATTACGTATGCTGAAGTCGAATTTATCACCATTTTTTTTTCTTCGTTACGTATTTTTTTCGTCGCTGTTTCGTGTTGTGTAATACTATTTTTCAACGAATTGATTAATATACACTGCAAAGAAAAGCTAATGATTTATATAATAATTGTAAATAGCAACATTTTATGATATCTGTAATATTCACTACAATTAAAAATACAAAAAAAATTAGATATAAATTTTATAATAATCTCTCTTAAATTACTATTATTTCCGAATAGTTTCTCATTATTACCTTTATAATCTAATGATATTAATTTTATGAATATTAAATTAATTCAATACATTTTTTTATTATGGTAATATTTAAATATTTTTATCTTAATATTAGAAATTAGTTGACTGGAACATGGCAAACGTTTTAAACTTTTACGAATCAGAAATAAATACGAGAAATTCAGTTTTGTTTTATTTTTCTAATAATTACATACAAAAAATAAATTAAATGTATGTAAATCTTAAAAAAAAATAAACGTTTTCTATTTAAAATAAATAATGTGTGATTAATATTTTCAAGTCAGATCAAGTACATCAATATTGTTTATATAACATATAAGTCTATGTATAAATAATGTATACACCTTGAAAAACAATCAGAGCTATGAAAATGCGTATTTAAAATTATATATGTTAGAAAATCCCGGATTTCGGAAGCGTCTGTGTTGTGTTCGAATGTTGAATTATAAATCAACTAGATTGATAGCTCGCACATAATATAATCCAACACTGTTTTGTTTGCATAACGGCACACGCATTTACCATATTTGCCTGTCATTGTTTTTTTTTATACATATTTTTTTCTATTTTACAGAAGTTACACACAATAAATATATATATCACTGACAGGTAACTGTTGAATATCGAGCATTTCCCATAAAGCGTTTTGTTTTCAAATTCTAAAAGTCGGAGGTCAAAGTCGTATTGAAATTCAACGATAACAGTTCATATCAATATATATATATATATATATATATATATATATATATATATATATATATATATATATGAACACTTATTTTGACTTCAAATTATTAAAAGTCTTTATTTTAAGCATCTGACGATTGAATTGTGGTTTTAATATGAAACAATATTATCTATACAATAAATGTATAATTTTATTTTTAGAATTATATATTCATCATTAAATAAAAAGTTTAATTGATATTCAATATTATAAAAAAAACTTAGTGTATAATAAAAATAATTTAATTATATTTTGATCAATACAATTCATTTTAAATAATTGAAATTCTATCGAATTTCATCATCAATAAATACAATACGTTTTTAATATTTCGACAAATCCGCTTCAATGCTTTTTATTTAATACGAACACGAATATGTACGAAAACATCAAGGGCATGTATTAGTGTGCAATTGATACTATCATAATCGGCTTAATAGTTCGATTGATGCAGCACATTTTCATAGGCTGCTTCATATAATCTCATTAGTTTAATATATGCCGTATAAATAATAGACTCCTTTAATTAATGTATGTGTGTATTTTTTATTATTCATATACGGATTCAATTTTCCTCGAAATGTCGAGGCATTTCTTTTTTTTTTAACTATTATTATTATACTTTTTTCGACCGCTTTCGTTATTTTTATTTTTTTAATGACACCCCGGCATAATACACGATGGCAATAAATGTTTAAACGGGAACGTATGAGCGTATTTTTTTTTAACAAAATTATAATTTTACGACCGTTCCGAAGCACGTTTTTGGGGAAACGAAAACAGAATATAGCACGCGCCCTTATATTTATTTCGTACAGTGACAACTTTCACGGAATGCCGTGACCGAAAGTTTTCAATAGGCCAAACTATAGCGTGACACACACACACACACACACTTACGTTATATACGTACAATTACTATTTATCTATAGGTATATCAGCAATAAAGTACAATATTAAAGCGACACTCGTTTGTTATACGTAATGCTATTTGTTAACGGTGTATTTTGTTTACGATTTTATCACTTAATATCATTAAAATCAAGCATTATAATGAACTAATCGGATATATTATCAATTTAAATTATATGAAATCTATTAGAAATGATTTTAAAATTAATGATTACGAATTCTATTTTTTATTTATAATTCATTATTATTAATATTGAAAAAAAATATATTATACAAAGTTTCATAATGTCCTATATGATAATTAAAACTTACCAATAAGAAAATTATAATTAAAATTGATATCCAAGTAAGATAGATCAAGTATGATACTTCTCAAATATCTCAAATAACACTATGATTTTTATATATTTGTATATGTACATTTGTCACCCTTACTTTATTTAACTTATTGGTTAGAAACCATATGTCGAGCGTAAGGTGATACTCTCGGCGTGTGCCACACACACACACACAAGCACACACATACATTGATATATGCGTATATTTATACATATAAAATTTGGTCGTAATCATAATATCAAAGTTAACGATCACTGCCCGAAGGGCATAAATGTAATTATTCTACGGTCATCATCAGATACGGGCACGAAAGGGTTAACTAACACAACGAACCCATACAATAACAAAATAGTAAAACTGACCGTTAATTTTATCCATTGTCATTGGAATAAGTAATATAATTAATATAGCATGCAAGCTATATTACTATTATTTTATCAATATTTTATATAAAATTAAAATTTTAAATAATATATTTTTAATAAAAAAATAAATAATTGAAAATGTTTTTATTTACGTTTAGCATTTTCCGATGTTCGCTTGTAATTTTCCTGAGAATTTTTGTTTACATTTTCCCCGACGTTATTTTCACAGTAAAATTTAATTCGCATTTATTTTTGATGGTTGACTCTTTGGGAGGAGAGCCTCCCCCCTAAACGCCCACGTTGCGAAACTCATAAAAAATTTACGTATCGGCGCTTGATTTATGCTCAAGGGTGAGCTTGAAATATCAAGGGGTATCTCGGATACCCAGTAGTCTCCAAAACTACCCCATTCCCAAGAAACAGCCACCCTAAAACAAGAAAGTGTTGTTTTCGATAACGGCGCATGCTGAAATAATATTTCAGATCGGTTTTATTGCCTTTTCCTTTCGGGGGGATGCGTCGCAAAAACAAATACACAAACAGACAAATTCAAACGCACACACACACACACAAATATACAATCACACTTACAAAAATAAAAATAAATAGATTTGTACGTGCGCATGATTTACGTGCTACCATTTATATGCGAGCGAGCTTTTAACCATTTAACGACCGATATTCGATTACGCGCAAAAACTTCTCTAATAACAAATCGTAAAATCACACTTTTTACTGCGTTCATGTGCGTATAAATATAAATATACGTTAATATATTGCCCGTCATAAGACATAAACATAAAACATTCTAAATAATCAATAATCATGATTTCAATATTAACACACAGATTCGAAATTAATAAAACATTCTTCTCGAACATTAATTTATAATTTTGATAAAACTATGATTTTTAATGAAACAATTATACAATTACGTAGATTGAAATTGATTAAAAAAAATAATCGACAATCTAATATGGTTCAATGTCTAGTATATTATGTCTTACAAACTTTAATCTTAAAAGATATCAATCAAAGGGTACTCTGTAATAAACCCTTAAATTTTTGAAAATGCCGGATTATATCGCCGCAAACGAATAACCGGACTTTGCCTACAAAACCGGATACAACCCGGCGGCATAGTTGGGGGCGCGATAAGTCGCAAGTATGCGACGTCGACTATTAGAAGTTATTATAAGAGGTCGAGCTCGAGGGCAACACCCCTCAACAACGACTTACCACCGTTTACCAACGCCGTTTTCCACCCCGTAACCACCCCCGAATGTCTGTCTGTCTGTCCTTCTCTCTCTCTCTCTCACACACACGCACACACTCGTACACACACTCTCTCTTTCTCTCTAACCTCCTTCTACATCTACGTGATTTACCGCCGTGAAACTTCTGCAAGTAAGACAAAGCCTCCCAACTTCTTCGATATAACCGAACCAAGTTATATACCCACTCATATTGTTATAATTCTATAATAAATATAATTAATATATAAAATATACCAAATTAAAAAAATATATACATTATTAATCAAAATACAGTATATTTAAAATTTAAATTATATATTTTGATACGTAACTCAAATTTTTCAATTCATTAAATATTCATAATAACAGTGAATTTTTTTTATATAAAATATAGATAAATATTAAAAAAAATATTTGAAAGATTTTTTTCTAAGTAGTTTGAGAAATACTGAAATGTAGTTGGAGATGAGCCGACCCAAAACACCCACAGGACTCTCGCCGTTTTCCCGACGGTATTCGCGCACGTGTCTGAGAAAATCTCGACAAACCGGCGGCTAAGGGGTTAACCAGCGCTGCATAGTAAACGAAAGCTTTACAATTAAGCGCTCGACTGTAAAATAGTTGACAATTCGACGTTATTGTACTATTAATTAAATATATTGACGCTTCTCAAATTATATTCGATCCTTACTTTTTTTTTAATATTTTTATATATATACTCGTAAATTTAATATTCCTCATTTCTTTTGTACGACTAAATTTTAATTAGAATATTTTTTAACTAGATTAAAATTTTGTTATATAAGAAATATTTTGTTTATATATTCAAAATAATAATTTTTCATAGAAAATAAGAATATAAAAAGTTGTCATATTTCGTTTATTTCATATAAAACAATTTTCACAGATTCATAATTTATAAATTGATATTTATTTAAACATTTTTAAATCTTTCATATATCTTTTGAAATCTACTATAATATAATTAAAATGCTATGTCTTGTCATTTTTTTTTGTATTAATAATTTTCTCGAAACTTATAATCATTATTCAACTATATAATTATAACATGGACTACGAGCTGAGACATTAAAATTTCAATATCGCGCTAATACAACATTTTACCGAGGAATTCGTATTTGTATTTACAATAAGAATCAGTAATACGTTCCCAGTCCTGACCTCTACTCTCGCAAGCGAGTCCCGATATTATTCGTTCAGTAATTAAGGCGCGATTATGCACAACAAAACATCCCTTTCTGCAGTTGCACGTTCCGTTGTTGCATTCGCAAAATTAATTTAAACGTCTTAATTGCGAATACGAAGTGTTTTCCACGTTGTACATACCGTGTACACACATATATAATTAAAGTTATGTATGTAAGCTCACGTTCATGTACATGTCCGTACATATAAACGTATATCGTATGTCCACCGGCTTTAATATTACAAGACAATGATTTAAAGAGCCACCCCCACAGCGGGGGTTGGTCGCTTCGAAATTATTGCGACTCAGTTTTGCACGGCACTGCGCTGTTGCTGCAACGGAATTTGCATAACAGTATGGCGGACGGGTGTTAGCTTGCGACTGATTTGTGAAACCACATACATACAGAATGCATCAAAAGTATACGTACACAATGCAACATAGGATAACTAAAAACATTATATAAAACATTAGCTAATAATATTAAAATCAAATTTTAAAATTAATATTTAAAAATCCATATTTGCGTAAATAATGGCAAAAAATTAATGTAATACATCAGTGACTCTTATCATTAAAAATGCAAAAATAGCTTCAAATTTATAATATAAATTATTTTCCGATTATCTGTAATAAACTAGAAAACTTTTTGTCAACATTTTTTATACATCCAAATATTTAAAAAAAATCTTCAACTACACAAATATATCTAATTTTTTAATAGTTAATATAAAAATAATTATATTGATTTATGGATTGAAATCAAATAGAACAAATTAAAAATTTGCGATCACTCTGTATATGTGCACACATACACGCGTGATACAATGGATAAAGAGAAAGGGTCTGAATTACAAGCACGTCATTGTAGCTAGCCGGGTCCTTTTTTTTACGAGCCACCGCCGCGCCGATAGGGTTAAAATTTAACTCGGAAAATGCGATTCTAAAAAGCGGCGGTAAATTCGAACGATACGATTCGATGCTGTCTTCGCAGTATATAACGCGTACTTTATGCGACTTATTTTTTTTTTGTTGCCGTGCTTTCTTTGTCGTTTTATGCGTTTTCAATTTGGGTCAACTGAAAAACGTACCCATCTCCTATACTACGACGAACGAAAAATATGTGATGTAATCGCTGTTTTGTAAGAATCGGCCACTTGCAAAAATGGAATTACCGAAATTTATCGCGATCCAATTCGACAATGGAGCTACTTCGAGTTCGATTCCACTTATTATATTGATATTTTGTCACCAACTTTAATCTAATTCTAAAACTATTTTGTTAAAAATATTTTTACTTGTTCAAAAATTGCTTTTAACATAGTTAACTATGAATATAACATTTGTATGATTGTGAAATATTTGCTTTTTAAATATCTAATTATTATTTTTTAGAGAAAAATTATTATTATATTTTTTAAATAAAAATATTATCAACGAATCATAATGATATTAAATCAATATCATTAAAAAAATTGTATCAAAAAAAAAAAATAGATCGTTTTCAAAATCATGATAGTTTGCATAAAACTTTAAGACATACTAAATATCTTTGTGAAATATTTTGAGTAAATTATAAAAATTGTTTATATTGACAAAATATAACAGATTTCGTTGTTAAAAAAAACATACAATATAAGTAATTTTAATTCGTGGAAAAACATCGATGAAACTCCCTTTGCTTTTTTTTATTAACTCGAAAACACGTGGAAAATGCTATCTTTGTGTACATATATTTTAAAATAAACGATTTAAGTAAAAATAGAAAAAATACATGTAACACTAAACCTTAAATACACAACGATAAATATGTCAAATATGCCGCTGAGAGAAGACAAGCTCTCTTCCCACAATCGTTCACAACGTTTGCTATTTTGGCTTATTATTCTTTTTTTAGGGGGAGAAAATAACAGAAAAAAAAAATAATATACCAAACAAGAGCATCGAATAGGAACCGGAACGAGAGCATTCTATTCACACACTGTAAGATGAAAAAAAAAAAAAAAATATATATATATATATATATAAACAATGAACTGTTGATTACATCGAGAAAAGATTTTATCCGCGCAAGCTACAATCTATTATTGTTTCCTACTATCTTTCTTAACCGATGTTCAGTTATATAAAAACAAACATTTTGTACGTACGTAAAAATAGCCGGTTAAAGTGATCGCCGTTTTCCAAAATCGAATCGATTCTATTTTTGTCGAATCTGAAGGGTTGAAAGCTCTACCGTTACTCTAAAGATGTTATACAGGTCAATAAATTACAATATGGATTGAAGATGACCGCAAATTAATTAAATACATTTAAATTGAATTTATATTTATTACTAAATTTAATAGAAGACTATTTCGAATGATTTATTTTCTATTGAAACATATTTCATATTAGATATTGCATGAATACAATAGTATAAAATTTGTAATAAATTTTTCATTACAATTAAATATCATAGAAATATCACGCATTTAATGCAATTATATCTGAAATAGGATTTGTACAATTAAATGTAAATTAAGCAATGTTGCACTTAACGCTTGAAACATTTAAAAAATAAACGTCTAAATTAACTTCGTGCTTTTACTCTCGTTAAACGTGCATTTAACGCATTTCACGGCAACGTAAATACAGAATGATTATAAAATATCCGTAAGATTTAATTTAAAATATATTTTTTTTATTATTTTTTTATATAATTACATGTTTATTTAAATAAATTAAATACGATTATTATATTTCAGAGATAATTTTCAATCTAATCTTATTCAAAGATTTAGCGGCGATACGAATATTATTTATAAATATCATGAATTAATATATCAATTTTTATTGATGTACGTTTTTTTTATTAATTGTTATTGAAATAGTACGAAAACTTTATAATCACTCCGTATCGTCCATTTCAAAACGTAGTCGAACATTTTCACTATATACACAAAAGCGCATTCGAATAAATGTGACGAATGCTTCCTTTTGATGGTTATTGTTTTTGGTAGTAAGTGGCGGCGGTGGTCTTCTCGACGTGTTTTCAGTTGTTGGTTCAACTCCCCGCGGCTTCAGGAATTTTAAAATTGCATGTCAGAATTGTTTACCGGAACAACTGTAAAATGGAAGCGACGAATGCATCTATTTATGTACACCTCACGGGGGATATACGAAATATGTCCGTGTAATTTTACATGAATATTTTTCGTTTAAATATCTTTCTGAAAGAATTTTTTTATCATATTTTATCACGTAATAGTTAAATTTTTCAAAATATTTTTAATAAAGTTTATGTATAATACGTACATTTTAATTCAAATATATCAAAATAAATATTATATAATAAATTGGTTTCAATGAATAAAAAATACTATACCTTTGAAAAAATATTTATGATATATAAATTATTTCATATATTCAATGAGAGTATAATAAAAGTTAATGTGTCGAAATTTTTGTTAAATCTCTAACGATAATATTTTTATACAAATAAATAAAAAAATATGAATTCAATTGCAGTAAGTAATTCACGTTAAAATAAAATTCGAACAATTATTTTAATTCAGTCAATTATGGCGTAATAAATAGAATTTTTTCGCATCGATAATCTATAAGATAATTTCGTCGACGGCTTTCCAAAATTCTATCGATAAGTCGCAATTTGTAGATTTATATCGGCTTTCGGCACATTGCGCATACGTTTTAACCGGTCAAAGCGGAACTTCGACATCGTCAGTTTATTTCCTCGATTATCTCGGCGAAATCGTTCGGTTTTTGTCGATCTTGATCTTGATCTTCAAAATTCGAAACGGTTCCGCGCTCGATTTCCACACATCTTGACCTTTCCCTACATTCTCGCCGTTTTTATATATATATATATATATATATATATATATATATCGAATTGAAACGAACAGCTGACCGTTTTATCGCGACGAGATTCGATCGCAGAGCACGCACTCACGCGCGCACGCACAAACGCGCAAGGTCGACTATTTTGAACGGATTCCAATCCGAATTTACCTCCGGATAATGTGATCGCAATTAGATCGCGTAAAACGAGTCGAGTGTCGTAAAACGAAACCGAACGTTCACACGTTGTTTTCTGCCAAAGACTCTCAAGCTTTTCTATTTTTATTTATATATAATAATAATCAAAAAATGAATCCTTATCAATTTCTTACATTTTTTTCTTTAAATATAAATAAACGGAATTTTTTAAAAACCATAATTATTTTATATTAACAAAGATAGAAACAATAGACATTCGCAATTAAGAAAACGTTAAATATTTAATACCATTAATTTGTTTTGAATCTGTCCTAAAGAAACAACAATACTTCACAATCCCTTTAGCCTTTTATTCATCTCTAATTATAAACTTGAATAGAGACAAAAGGACAGAATATTCACAGAGTTCTATTATTAACTAATTAAACGTCCGTTAAATAGAAATAGTCGGCGCTATCAATTGCACCGCCTTTTTTTCATAATACAGCAGAATGAAAAATTACGTTTCATTTATTTGAGCATTCTGGAATGTAAGAAGAATAAAAAAACGTTGACAGTTACAATACTTATAATACAAAGTCCACATAGTAATTATTTGGTTGTGTGTATTTTTTTTCGTATACATTATAAACCAGTTGTATTAAAATATATAATTAAGATCGATACGTTAATTGATTTATTCGCGAATTAACTATGATCACTGATAAAGCTCGGGTTATTGCACTTTAAAAAATTTGTATCCATACTCCTAGATGAAAAGCTAAGTGGACCTCGCATTCTCATAGCAATAAAATCAAAACCCAAATTTTAATAATTTAATTTTTTTTATATTACAGTATATTTTTTAAAAATGACTTAAAATTTATACACGTATATATATTTAATAAACATTTTTGCAAAAATGATAAATTGTAATTTTCCTTCTAAAGTACACATTTAATTGAAAATCAATCAAAATAGCAGGTGTTATGGATTCGTAATATAATTATTTTTTTATATATAAAATTTATTATTACTAAGTAATAATTAAATTTAACCGAAAATGTTGCACATAAATAGGCACACGAACACATTTATGCGAAATGTTTATAAAATATCTATAAATTTGTCACTTCTAAAATAGTTTATATGACGCATAAATTAGTCGTTAATTAATGTTTCAATTACGAATTCAATATGCAATCGGACACTTGTTATTTGTATATGTAATGTTTGTTGAACTTTTTTATACAAAATTGAATTATATATATATATATATATATATATATATATATATATGTGTGTGTGTGTGTGTGTGTGTGTGTTTTCATAAGTATATGTGTTTAATTTAAATTTATAAATTTTGAATGTATTTGATATATAAAATATACATGAAAATAATTACGATTATATAATAGGTAGTCTAATATTATATTTGGTCTATTTCGAAAAAAAGATATATAACGATTCAAATCTTTTAAAAATACTTTAATATTATATTATATTTAAATATTGTAAAATGTTAATGATTTTTTTTAAGTTATAATATTAAATTTTTTATTTAATTCATATAGAAAAAATAAATTATTTATTAAACTATTAATAGTATTTTTATTTGATTTTTAAAATATATTGTACAATACGATTGAGAATCAACGCCGATATATATATATATATATATATGTGTATGTAATTATCTAAAATAATAATCGTGCAAAGGGTTAAGGGTTGCAATAATGCACGCGCGCACGCACACTCGTACTACACACACACACACATAAATCGCAACCGATCGAACGCCAGCGAGCGAACGTATGCGTGCGTCCGTGTGCATGTGTGTGCGTGCGGCGCGGCACGATTTGATTGGTTATGAAATGTGTAATTACGCCCCGCCCCGCGACACCCGCCACGAATCGGAGAGGGGGGATTCGCGGAGACCCCCCCGCCGCCGCCGCCTCCCTCCGTCGCGCTCTCGCCGCTCGTCTCTCGTCTCGTCCGTCGTCCGCCCCACCACGACGACGCGTTCGTCTCTCTCGCTCTCTCTCTATCCATCTCTCTGTCTCACCACCATCCCCCCCCCGCCGCGAGCGCGCTTCGCCCCGCCCTCCTCGTCGACACGCGTCTAACCAGTCGACGGTCGGACGTCGAGGCGGCGTCACGCGCGCGCGATACTTGTACTCGACTGCCTCGATCATGTACAGTTCGCGAAACGACCATAACGAATGCCTAACATGATCCAGTTCGGCACCATCAAGTATGGCATCCAGTTCAGGGCCGGTCACAGGGAAAAACATCGCCCAACACAAAACAGAGGTACGCGCGCATATATTATTACGTTATGCGATATATGCGCTTTTTGAAACAATTGAAACAAACAAAACAAAAAAGAAAAAAAAAACACCCGCCAACGATATAAATAAACAAAAATTGTGCAATTTTTACCGATTCGTTCGTTCGTCAATGAAACAACGATTTTCTTATAATAATAATAATAATAATCATAAAACGTCGCTAAATAAATAACGTTGAAAACGTTTAACGATTTATGATCGACTGAGTGTGTTTTCGTTTTGTTACTAGTGCTTTTGATAAGCTATTTATAAAGTGCACAGATCTAGAGCTTCGGTAAGCTTAACGTATCGTTTACGATTTACTCGTTGATAAATTGTTTATTTTTACTATGCTGTATCATCGATAAACATTACGAAATGAATTATTAATATTGTACACTTGATATATTTAATTTTAATTTATTCGTCTATTTTAAAATTTATCAAATGTTTTTTTTTTTAGAAAATTATTAATTGCATAATAATAATAATAATAAACGTCCGAGTTCATTTTGTGATAATTTATAAATTTTAATACGCATTTATATATTTAAACGCATTCCAATTTTTTAAGTTTTAGGAATTAAAATAATAGTGCAATATTTTTGTTGTTGTTGTATCAATTTATTTTTTAATTAAACGTAAAAATATTACATCATGTTTGAATTCCGATTTGTAAATATTCATTTTACGTTTTCCTATATAACTTTATTTATAATTTATAAGAAGAACGGTTTATAGTGAAATTTCATATATTTATATTAAGGTGATGTAAAAGTAATCACTTATTTTTTTTTTATAAATTATAAAACAGTATAATAAAAGTTAATCTAAAATAAACTAGCAATGTTAATTGAAGTAAAATTTGTTGTAAACGTAACGGAGAAAATAAAAATGTCGTGTGTGTCAAAAATAGTGAATAGTGTTTCTAAAAATAATATCAATAATTACAAGTGATAAACAACATTACAACTTGGCAAAGTGCATAAACGTTTAAACATAAAATAAGAGAAATATTATTCTGACAGTGAAATCGAGTGAAGTGAAATTACAATAAATATATACCAAGTTTATACCGCGAAAAATACATTTCTTCCGCGATAAAATATAATTTTAAAAACATTGTGCAAACGTTAAGTCACCGTAAAACACTCGTAAAATCCGTAAAAATTACACTAATAATAATAATTGCCATTATATATTGCTTCTTTATATTTTAGATTTTGAACTCGCTTATATCTTAAAAAGTTACTTCCGCCAATATATAAAAAAAGATGTGAGAAGATTTTTATGTTATTAAGTGGAAAAATATTTTTTTTAACAAAAATCTCAAACGCAGTAAGTACAATAGAATTACAAATAATGACTTAGATATATTTATTAACATCTAAAAATTAATCCATTTATATAAAAAAAGTGATTGTTTATATTCCGTACTAAATTTTTTTTAGTGAAACTAAAAACATAAATATCGATATTTTAAATAAACTTTTTTATATTATTAAAAGAAATTCGCGATTTGAGTTTTATATTCAAAATGAGAAATTGTGTGTTTAATAATTTATTGCCCAAAAATCAAAATTAAATTATTATGCGTGAAAAAATATCGAATTTCGACGTAAAATTTGACATAATTAAACTTTATTCAAAATCCCAATAAATTTAAACGAAGTGTATAAAAAGTGAAATATTTTTTTATTCTGAAACCAAAGATTTTATTTTATCGTTATCAACTTTATAAGTTTTAGTGTTATTTATTGATGTTTTTTTTAATTGTTTATAATATAAATACATTGTTATTTTTTACATAAAAATAAACATGTTCATCGTATGTTTTAAATATGTTTTATGACCTTTTTATACATAAAATTTATATTGCAATATTATACCGTGTTTAATATTGTGATCGTTTAGACGCGGCTTTACGGTCCGTGAAAATCGATATCGTGACAATCGATGCCAAAGTTACAAAGTGTACTTTACATTACAACAGGAAAGTGTAACAAGTGTAACAGATAAAAGTGATTTCGAGCATTTAGAAGCGAAATAAACACGTATTTATTTTTTCTAACAAGAAAAATATTAGATTGTTTTTTATTCCGGTCAAAATTTCAGATTACTTTATTTTTGCATTTTGCATCCGAAACATGTTTAGATTTTATATAATCGAAATATTGTCGTAAATATTTTACGAAATTTTATTTATTACATCTTTTGAATACTATAAAAATATTCTACTTAAAAACAAATATACCTACTAATTGTTTGGAAATATTTATCACTATTGTATAATGTTTTGATCTAAATATTTTTTAATGAAAATATATTTTTTATATAATTATATTCATAGATATAATTTTGTTATTTTATATGTGATAAAAGTTTGCGTTTATGAAATTAAAAACGATTATTGTTCGAGATTATTAATCAACATTTTTTTAACGACGTTAATAAACGACCGCAAATTTTCGGAGATATTTCGACGAAATTAAAACATCATAATTGCACCGGCGTTTTTGCCGTTAAATCTTTAAAATAAGTCATAAAAATTCACACGACAAAAATGGCGATTTCCTCTCGTCGATAACGAAACGAAAAGCAGAATGAAGATTTATATTTAATATGCGTCAACATCGATCGTTGTCAAGGCGATATTTTACGAAAAATATCGACGCATTGATAACCGCGATGAAAATACGAATATAAATATGTCATAAATGTAAAAATTATACGGCGCATATCTCACACGACATTTTATGATGAATATTTATTTTTTATCCGATTTTACCTGTGAAAATGGTAGAATCGTGAAAAACCATTTTAATTTTTATTTCAAAAATGCCAATTTAAAGATGTAAAAACAAGCAAATAATATTAATAAAAAATATTTTAAAATTTATTCACATATTTCGTAAAAAAAATTGTTCGATGGAAATGATTTCATTATTTGTGTAAATTACAATGACGATCACCTAGCGCCATCTATGATCGAATAGAAAAAGTTTTTGTTTAAATTAATAAAAAAATAATTTCTTTTAAGTATAACTGATTTTATGAATAAAATATATATTAAAATATTTAAAATAATTTTTAATTTTTAATTAATATATTTTTAAGAATTTTATTTATTTTTGGTTTGCACCTAGGGTTGATGATATCTATTATTATTATTATTATTTCTAAAAGTTATATATATATATATATATATATATATATATTGTATCAGTAGGGTCTTATGCGAAATTAGTAATAATCAAATTAGATAAATTTATATTATAATAAACGATAAAAAAATAATTTTGATTAATTAGAGCTTTATTACGTATAAAAATCTCTTGAATATTGATTATTTATGATAAAAGTCAAATTAATTTGCGAACATTATTGTAATGCGAATTTATTGTTTCAGCTGAAAGTTCCGGTTCCGGTTCAGAGGAGGAGTTGGTCAGAGCAAACAACGACTTATCTGGCTACATGCAGCACCAGGTGCCTCAAGAGTGTGACGAGCCTCAAATCGGCGACGGAATGGGCGAAGAACCTATGCCATCTGATCCAGAAGACATGGTCGTGTCCGGTGATGAGGACATGGACGAACCAGAACCTGACGCTGATGGAGATGGAACTGGAGAAGTCGGTGGCAAAAGACTCGAACAAGTTCGACGCCATCGACAGGATGCAGAAAACAACAATAGCTTGGAGGAGACGGAGACGGGAACTCCTCTAATACCTCAAGTTCCGTTTCCGTTTCCTGCAGCTAGCCATGTTACATTAGAAGCGCTACAAAATACAAAAGTGGCCGTAGCACAATTTGCAGCTACGACGATGGCCAATAATGCAGACAACGAAGCAGCGCTACAAGAATTAGCTGTATTACAAAGTACTCTATTTACGCTGCAGCATCAGCAAGTGTTCCAACTGCAATTGATACAACAATTGCAGAATCAACTGTCACTCAGCAGACAAAATGAGAGCAGTCCTGTTACACCACCGATTGGTGAACCACGTGTGCCGACAGCACCCCCGAGAATTCCTATACCTAGATTACCAACCCCTTCACCACCTAAAACTCAAATTCCCACTAGAGAACCTACTCCCGTCCGATTTGAACCGCCCGCGACTCTCCCGACCACTCAAGCCGTCCCACCAACTCACACACAACCTCCTGTTAAACAGGAATTGTTAACTATTCCTAAACCACCAGTACCGTCTCCACCAATTTTACCTACACATCCACCATACAGTTCCATTTCGTCATCCCTAGCTTCGTCTATAATAACGAACAACGATCCACCACCATCACTGAACGAGCCCAACACTTTAGAGATGCTCCAGAAACGTGCTCAAGAAGTGTTGGACAATGCTTCTCAAGGATTGTTAGCCAACAATCTTGCCGATGAACTTGCATTTCGTAAGTCAGGAAAGATGTCTCCTTACGACGGCAAATCCGGTGGTCGCAACGAGCCATTCTTCAAGCATCGCTGTCGATATTGTGGCAAAGTGTTCGGCAGCGACTCTGCACTGCAAATACACATCCGATCGCACACAGGTGAACGTCCATTCAAGTGTAACGTGTGTGGCTCACGCTTTACCACCAAGGGTAATCTGAAAGTGCATTTCCAACGGCACACGGCCAAATTCCCGCACGTTAAGATGAACCCAAATCCCATACCAGAACATTTGGACAAATATCATCCACCTCTTCTGGCGCAATTATCGCCAGGTCCTATGCCCGGAATGCCTCCACATCCGCTTCCATTCCCAGCGGGAGCTCCTCCTTTTCCAGCGGCCCTTCCTTTATACAGGCCTCTGCCACCGCGGACATTATCCGACAAACCAACGCCTATGCATCCTTTATTTTCAATGAGAGATGAACAAGAGTTGCCAGCGGATTTAAGTAAGCCGGCACCTCCACCAAGTCCGCTCAGAATACCTTCCGAAGATCGCACCTTCAAAAAAGAACCGTCCGAAGAAGAACCGGCGCGTAGTTTCGGTGATGAAGCTGAAAGAATTACACCAAAGCAGGAGCCAGACACGGATCGTGAATCCCCTGATGTCGATCGGGAACAGGAGAGGTATCCTTCACCTTCACCGTACGATGAATGCAGCATGGATTCGAAATACAGCAGCGAGGACATGCAGGGACAGGACAGTCCGAACGAGAAGCACGATCCTGATCAACCAGAAAATTTATCAAGTAAGACCTCGTCGGTTACTGGATCGCTTTCTATACCGAGCGGGCAACGCTTGCCCTCGTCGTTTCCGTTCCTTCCCAACGCATCCCCACCTAGTAGCGCATCCTCAGGAAGCCTATCCATGTTCCATACTTCAGGCCTGCCCGGAATGATAGACGTGGACCCAACCAAAGACCCAATCATTTACAATTCCCTATTGCCAAGACCTGGCAGTAACGACAATTCATGGGAGAGTCTAATCGAAGTGACGAAAACGTCAGAAACGAGTAAACTTCAACAATTAGTTGATAACATTGAACATAAACTTACCGATCCAAATCAATGTGTAATATGCCAAAGGGTGTTATCGTGTAAAAGTGCATTACAAATGCACTATAGAACTCACACCGGTGAAAGACCTTTCAGATGTCGTATTTGCGGCAGGGCTTTTACCACAAAAGGAAATTTAAAAACTCATATGGGTGTACATCGAATGAAACCTCCTATGAGAGTGTTACATCAGTGTCCAGTGTGTCATAAAAAATTTACAAACGCTTTAGTATTACAACAACACATTCGTTTACATACAGGTGAACCTACAGATCTGACGCCAGAACAAATCCAAGCTGCCGAAATTAAGGATGCGCCATCGGGACCGATGCCTTTTTTATCTCAAGGGTTCCCGGGGCCAATTCCGGGACATCCCAATTTTCGCGAATTGGACCAGGATTCCAAGGATGATGAATTCAGTAACGACGATTTCGGAGAACAAGATGATTTCGACGATGACTCTACAAACAACGATATGAGCGACTCAAAAGAAACCACGATGCCGCCCTTTTCTGTATCTTTAGCCGCTCTCGAAAACCAAGTGAGAACAATCACAACATTGGCTGCTTCTAACGCTAGTACGTCTCCAGAAGGGTCATATAAAGAAAGGATATCTCCTCAGACAATAATATCGTCTCCTACTCCACCTCAACCACAAGCACTACAGCCTGTTCAACCTCAATTGCAGCCGGGACCTCATTTATCACCGCTGGTTGGATTGTCGCTATTGGGGGTACCAGGGACAAATTCTCCATTGAGTGGACCTCCATTCAGCCCCCTTGGCCTACCGTTGGGCCCCGCAGGTACGGCCCCTGAGAGTGCCTGCCCGACCCCAACCGACCTCTTCGGGGCCTGCGGGGCCCAAAAGGCCCAAGCAAATCATTCGCGACCCGACGGGGTCGGTTTTCAACCTCGGACACGCCGGGCAGGCCTCGTCCTTTCCAAAAAATCCTTAACCTCACCATTATCAACAACCACAAAGTCACCATTAAAAAAATAATAATACAACACCAACCACCAAACAAACCCTTGTTTAGTGACTAACGCTTCGCAATTACTCCCTGAAACCCTCCGAAAATCCGATAACGAGGATTTATATATGCATGCCGCATTCGGAAGTGTAACCAAGTCAAAGGTAACAATTTGATAAACAGTTGTATCGGAAATTCTTTATAATCTCATTGCAACAATACAACGATTCGCAAACTTAAAAAAAAATTATTATTTTTATCTAACATTAATACAACGAACTGTTTCCGATACTGCAACCATTTTAAAATGCATCCGCATGACTGAAACATTCAGATCGATCTTTTTTCCATGAAAAATTATGATTAACATTGAATGTTTCAATCGTTTGGGTGCGATTTAATCCGATACATTTTTATTATATTCATTAGTTAGTATAATGAACGATTTTATATATATATATATATACTTTTGATATGAGTACACGTTCCATTTTGTGTTTTTTTTTTCATAATGTCCATCGTATTATTGTATAATCATTTTTATCGCTTCTGTAAAATTGAAAAAAGTTCCGGATGGTCGGCGCCAAATTTCAAATGTTAAAAATTAATTATTTCGGCATTTTTCGCAACGATGTTTATTAATAACAACAATAGAAATAAATAAATAAATAAATTCGCAAAAAAAAAAAACCAAGCGATACACCGCCATCCGTCGCTAAACGTCAACGAAGCAAAACGCTCATTGCAATTATCGTTCGATTGAATTATTCAATAAATAAACGAACGTATCCCACGCCATTATTATAAACAAAAGCATTGTTCGTTAAAAATTTTTATACGTTCTTAACTCAAAATAGAAATAAATAATATATATATATATATATATATATATATATATGTGTGTTACAAAACGATGCGATTATTGCAAATTGCAGCGTTATTTTCTGCATCGTTGCCCCCCTAAGCATCGATGCAGAAAAGCTTTTAAAATATCACCTATTTTTTTTCTCGTCTTATTAATATATATATAATACTACACACACATACACACACACACAAACAAACACACACACATGTATGTATGTATGTATGTGAGCGTTAACGTGTATTTTTTAAAATGTTTTTCTTTTGTATTTACGTGTGTTTTTTTTTAATTTGGCAGTGAGAGGCAACACAACTTGCGGCATTTGCTATAAAACGTTTGCCTGCAATTCCGCATTAGAAATCCACTATCGCAGTCACACCAAAGAGAGGCCTTTCAAATGCACCATTTGCGACAGAGGCTTCTCCACAAAGGTATAATATTTGAATATATGTTTATTAACAACAAATCAGATGACGTTTTCAATGAGATTTTATTCATATCACATTTTATACGCTCCCAATATACAAAATTCGAATATAAAATATCATAATACTATATAAATGATCTTAATATAATGTAAACGTCATATGATTTATCGATGTCTATTTAATTTATTTTACGTATTTCTAATTTATTTTTTTTTACTAATTAACAAAAAAAAACGTAATTTCTTTTTCATTTAAAAAATCATTAAAAAATATTTTATCAATGAGTATTAATATATACATATATATGGTGGTTTTTTTCAATGATTTCATTATTTTATATATAAATTTAAATTACTAATTTTTAATTTAAATTAATCCATATCGATCGATAAAAAATATCAATTTATATCTATATAATATATTAAATTAATTATAAAAAATAAATAGTATAGATTGAAATTACGTTCCATTTATAATATTTTTTTTGTATGCATGATGAATATATTTTATTTAAATGTATAGTATTCTAAGAAATGTCTTTAAAAATTTGATTATATTTGTCTCGATCTTATTATCTAATGAAAATATTATCGAAGCAATTATAATATAAAATTACGATCGTTGTCGAGAATCGAATCAAATTCAGTTCTCCGCCGTGATCGTTTAATTGACGCAATTAACAAACTGAATCTGAATCATCGCGAGATTATTTATTATTTTGAGAAAGTACGATCACTCGGAATCTAGTTAACGACTCGAATGATATACTCGAATCCACTTAGCTCCATTAATAAATCGCTCACGCACGTCATGTCAGTTATTTATATTGTTTTATTTCGGCCATAATTTGTACGGAGAACAATTTAAAGCAGTTCGCCATGTTGTTATTTTTTTTTTTTTTTGAGCAAATTTTGCGATGCATTTTATTCGAGAATAGAATCGAAATTAAAAAGTGTCACCTCGACTAATAATGCGTTTGTCTGTCGTGAAAAAACATCGGATCAGACAGATTAACATTGTTGTACGTCTACAATGTTAATCAATCTTAAAATAATGTCGGATAATCTGTTTTCTATACGATTCGCGTCTTTTGCGTCATATTCGGTCATAAAATTAGCGTAATAACGGTTTAACGCACCCGGTCATAAAAATAAAATGCAACCAATCAATTCTACCAGATCGAAAAGACCGCCATTTTACGTTTTAAATATTTATGCGCGCGTCCGATTTTTCTTCCATTTTCTTTTCTTTGTTTCTGGTCTTGTTCTCACTTTTTTTTTTATTTTATTTCATTTCTTTTTTTTTTTTCACTATTAGATCTATTTTTATTTGAGCGCGTGGAAAAGTTTATTTAACGACGTGTTAATGAACGACATTATTTATTGCCTGTAACATTGCTAGCAGTATCACACGAATTCCTTTATAAATTTATCATGAATAGAAAGAGCGTTGATGTAATATAACAGCCATTAAGTTCTTTTTTATTTTATTTCAATTTTGATCCGATCAGTGGCGTAACAGAAACAGTGCACATCGGAACAAAACTCTATCACTTTTTCTTTCAAGTTCAAGATATTTAAAAAGAAAGTAAATTATTTTTTCGTTTATCTACACATTATTCAATTTTTTAAGTAAATTCTATTTAAATAAATAAACTTTATGAAAATAAATAAAACAACAGTGGCGCTATTTTTTTTTCATAATTCACTACACCACTGAACCCGTCCGCTTTTAAAACATTGAAATAAATTTATTATATATACTTCAAATACATATTTAATAGCGTAGATCTATATGAACCGATATAATTAAATTAACAAAAAAATAATTAAAAAACCGAAAGTCACTTCAATGTTTTAAAAAAAAATGTTATCGGATCGACTTATTTTCATAAATTAGGCAAATTAAACGTCTATGAAGATATATTAAATGAGCTGAATTAATTAGCTCATTCGCCAATAAAAACGTATTACGAATATTACGGTCGATCCAAATGGCGGAGAAAATATTGGCCGTCGATGTGGCGGATCAATCCACGTTTTATGTACTCTTTATGACGTCAATAAACCCTATTATGTTTGCATTAAAACAAAATTATCTCATAATAGTTATAAATCGTTTGCCGTAAATTATAAGGTAAATTTACCAATATAGGTAAATTTACCTATATTGTTTATAAAAGCATTTTTTTTTCATCAACTGTAAATGATGAAAAATCGGATTATTTTGTTTATAATAGTTTTTCCAATATGAAATTTGTCAATATTATTTCAACAAAATGATTCATAATTTTTTCAAGTAATACCGGTGATAATTGATTGCCATTATAATATTCATTTTATTTCAAATAATTTAATATTGACATTATAACTAATGCATTATATTTTATAAATTATTATATTTATACGAATAGAAAAAGAACATTTTTTTACGATAGACAATATAAAAATATTGTCTTTCCTAATAAATAATTCTAGTAAATCTATCGTATTTAAAAATATACGGCATTAACGTGTATAGTTTTATTTAAAATCGATTTAATATTGATGAATCAATTTCCAATGTAGTTGATTCTAATTCCAGTGACGTCACTGGTTTATATTTTTAATCGTTATTGCCGTTTTTTTGAACGCGGCTTTTTTACGTACGTTGGTTAAACCGGCGCGTCTCTATAATTTTTTGTTGTTTTATTGGTTTCAGAGCAGTGGCGGCGGCTGCTTGTGCCAAGGGCGGAGCAGTGCCCAAAGACGCCCCAACAAGCCGCAGTCAGCCACTGCTTTGAACCATTGGAGTCCATCTCAATTGCCGGTAAGGCACAAATCCTTGCTGGAACGGCAGCAATTGACCTACCATTGAATCAGAGCATTAAAATATTTTTTTCGTTTTTTTTTTCACGTGCACAGGGTAATATGAAACAGCACATGCTCACGCACAAGATAAGAGACGTGTCAACTACTGATGGAGGTACTCCAGTGGGAGGCATCGGAACAGGAGCAGGATCTGTGGGCGGTGGTGATTCCGAATCATCTGAACCTCCTCCATCAAAGAGAGCACCACCAGATCCAGATCTACCTTTGCCCAAAAGACCATCCAGTGAGTATACTAATGAGTTGACATGCAGTAGAACTTCTTTGATGCAAAAATGGCTTAAATATTAATGCAATATTATAATTTTCATAATAAACAATATCAAAAAAATGGAGAGATTTATGTTTATTACTATAACTTCGCATCAGCATATATCATCTAATATCATATAAAAGTTACAGTAATATAACTATTATTAAATTATAATAATAATTATGACTTTTTGTCATTTATTTACCTCAAAAAATATGAAATATTAAAATTTAATTGATATAATATTGAGACAAAATAATAAACTTTTAAAAGTTGACAAATTGTATTTTCAAATTAAATTAAATATTATTGAAAAGCCATTTAGATCAAATGAAGATCTATTGCATGCTCATAAAAAAAAAAAAACAAAATCAATCTAACATTTGTCGACATTGCGCTTCTTTAACCCAACCCGTCATCTGTGGCTGTAAACGCTTTGTCATAACCCGGCTTGGGTCAGGCAAGAAGTGCCCTTCGTTAATGCGGTGAGCTAAATAACCCAAGTGCGTTGTGTGTGTGAATTACAGACGGGCCCCCATTGAGTGGGCCCCACTCCCATCCGGCTCCGGCCCTGACCGCAGCCCCTCCGCCAGGTGCTCCGCCCCTCTCCACGAAGCACCTGTGCGGCGTCTGTCGCAAGAACTTCTCGTCCAGCTCGGCGTTGCAGATACACATGCGAACCCACACCGGGGATAAACCGTTCCGGTGCTCCGTATGCCAAAAAGCCTTCACCACCAAAGGCAACCTAAAGGTACGCAATTAATCAACAACAACAACGTCAACAGTACGATTAGACGATTAGCTTCGTTGATTATAGATTGTGCTCTCATCATGGAATTCTTTAAATCTCTATATTTATTTAATTTCAAATTTTTTTGAGCCATTAACATAATTTTAATCAATTGAAAATGAACTAACATATTTGAATAAAGGACTGAAATTGGAAGTATTATTTAAAATATAATTAATATGAGATAGAAAGATAATATTGGAGATTGCACAAAATAAATTGGATATGTTACCGTCCACCATTATTGCCTTGGTGTGTCGGCTTTTGATATTCACATACAAATTGATCGAAAGAATCTAAACCAATACATCTTCTCGACATTTCGCCGTCAAGTCGATGCACACTGTGTAATAAAGACGCATTGTATCGTGCTGAGCTTAAGATACAATATTCCAGAACCGTGGCTGGTTATAAAAATAAACACACAGTAAATACGGGACGAGAAGACTTTAAAAATAATTGCTTTCCAGTGCGAGAATTCTCGGGCACAATCTCTAGTCAATCGATCAGCACGCATCTTTCCTGTATATATATATATTTTTCTTTATTTTCGCTGTTTTTTTTACTAATGCTTTGCAAATCGCTTCACTCACATCCTCATGAATTCCTCAGGCTATCATTGTCATTTTTTTCTAATTTATTTTATCACATTTTTTTTTTACTTTTGAGGCATGACGAACGAGTTGATTTTTTCGAGTTATTTAAATATATTTTTTTTTCATTCACAGGTGCATATGGGTACACACATGTGGTCAAACGGAGCCTCCCGGCGAGGCCGTCGCATGTCACTGGAGTTGCCACCGCGGCCACTTCCTCTCAGCCCCCAGGACTCAGACTTCCTTCAGCGTCGACCAGATCTCTTCTACCCGTATCTGCCGGCTCCATTCCTTAACGGCATGCAACAGAAGGTAAAAATCGATTTGTAACATTTTACATTTAAATTATAAATGTGGAAAAGCAGAAAAAAAAACTAGTAATAAAATTTTGTTCTTTATGTTTCTCTTCAATTATATTAGATTAATACGGCGATTCAAGGTCTTTCATTTAAAAAATGCATACTTCTAAAAATGTTTTATATTTTTTTTTATAATGAAGATATAATTTGTAGACAAGTTTAATATAAACGGAAATTTAAAAATAATACATTTTGCATACAAAATTTCTATTATCATATCTATTTGGGAAATAATGTCCAATTGGTACATTTATATTCGCAAATTTAATAGCGTAACGACAAATTAGAGACCTTGGAGATAATGATTATGAGTGGACTTTAAATTACAAATGTTTTTAAATGTTTAAAAAACTTATCTCTTCCTTCCCTATTGAACGACTGTTGAATTATTCAATATAATTAATTTTATGATTACAGCTGAACGAAATATCGGTAATACAGCAGAGCGGTGGTGGACAGAATGGTCTGACTTCTCCAGGCGGTGGCAAATTCCCTGGCCTTTTGGGTTTCGGACCTTTCCCTCCACCGCCACCTCCACTTTCACAACCAGCTTCTCCACTCAGCGATAGACAGCCGTCATCGCTGGGATCTCCACCTCCTGATAGAGATGGTGAAGATAGAAAGCGGGACTTTAGCGAAAGAGAAGCCGTTGCCCTTATGGACGAGAGACGAAGGGAGCTCGCCGAAAGAGATGCTGCTCTGATGGAACTAGCGGAAAGGGGTCGTCCACCTTGGGAATTGCATTATGAACGCAACAAGAGTGCCGAAGGTGGTGACCGTATGGGAGGCTCTCCGGGAGGGCCTCTGCCCCTATTGGGAGCCCCTCCTAGAGGAGAGGGCCTCGCCGCGTGACTGCCCCAGCACCCAGCCTTCACCACATATCGGACACTCGGACAAGTGACTTTTTTCCACGGAGCCGAGTAAAAACAAAAAAAAAACATTTTCGACAATTGTGTAAATATTTATGCGTATTCAACGTAAACATAACGATAATCCAAATTATAACAAATATAAATCAAAATAAATATAAAAAAAACTTCATAAAAATGTGCCGATGATGCACAGACGAGTGTTATAACGGAAAGCTCAAATTTAAACGTTATGTTTTATTTATATCATATTGATCGTTTGAAAAACATTAAAAATATTTAATATTTTAAACTGTCCAACAAATATTAATAAAAATTATTATCATATCAAAGTTATACTGAATCAACATTGGTATAAAAAAAATAACGTTATGAGCATTCTGTGTATTTTATGTGATCTGTAAAATTTTAAAAATATTTTTCCACAGTCTCTACGGTTTAAAAAAATAATAAAATCATATATATATATATATATATATATATATATATATATATATATATATATATATATATTTGATTAATAAATTTAGACAAACTAAGTGCAATCGTTCAAATCGTAGAGTTTGTATAAATAATAAGCGGTGAGTCAGTATAAATAATTTGTAAAAAAAAGTTAATTAAATATATATTAATTAATTAAATAAATAAAATATTATATAAAAGACTGTTCCGAAACGTGACGCAAGCAGACTGGGCAACACAAAACATGAGGATGAAATTGTTCCTAAATGAAAACTAGTCTGTAATTCTACATAATCTGTTACATCAAATTCCATAGTTGATAAATTATAACATTAAAAAAAATAAATAAATAAATAAAACATGTGCACGATGATCATAGTGAATATATATTGAATACAAATAAATCAGTAGTGGCATCGAAAGCGAAGAAATGTATTCGTAAAGTCGCTCATCAACCGAGACGATATTTTTTTTATTAAATGAAATGATTGATTAATATTTATAATTGATTTAATATTGAAAAAAAACATCGTCTCAGTGGAAATGCGCCTTTAGATCTATGTATTGCAATTCTGTTTCAAATTTGTCCTACAGCTGTACCTATGTTTATATACATAAATTGATAATGTTTAAAAAAAATAATGATCATGATTATCAGCAAAAGTAGTACATAGATTGACCATAGTATTATTATGTAAACGTAATAATAATAATATTAATAATAATTATAATAATAATAATAATGATAATGATAATGAGGAAAAATCAGTTAAATTAAATTTAGTATGTTCACGTTAAATCTACTTACAATGATGAATATATAGGTTTAAATTAAACTTTCCCTGTTATAAATTATAAACATGAAGTAAGAATTTAAAAAAAAATAAGAAAAATCCCAGTGTATAGAAAAAATTATCATCAGTATTAGTCGATAAGGGAGCGATGAGAATAATGAACAATTTTTATGTAATTTAAATTATTAATGTAAAAAAAAAATTAAGGCATTTTCAGCGTCTGAAACGATGCTGCAGTATGAGAAAAATCACCCTTCAATTCCTATATTATCTCTTTATCTTTGAAAACCCTTCCCGATTTTTAGTGATTTTTTTTTAGCAAATTAAGTTATTTTTTTTCTTGTAGAATGTAAGTAAATATATCGGGCCCGAGGCAATGATTTGTGAACCTGTGATACACACCCTGAGCCAACGGAGGGCTGATGTTTTGTAATAATTTTCTTTTATTATTATTTTTTTCACAATTATTAATAAATATATATATGTGTAAAGTGATATACATTATTTAATACGTGGTGAAAAAAAAAGCTACATTGTACGTCAAATGACCATATATGTGTTCTTTCTATGCAAAAATGTTTATTTTAGGTAGAACATATTAAATCTTTTAAAATACAACTCTTTATATATATATATATATATATATATATATATATATATATATATATATATATATATATATATATATATATATATACTGTGACATACATAAATCTTTTCCAAAGATCAACGGCACACCTAAGCGCTATTTTATAATATTGAATAAATATTACAGAATAATCCAATTTGTTCCTATAGCACATAAACTGGTCATTTTGATTGTGTATTAATCGGTATAATAATATATTTTATAAACAGTGGCGTAACCTGCAAATCACTGGCCTCGGGATGAAAGAGCATCTAAAATATGTAAAAAAAAATATGAGCCATTATTATATTTTAATACAAATTTTAGCATTTAAAAAAAAATATGTTACGCCACTGCAGAAATCAGCTTTAACAGTATTAGAAACGAACAAAAATATAATAAGCACTACAAAATGTGCTCTAGTACAAAACTTCATAAATTTATTAAATTGAGAAAATAATACAGCATTTAATTAGCGTTCAAATAATTAGCATCATCATCATCGTCGTCGTCGTCGTCGATCATTTTTTTTTTAAAAATATCGCATTTTTATTTAATGTTAAGTTATGTAAAATTCCGATCAAATATTTGAATGATTACAAAACCAATGGAGTTCTCCGTTGAATATCACATTTCGATTTTATAATTATGATTATATTACTATCATTATTATTGTATATATATGTTATAAAACTGTGACTGTAATAGATATTTGATGTAAAATATATAATATATATTATACATTTCTATCATACCGATGTGAATGAATAAGAGAAAGAAAAGTCGTTTTAATCAAAGAGAAACATTGAAATGTAATTACAAAATGATAAGTAAAAGAAGTGACAACTACGAATTTTATATTTGATATGATAAAGTTTATGTTTTGAGATTATTTTAGTTTCATTTTCTTTTTATTTCCATGTTTGTTTTATTTTCACTTATTATATCGCGTTTCCGCCCAGATTTAATATTATCGATATATATTTTCATTTTATATTTAATTTTTTTAATATTTATATATAAAAAATAAATATATAAATTATGTTTTATCTAGAGTTTTTTTTTTTTGGAATTTTATTGTTACCCTTAAAGCGAGACTTTTATTTTGAATCCAACACTGATGTGTATGTGTGGCATTATTATGATTATATTATCATCATATTTGTACATAAGTATTATTAGATATGT
Source organism: Leptonema lineaticorne (assembly GCA_024500535.1). Taxonomy (NCBI): domain Eukaryota; kingdom Metazoa; phylum Arthropoda; class Insecta; order Trichoptera; family Hydropsychidae; genus Leptonema; species Leptonema lineaticorne. The sequence goes on along the minus strand of JANIJI010000016.1, from coordinate 5,680,322 downwards.
AATTTTATGAAAATATTTTATCTATTATTATTATTATGATTATTGTATTATCAGTGACTGCCTAAAACAATATTGTAATCAGAATGAAAATATCAAAAAGAAGATGACGAATAAATAAATGTGTGCTTAATTCATAAAAATCACAAATTATTAAAATTGTCCTACAGAAGTTTTCATTTATTTCTTTTTAACTATGTTGAAAAACGAACGTTAAATCTTATTCCTTTTATCCTTTTCTCATTACGCTGCATTTTTAATATAGTAATAATATCACTAAATCTTAAAAAAAAACAAATTTTAATTAGAATGAAGTTGATTTTTGAAATTTCTATAACTTACATAAAAGCATTAAAGATTTAAAATAGATCAAATATATCTCATAAGATATACTATAAATGATCATAAACCGCACAACAAAAGCATAAAAATATAAACATAGAAATAAATTATAACAAATAAAATATTAGAATTCATATTTAATAAATGTGGATTAATATTACATTGAAAATCATAAATTTGTTCCATAGAATTAGTTCGAATAAGCTAATCTATTATATTTGACACGAAAATATTTATTTCAATATAAAATATTTGTTATAAAATAAAATAATGAACAATTTCATCTTTTATAAACCATTAATAATGATGGTCTTAAATATGAAAATACATAATTGATAAGAAAAATAAAACATATTTTAATATTATTTTACAAACTTTGGACGAAAAAAGGCGAACGCTTTTTGGACAATTAAATTAAAAAAAAAAGATTCTTAACGTGGAAATTAATTTATTTAAGTAAACATACAAATAATTTTTTAAATTTGACAAGACGATTTCTTATAAAAATGTTTTTTTTTTCAAACCAAATTATTCCATAAGCATATCACTAAGAGTCGTTTATTTTAACGCAATAAATGTTTTCGTAATTAAAAAAATATATATTGAAATATAGAATTAAAAGTTGATGACGCTGGCTAACTTCTTGACTCGGTTCAGTAGTAAATCGCCTTCTCGAATAATTCCTTGGTATAGAGCGCTTCGATCGGTCACTCCGGGAGTGCTGCTTCCGGCTCCGCCGCCTACAACGGCTACTCCGTTGGCTGCACCGGTAATTACGCAACCGTTTACGGCATCTATGCGGCATTGAAGACGACCGGCTGCAGTGAATCTGCAAATAAATTCTTATTTTGAAATTCTCTATAAAATTTTTATTATCTTTATCACTTGATAGAAATATTATAAGCCACTTTAATAGTAAATTAAAGAAAAACACCTCGAAATCTCATCTTCGATATATTCTCTCGTAAGACCGAACGTAGACGCAATATTATTCAGACTGAGACTACGATAAGCGCGTAATAATTGAGTATACGCTTTAATGCGCATTTCTCGGACATAATAGTGATAGTGCGGATGGAATACCGGATCCGTGCAAATTTGAGTTTCCACCTAAAAATTATAGAAATATTAAAGTAAAATGGAAAATGAAATTGTTTCCAATATTGTTATCGAATTAAAACACAAATCAAATACCCAAGCGAGACTCTTCATGAAATCGGCATAACGACACTCGTGAAGAGATTCTACGAATTCGCGAAGTTCGGGAAATTGACAACGCAAAGCTTGCACTGTGGCACCTTGTTTTTGTAGTGTCGTTTGTAATTCGTGCCTCGCGAGAGCGATCATACACGCTAATACACAATATTGAACGATGGTACCTAAAAAGAGCGTGCGACGGTGTTAAATTTTATACAAAAATAAATACCGATAGTGAATAAATTCACAATATACAGTATTTACCGAAATCGACTAATTCATAAGATTCAAAGGTAGAAACGCAATCTATGAAAAGTTCAGCGGCGTGAGCGTAATCTCTAACCGATAAACAATATATGGCTTCGTACGCTTTCAATTTATTACGAGATCTCCAATCTCCTCCGCGATCTACTAATTCGTGAGCCTAGAAAATAATGATTCATAAAAATAAAACGTGGAATACGAATCGCATTACAAAACAATTATTAACGAATAATATAAAAAAATAAATACGTAATAAATTACCTTGTGAATAGCTTTGCCCATGTCTTTAACGTTACAACTGTGGAAATAAGCGATCCTAAAAAGTGCAAATACGGCATCCAGACGTTTGTTTGTCGTCAAAGTGGTATCTTCCGATTTACTGAGAGCTAACGAAGTCGCTTCGGCTTTGTCTCCTATGGAGCAAAGGTATTCTAATCTAAAAGAATATTTTTAAAATTAAAATGATGTATATAAGAATAGTTAAAAAAATATTGGGACATATTTTAATAGCGTTCTCTTTTGAGAACTCGTCACATTATCGCAACTCTTTAATGTTAAAAGTAAAAGCCAATACCGAAGAGGCCATTGAGGCGTGTCGGAACTTTCGTCGTCCTGCAAAGTTGCCAATTTGTTTTGTATGTTGGCGTCGATCTGTTCGAGTCTCGGTTCCGGAGACCACGAGAACTGCTTCGATAGCTCCCTGTACAGAGGAGCCATTTCCAATTCGAGACATTTCGTCTTCAGTTCTGCCTGCAGACGAACGTCGTCGGGTCGAAGACTCGCTCTGAATCTCAGAGACGCCAACGACATGAACTCGGGAGTGACTCCTTCGGCGGGCTCCATTCTCACTATCGCAAACCGGTACAACTCGACAACTGTCAAAAGAAACGCAACTCACGCGATGACTGGCGGTCTAAACGAGACGCATCGCGACCGTGCTCTGCACCCAATATAAACATTTTATTTTCAATTTAAAATAAAAAAATATTATATATTAATTTCTAGTGTGAACGGATTATATTTTTAAATACGATATTACATTTTTATCAACAAGATTCAAAATACAAAAGCTTTATATATATAAATATTTGTAATAATCGTGGTTGAAAAATATATACTTCTCCGACAAAATAAATTTGAAGCGATATAAATCACAAATTTAAAAGATTCCGGTTATTAAAATTATTATAAAACAACGGGGAGTAATCATTTTTACTGCGTAAAAAAAATATAATTTTGATCTAATTGAAAAAAAAAAGAAAACATAATTTCACACAGCGTCAATAATCGGGAGAGTTAATTTGTTTTATAAATATTTTAAGTTGTGGCGGTTACTTACACTGTTTAGACCGAAAACGGTCACATAGGGTATAAAAACGATCGAACTTATTAGGTCGCCCTTCTCTTCTTCGCCGTCTATCGTGCAGTTAACGCGGTGCACTAAACGGTAAGCCTTGGCGCTCAAACCCTGGACTTCCGGTACGTAGAACGCGAGCAGATTTTTATTTTCACACTATCCTTATCCGTTATATTTAAGTTATAATAAAATATTTCATTCATAAGAAATAATGAAAGTATTTTTTAAAAGTTGTCATATTTATCAGCGCTGCCAATATACGCGACTACGTTGAAGCTTGTCGTCGCACGTTTCTTTGGTTATATCGTTCCGTCGAAGAATTAATAGAATTTATATAGTTGTATTAATTGATACGATCTAATTAAAAATAATTTAAACAAACTTTCGCCAAAAATATCAAAATAACGGAAGAAAAGAATGATTGCGATGTTTCGAATCAAATCGTCAATCGACCGGAAACGAAAGACAAAAACGGAATTATTTCTAAAAAGAAATATAACGTGTAAGTGTTTTTAATTATATTTATTGTGATGACAATGAAGCATAATTTATAATTGATTTTTTCCTTTTTTTTATAGGAAGTTCAAGGATCTTTTGTCGTGCGACATGTGCGAACAAAAATTCAAATATAAATCTCGATTGCAAAGGCATATCAACATTCATATGAATAACAGACCTTTTAAATGCGTTATTTGCACTTGGAGTACGTGAAAAAAATATTTTCCACTTATTTTAAAGTTCTAAAAACACACCATGATTCGAGCAAATTTCTAATTAATATTTTAAATTGTTTCTTAAATATATTTTTAAAATTAATGTTTATACTGCTAAAACTTTATATATATATATATATATATATATATATATACACACACACACACACACATTATATATATATATATATATATATATATATATACACACACACACACATTATATATATATATATATATATATATATATATATATATATATATATATATACATAGCGTTATAATTATTTTTATTGTAAAACTTCAGCATTTTATGACAATACTTTATTAAAAAGACATATTCTTACACATACAAAAGAATATAAATTTCAATGTGATATTTGTTCTAAAAAGTTTTATTCTAAATTCGATCTTGGTAAACACATTAAGTTACATTATGGAGAAAAACCGTTTCAATGCAAAGTATGGTTGGTTTTTTTTATGTGTTGTTATTTAATACAGTAATTTAATAATATTTTTTTTTAGATATGTAAAGAAGGTTTTTTACATAGTAAAACCTTATCTACCCATAGAAAACTCTTGCATAGTGGATTAACTCCGTATTCCTGTGAAATATGTGATGATAAATTTCCTACTTACACTTTAATGATTCAACATAGAAAATCTCATGGAGGTATTATTTATTTATTTTTGTTACATTAAGAATATATTGATATATAATTAATTATGTACATTTTAGAATATAAACCGTACACGTGTGAAATCTGTGATAAAACATTTACAAAGTCTATTAGATTGCGTGAACATTATGGATTGCACACAGGATTAAAACTGTATAATTGTAAGATTTGTGGTAAAGGTTTTGGATATCCTTCTTCTCTCAGAAAGCATAGACAAAATGCAGGAGCTTGTACAGTAAGATTGAAAAGAGACTCCACCTTAAAAATTACAAACTCAGATTCTGTCGATAATTCTAATGTAATTTCAATAAAGGTAGTTGATTCTAAACATTAATTTTTTCCAATAGATAGCTTTAGTAATCTTTATCTAACTGTGACGTTTCTGTTTTTATTTCCTGTAATATAATCTCAATACTCAAGCTTCCTCTGAGACAAGTAATTTTTAATTATGTTTATTAAGTATTTCAAAATATCAAAGTGTTTCTATCGCTTTAATAATGCATTCCTAGTCAGGAGAATTAAAAGTATTTTTAACATCCAGTGCTATCAAGACTATGTTGAGTTGTTTTAAAAGTGCTTCTCAAGTCGAAAGCGTGTATAGAGATCGTTGCGATAGCAGTCCCTTTGGTGATATCTCTAGTTTATCAGATTTTGTTTTTTCCTGATGCTAACAAGAATATTATTTTTAAGGCAGGAATTTAATTTTTTAATAATACGTCTGGAAAGTTTTCTGATATATGAATCTCCCAATCAGTGTCTGGACCAGGCATTCTTCTGTATGCCAATCAGCATATATGGTATTTTAAATGAAAATTGAAAAGTCCCAAGATGATCAAATTCAGATTTGTTGAGTCGTTAGAAAATTATCCTGTCTTTTATAGCGTAGTTTTACCTTGTCTTTTATATGGTACTCCATTTATATCTGAATTACCAATCTCGCATAGTTATTCTTAATATATTTTTTTCCTTAATATATTTTTATTTTTTCCTTAATATATTTTTATTTTTTCCTTAATATATTTTTATTTCTAGCTGTGTTGAAATTGATGGATTCTTGTTTTTTTTTTTGCTTCCTTGTTAGTTAATGATGTCGTGGATTTAATTAGGGTATTTCACTGTCTGCTGGTTTATTAGTATTCCATGCTGTCTTGATAATATTTTTATTTTTTTGTTGCTGGATTTTCAGGATATATTCTTGTCTTCTTGGACAATTTTTATAATTCGCAGGATGCGATCCCTTACAACCAACACAGGTAGCCGGCGTTGATCGATCCTTTTTCTCGCACTCTGTTGTTGGGTGTAGTCCAGTGCATTTGACGCACTTTGCTTCGCGGAAGCAATTGGCTGCAGCATGTCCGTATTCTTGGCATCTGTAGCATTGTGTGACGTTTGAATTTTTTGTATATTTTTTGACGGTGACACGAGTCCGGCATATGTATCGGATTTCCTTTATTGCGCTTTTGACTACCGTAGCATCAAAATATACTAGGTAGAGGACAGTGTCGCTTTCATTTTTGGTCTTCATTTGGACGACCTTTTGTACTGAAAGTCCCTGGGAAACCAGGTCTTCTTTAATTTCTTCCTCCTGGATATTGGGAAGTCCTCGTATGACACTTTTTACCGCCATATCCTGTTTGGCAGTGAATGTATGAAATGTCCTTTTTTCTTCTTTTTTTAGTCCGTCTCTCAGTGCAATGTAGTCAACGTAATTATGACATTGCACCGATACATTGCCGTTACCGATGTATTTTAGGGAGAACTCCCTGATGTATTTCTTAATAATTTCCACTGTCACGTTATGCGTAGTGGCTGACATTATAATGGGTGGAAGCTTTTTGGTTTTGTCATAGCTAGCAGGTAGTGTTTCATACCTTTTAAAGATTGGTGTTTTATGGCTTGGTGATGCTTCTTGGACTCTGCCTACTTTTTTGGGAAATTGCCAGTCCCCGGATGATATGGTTGTTGATGATGTTGTTGAGATCGGGACGTTCGCCGTGGTTCGTCGTTTTTGATTTTGTTTTTTTTCTTTTTTGTCTCCTGGCATTGCTGAAGTACGGAGGCAATTCTCTTGGAACCCATGTTTTTTCAGTCATTCCGTGTTCCGTTAATGATAATTTTTTTTTCGTTTGTCGCGTGGTGGGGGTTAGGTAGAATTACTGAGCCCAGACGGTGTCTGTAGACGGCCACTCAGTTCGCAACTGTATCTTATAAGCGGTCCACGAAGAAGTTTCATCGTATAGAGGTAATTTGAATTCCCGCGTAGAAGTCATAGATGTTGGAATACCTTCTCCTCTTTTTACGGATTCTAAGACTATCACTATCTCAGCGACGAGAGCTGCAGTCTTCGAGATTTGATTCGTATTTTCGTTGATCCGCTCATCTTGTTGTTGTATTTTTAATTTGAGTTCTTTTTGTATGTGGGTTACTTTCGTAAACAAGAGACGCGTTTGTTCTCCTAGTTGGCGGATTTGTTCTTCCTGTCGGCGGCCTTGTTCTTCTTGAACAGCGCGTATCTGTTCTTCCTGTCGGCGTGCTTGTTCTTCCTGTCGGCGGGCTTGTTCTTCCTGTCGGCTGGCTTGTTCTTCCTGTCGGCTGGCTTGTTCTTGTAACATCGTCATCAATATTTTAAAATCAAACGGAGCCGGAGTCTCCACCGATGATGTCTCTGACGACCCGGTGGCTTGTTCCATTGTTTCGGTTGTTATAAGGCTTTCTTCATACCGTTGTTCTGATTCTTGTTGTCGCTGATGTCGTGTTTTTACACCTTCGACAATATCCTCCTTTGGTGTAAGCGACATTTTATTTTAGGAGAGACACTTTCTATCCCACTTCTGACACCAATTGTTACGTCCCCGGGGTCGGGGGTTTCTAGGATAGAAAATGATACGCTCCTATTTGTGTGTATCGGTCTTACCAACGGAGGTTTATTACGCTGGCCTGGACGTTTCTACGTCTAACAGTTGTTCCTACGAGGGGTTCAGAAGTCACTGTCCGCTTCTCCGTCAAAGTCTACGACTAGGGTTCCATACACTGGGACACTCTCCAAGCTGCTGGTCTGGACACTGGAGGCTTCTTCCACGAAACCGGGGCTTGAGCTTTTCCGAGCGAAGATAGCTCAAGGACGAAGCTCTCCTGGACTCCACCGAGCATAGCCTGCTCTAGATGAAGACCCCGTTCTTTGTCGATGTCGATATTTGGTGTTTGGAGTTATAGAACCTAGTTCCTTATCTCCTTCATCTGATGTGGTAATCCGGAACAGTAAGAATATGGGGCTTTTCGGCCTTATGAGGTTAAGTCACTACTATGTGTTAGTAGGTAATTAGTGTTTTCGAATTTTCCGGCGTTTCTGGAGGTTGGGCTCTCTTGACAGTATAGGTGGGAGGAACCTATATCTGTTGTTGGGGTGGTATTTAAGTGGGTCAGTGGTGTTGGTTCTGATCGTTGCGTCGTTGTAGAATTTGGTGGCTAGGCGAATGACCTGGTCTCTGACTGAAGATATGTTGAGGGCTTTATGGATGTCTGCGTTTCTAATGTACCACGGAGAGTCTGTGATTGCACGGAGGGTTTTATTTTGGATGACTTGAAGTTGGTGAAATTGCTTGTCGGTGGCGGTTCCCCAGATGGGACAGGCGTAAGTGATGATAGGACGGATGATTGTTTTATAAATAGTGAGTTTGTTGTTGAGGGATAATTTGCTTTTACGGCATAGTAGGGGGTATAGTTGGCTCTTGACTATTTGGACTTTTCTTTTAATGTGTTTAATGTGCGTTAGCCATTTCAGCTGGAAATTTAATTTAAGTCCTAAGTAGGTGGCTTCTTTGGACCAGTTTATGGGAGTGGAGTTAATGATCACTTTTGGTGGGTCGGGTCGAGATGCTTTGGGTTTGAAGCAGATTGCTTGTGTTTTGAGGGGGTTGATTTTGATAAGCCATTGGGATGCCCAGGTTTCTAATCGGAATAGGTATGCTTGGAGCTCTTTGTGAATTGTTTGGACGTTGGGGTTTTGCAGATGACGGCCGTGTCATCTGCGAATAAAGCTAGCATGTTGTTTGCACCAGATGGTTTAGGGATGTCAGCAGTGTAGATATTGAAGAGAGTGGGGGAAAGTACAGATCCTTGTGGTACTCCTGCGGATATTGGTTTTGGGTGAGAAACTGAGTCTGATATTGAGACTTGGAAGCTTCTATTTGTGAGGAATGAGTCAATTAATTTGACGAGGGTTAAGGGAAATTTCATATTAAGCATTTTGAGGATGAGGCCGTCGTGCCAGACTTTATCGAATGCTTTGGTGATATCTAGTAGGATTGCACCTGCGCAGTATCCTCGGTTGAGGGCAAAGGATATGAAATTGGTGACTCTATACAGTTGGTGGGTGGTTGAGAGTAGTGGTCTGAAACCGTATTGTTCCGGAGGGATTATTTTATTTTTATCTGTAAACTCTGAGAGTCTTTGGAGAATAAATTTTTCTAATATTTTGCCGACTGTTGGAAGAAGACTAATCGGTCTGTAACTTTCTGCGAGCGCTGGGTTTTTGCCTGTTTTTTTTAACATGATTATGTTAGCGTTTTTCCAAGCAGTTGGAAAGTAATTTAGTCGGAGAGAGGCGTTAAAAATGGCCACTATCGAGAGAATTCCTTTGTGAGGAAGGTTTTTGAGTGCTTTGTTGTTGATCTTGTCCGGGCCTGGGGCTTTGTTGTTGTGGGTGGAATTTATGAGGCTTTGGACTTCCGAAGGAGTGGTGAATATAATACGTTCACTTGCTTCCTTGACGTTTAGTGCTTCAATAATCTGTGCTCTAAGAGAGGGAGGTTGAGGTTGACCCCGTTCTTTGGTCGCGCTACTGTTTTTATAGGTTACCGTCCGTCAATCCTTATCGGGCTTCGACCAATTATAAAACGGTAACGCCTTTCCAACATGGGAAATTCCGTTTACGATATCGTCGCTTGAGTTTTCGGAATCCATTAACGTTATTATCGTAATCCATCTATTTACATTTACAAAGAGGGTTTTTCCATATCTTATCTCTAACTTAACTAAATGCCGGTTACCTGCAGTAATTATATTTAATTATTTACATTAAACCCCCAAGGTCGTAACAATATCAATGGATTCACGACGACGAGCACAATCGAGTAACGTAAAACTCGAGGCGCGAAACACGAAACCGCCGTTAAAACGAGAACAACGCGACGGAGCGCCAATAAATCGTGGCGCTCCGAACGGCCGCCCGATCGCTACTCCACAATGTCAATATCTAACTCACCAAGAGCTGACTCAAGTTCACCGATTTTGTTCTGGATACCGCGAGCGTTCCAGGTCAAGATTCTAATTGTACGTTGATTATTTGAATTCATCTAAATATTCAACCAAAAGCATGGCCAGTTGAAGTTTATCTGTGCAACCACTTGCCTTTGCACGAATTTCCATCAGGATCTTCAGAAGCTTCTGTAGGGTGGCCACAGATACCATGTTTGGTTGAGCTGCTTCCACAATTGGGGGCTTCGGCAAGGGGGTAGAGGAAGGGTTAGATTTGGGGTTGTTTTGTAGACAAGGGCTGGGAAGTTAATATTATTTAATAAAGGCACCTTGTTAGTTAATGATGTGGGTTTAATTAGGGTATTGGGTATTTCACTGTCTGCAGATTTTTTAATATTCCATGCTGTCTTGATAATATTTTTATTTTTTTGTTGCTGGATTTTCAGGATATATTCTTGTCTTCTTGGACAATTTTTATAATTCGCAGGATGCGATCCCTTACAACCAACACAGGTAGCCGGCGTTGATCGATCCTTTTTCTCGCACTCTGTTGTTGGGTGTAGTCCAGTGCATTTGACGCACTTTGCTTCGCGGAAGCAATTGGCTGCAGCATGTCCGTATTCTTGGCATCTGTAGCATTGTGTGACGTTTGAATTTTTTGTATATTTTTTAACGGTGACACGAGTCCGGCATATGTATCGGATTTCCTTTATTGCGCTTTTGACTACCGTAGCATCAAAATATACTAGGTAGAGGACAGTGTCGCTTTCATTTTTGGTCTTCATTTGGACGACCTTTTGTACTGAAAGTCCCTGGGAAACCAGGTCTTCTTTAATTTCTTCCTCCTGGATTTTGGGAAGTCCTCGTATGACACTTTTTACCGCCATATCCTGTTTGGCAGTGAATGTGTGAAACGTCCTTTTTTCTTCTTTTTTCAGTCCGTCTCTCAGTGCAATGAAATCAACGTAATTATGACATTGTACCGATACATTGCCGTTACCGATGTATTTTAGGGAGAACTCCCTGGCGTATTTCTTAATAATTTCCACTGTCGCGTTATGCGTAGTGGCTGACATTATAATGGGTGGAAGCTTTTTGGTTTTGTCATAGCTAGCAGGTAGTGTTTCACACCTTTTAAAGATTGGTGTTTTATGGCTTGGTTATGCTTCTTGGACTCGGCCTACTTTTTTGGGAAATTGCCAGTCCCCGGATGATATGGTTGTTGATGATGTTGTTGAGATCGGGACGTTCGCCGTGGTTTGTCGTTTTTGATTTTGTTTTTTTTCTTTTTTGCCTCCTGGCATTGCTGAAGTACGGAGGCAATTCTCTTGGAACCCATGTTTTTTCAGTCATTCCGTGTTCCGTTAATGATTTTTTTTTGTTTGTCGCGTGGTAGAGTTACTGAGCCCAGACGGTGTCCGTAGACGACCGCTCGGTTCGGTAGCTCGAACAGAAGTGAAGTAAATCACCAATACCTTACTTTGCGTCGTGGTTACGGTCCAAAAACGACGCAAAGTGAATTAAGATTTTCTATAGCAAACCATGTAAAGATCGAGGCCTTCTTTCATAAAAAATTGGTCCGATGTTTGCTGAAAAACCTTTTTTTTTAATATTGTAAAAATAATATAACTCTGCCAATAAATAAATTGGAAAAATATTTACCTTTTTTGTAACCCGAAACAACACGTAAAAATTTATATAAATTTATTTTTCTCTTAAAAAAGCACAATACACTACATTACAACACTACGTAACTGAAACTGAACTCTAAAATTAGCAAAACAAAGTGAAAATAAAACTATTAAAATTGCGTTAATTTTTAGTTAGGAAGGGAATCCCTGAGTTTTGATGGTATGGCGCAATTAGAAACAGAAGTGTTGCCATCTTTTAGGAAAAAAGAAAAATAAAAACTCGAACCCAAAACAACGCTATCTCGAAAATCTAACGACGCATAGTGAAAATTAGTACTAATTAAGCAGCGACACAACTTCGAAAAAACGCAAAACGAAACTTCGCAAAGCGAGGTATTGGTGTATTAGCGAGACCCATTATTAATAACCTATCATTCACCAGCCTTTTGGCCTACGAAAAATAATTGAGACTGAGAGAACCCATTTCGCAAGGGTTCCATTTTTCAATTGCTATATAATCTTGAATTAGAGCACAAAGGCAATTCGTTTGGCGCGCTCTATACGATTTTTTAATTGAACACCTTTAAATTGAGACTTTTACCCGTGGACTTCACTACAAAGCGGATCTGTCTCCTTTGCCTTTGGAGAGACTGACGTAGCCTTCGTTGCATATGTGGGCCTCGTCTTTGGCCCATTGATGTTGTCATCGGTAAGGTCGGCGATCATGTCGTCGAGCTTTGCCACCCTGTTTACGCCTTCTTAAACTGGCGTTTGTCTTCTTATTGATATTGAGTTGTAATTATTGCTAATTGAAAACTAAATCGAAACTTGTAAGCAGTTGCTTTTAACTAATATCATACCATAAGGGACCGCTTGTTTGTTGTTAATGCTTGTTTATTAGTTCATCCGTTTGTTTCACTAATAGCATTAAACTAATCTGTAAGCGAACTATGAAGAAGGCCCGTTAAGTGGAGCCATCTTAAATCCTCTTTAAAAACAGCGTAACTGCTCTTGTCAGCTCTATTTATTTTACCATACTTAAGTTTTGATTTAATTATTGTGTAATTTGTAAATGGATGTTATTTATGTGTTTCTTTAATTTGTAAGAAAATATTGCGTATGATTTTTTATATAATAAAACAATATCATTATTTTATTTTTTAATTTTGTTAATGTCTTAAAATAAAGTTTATTTTTCCTTAACAAATAATGTCTGTGTTTTCTTTAATATAAAATAATTTATTTCTCAAAATAAATTATATCTTAGATTAAGTAGTCAAATGTATTTAAATGATTTATTTCATAATAATGAAATAAAAATAATATTTTCTTCTAAATTGAGTTTTATATGTTTTCAATATTTCGTTAAATGTATCTAAAAATAAAACAACATGTTTATTGTAAAAAAAAACTTTTTTTTTACACATTCTCATCAAACATATTACATTCATAAATCAATGTAACACATTCAAACATAATTCAAGTTTACTTAAATACGTTGTTTTTTTTTAACTTTATATAAAAATGGCAGTGAACTTTATGATACATAAAAATAATTATAAATACGAGTATAAAAAAAATAAATTAAGAATTTCTTCTTTACAAAGAATGTTCTCACAATTGAGAAACTCTTAGATGACTTTTAGATCGACATTTTTTTTATTATTATTTGTAAACAGTTTCCGCTGAGAATTTATTTTGAAGTGTATGCATTCGTCTGGTTTAATATTTATATCCACCGCTAGGTGCTGCTCCAAAGCTTGGATTTGATGCCTGTCCTTGTGGTTGATCTGGATATTTAGCTTCACCTTCATATGAAACCTGGAATTGTTAATTATTCACTATAAATAATCTATGAAGTGCGACTAAATAATAATAATAATTATTATAAAAAAATATCCAATTTCGCAATTGAAATATAGATCGCTAGATGGAGTTGTTTTATATGCATCATATTTTATAAATATTTGAATAAGTATTAAAAATATATATTAACCTCAGCATTGAATCCATTCTTCCAATCGGCAGTGTAACGTACAATTTGAAGACGACCATCGGGTAATTGCACTCTGTATTCACCTCTGGTTATATCACCGTCAGATATAGCATTGTGGCTATAATCATTGCCGAATTCCGGCTCTTTAACAGCATATGTGAAGTCGAAAGGCATGCCGGGTTCATGGTGATGATGATGATCATGCTGAAAATACATCAATATATATATATATATATATATATATATATATATATATATATATATGTGTGTGTGTGTGTGTGTGTGTTGCTGTAATTATTATATGTGCCGTTTATTTTGAAAGTGGCGTAAGTCCATTTATGTTAAAATCAAGATGTCGAAGGGTTTGCATTTGGTTATATAACAGATGACACAATCGAATGATATTTTTGGCCTTCTAAAATGGTTCAAATTTATTATCTCAATCAATATAATTAACATTATATAAGAAATAATGTGTTTCTGATGACTCTATTTCACTCTCTTTTCTGTGGATAGGCATTCTTTTATATTTATAAGTAATTAATTACAAATCGATAATTAAACTGTTACTTTGATAACATTATGCAATAAAATGAATAGAAAAATGAGATTCCATAAAATTTTATTGAATTATATCCAATCGAAGGTCTCACTATTGGACTTACGTCATTTTCAAAATAAACGGTCCATATGATCTAATAGAGCACTCCAATAGTTGTGTAGAAAGGTTACAGATTTCAATTTGTGCAATTGTTTACTTATAGTACAATATGACTTACCTCATCGTGAGAAGGTGGTGGAGGTCTTGGTGGAGGCGATGGCGGTTGTGGACGAACCTATCAATAACCAAATAAATAAATTTAACATTTATATTAATAAACATATACCATAATAATAATATTACACACTATGATTAAATAATTTAATATTAATCCTTATTTACTATACCATAGTTACTTCTTAATACATATATCGTATTTTAAGAAATGTAGATTAATAAATGCATTATTTTTTCAGTGTATACTATAAAATTTTCACGCTATTAGAAGTTAAAAAATAATTAAATATTACATTTTCATTTCTATAGAGATTTTGAAGGATTTGTTAATAACGAATAACAGTTGAAGTATATAAAAGATGTTTTTTTTTCTATTATATTCGTTTTAATCAATCTTAAATTTATACTTATGTGTATATTTTGGCAGATATGAAACTGCATAATTTTATTTTTATCGGCAACAAAATATATTCACGTACATATTTGATTTGGCATTGAATTATACATGGTTCAATTGCGATTATGTCGAGGTGTTGATTGATTGATTAATTGGGTAATTGAGAATTTAGTGTGATGAAAACGCGACGAACATATGTAGTTAGTTTTTTTTTAGATTTCGTTATGAAAATATTTTTTTATTTATAAAAAAATGAGTATTGAATTTTGATTAAAATATGTATCATGTTAAAGTAATATTATAATTATTATAATAAAAAAATCGATACAAAACCTTCGAAGTCGATATAGAAAATATTTAATTAATTTTATAACGTCATAAAATTGATCAGTACTTTAATAATATATAAATTATAATACTTTTTAATATATTCGCTGATGATATTTAAGATTATTTTCGGTGATTTGTTCGATTGAATAGATTGCTTTTTTTCTGACGCTCATTCAAAAGTTGATTCAATATATATAATTAAATGTTATTTGATTAAGTTGTAAAATTCGAGTATATTCTAATTATTATTTACAAACTTTCGCGATATAAATAAATAATAATATCTATAGAAAAATGCACGCAAAGGTCGCCGCAGTAATTAGAACCCTACGCTGACGTCAAGGCACCGGTTTTGTAATATATTTTTTTTTTCACCATTCGAAAACGTCTAATTATTAACGAGACGTTCTAATTGCAAAACGATCTTTTCGGTTGCGCCTTTTCATTTTCTATCTTATTTTTTTTTATACGTGTATTTATTTATAATTTTTCTATTTTTTTTTTACTTACTGCCGTATTAGTTTCCACGATGCATTTTCCAGCGCAATTTTTGCGAAATTCTATTTTGAAACAGTTTTTTTTTCGAATGCTGCGCAATGTCACTATACAAATAATTTGCGAGGAAAATGACAAATTATACCAAAACTATTATATAAATCGGTATGTATTTTTGCACAAATATTTTTTTTTGTGAAATATCTATCGTATTATAATGTATTTATTTTAAATAAACATAATTATTTATTATATTTGAAAAATATATTTTTATATTTGTTATAATAATTAATATTGTATAGAGTTAACGATAGATGAAAAAACATTTTTCTTTTACTTAAATTTAATTCAAAGACACTTCTAACTGTAATCATATAAAACAATTCCATTAAAATTCATATATATATATATATATATATATATATATATATATATATATATATACTTAATACGATGATATATTATATTAATGGATTGTAAATAATAAAGTGTTTAAACTATGAAAAGCATGTGTTAATTTTATACGTATATTAAGAATAAACGTATTAATAAATAGTTGTTGTTCGTGTTTAATTTACCATCTCGGTTAATAGTAAATGAAAGGCTATTTAACCGAATGGTACGATAATTATCATTCAAATTGACGTTTATTAGATTTTAATACGTCAATTTATATTTTTATTAACCTTACGGCCGTCCTCAACATTTGATTATTGATAAAAAAAAAAGACGTTATTATAATTTTTTTTAGTGCGAGCTTTTGCACGTTTCAATTTTAAAACGAAATGTTATCAACGTGAATTAATGATGTTTAAAAAATTCGTGCTAAATATAAATCTATTATATGGAAATTATATTATATTTCTAATATATAAATATGCAAAAATAATATTTAATTTATGAATTTTGAATGATTTTCGTCATCCCTTTAAAGTTATTGAAATTATTTATAGTGTTTAAATATGATCGGATATTTCTAAAATATTCATGACTTTTTAAATACATTATAATTTATTATGTATAATAAATTATAATGTTTGAGCTTTACCATGAATATTAATTGAATATCACCGTATAATTTTCTATTATAATTGTTACAGTACAAATAATTTAAAATATTTTTTTTTATTTTCAATAAATATTATAATACAAATTGTGTTTAATTGACAATCGAAATATAAATATTTTTGTGATGCAACCATTTTGGGTCAGTGTTATTGCATATTTCCACTCGTTTTCGAACACACGAAAAATCTCCCATTATAAAAATTTTTAATATGAAGAAAGTTAAGTAAAATGCCATGCATGACCGATGCAATAGCTGTAATAACAATTTGAAGACTGGCAACCGACATTAACAATAATAAAACACAAATTGCCGTTACTCAATAACAGCAACACGTTGCCCAACACTAGATATATTTGCTTTAATCGATCCCGATATTTTTTTCTCGATTTCTACAAATCGTAAGGGTTCTAACTGAAATTCGAACCCGAGTCGACGTGATATGTTAGTTTCTGATAAAGTTGTATAATGATATATAATACAGTCAGAGTTGACTGAATTCTTGTACTTTGGCAAGAATAATAATAGTTTTTATTTTACTGTAATGGTAATAATTTTCCTGAGATTTTTACAATGCTATATACAATCAAATGTATATAAAATGTCATTTATTTTAATATATATATATATATATATATATATATATATATATATATATATATATATATATATTCGTTGCAACGTTGCGTTATCATCAATCATTCTTGTGCGAAATTCGTTAAAATTTAATATTTTTTGTCATTTAGTACAAGGATGTTTAATATATATATATATATATATATATATATATATATATATATATATATATTATAATAATATATATGTACATTTTTTTGAGGTTAATGTTTAAGTATACTAGCAAAATTTTGATTGAGAAACGGTGAAGCTTTGATTTATGACGCTTCGGTATTATAGCGGGAATTATATTGCATTTTCATAAAAATATTTAATAATAATATTTTTTTGTAAAATATTTATAATTTGTTTAAATTTATTGCGCTGTTTCTAAATTATTTCCTTATTCGAGTTTATTACATATTATAGCGTCATATATTTATTTATTTTATGCTAATCATATTACGCCCGCATCATATCTGTTGATAAAATATAATTTATGTAACGTCAATATTATTTAGATTTTATTTTACATTTAATATATTATAATATTAGGATTAATATACATTGGTTTATGTGATATATATATATATATATATATATATATATATATATTATATGTTCAATTGAAAATTTTAAATTTTGGAAATAAAAAATATACTGAGAAAATGTTTTTAAAAATATTAACTATGAATTTTTAATTATTAAAATTAGAAATAAATAAAATAATAAGTGAAAAGCTATTTAGAAATATGATATATGATGTATATATTTATTTTGATATAATTAAACTTTATATATATTTAAACAACATGAAAAAATATAAAATATCTAAAAATGGATTAAAGTAGTAATTTTTAAACTATAGTTTAAAAATTTAAATTTAAAAAATTAAATTTTTGTCTATATTTATTAAATAAAAAAAATATGAAATTTTGAAAATTCGAATTTTCTAGAAGAAACTATATAATTGCCAAAAAATATTGCTAGATAATTTAACGAAGAGGTCAAGAACTTTCATTTGAAATATTATTTTTTTTTCAAATATAGTATTAAAATATATTCATTACAATGATTGCATATCATTATCATTATTTATGTAAACGAGTGCGTGAGTTTGTGCTTATGCAACGATCGACACGGACATATGTAGATGATGTGTTCTCATATATTCATTACTATGACATAGTGGGACTATTAATTCACATCATTGCTTTTAAAATTTGTTATACGCACGTCATATGACGGGCTAGTTATTTCTTATGCAATTCGACTACCTATGGTTTTCGACATCTTCATCAGACATTTTGATTAGCCTCATAAAACATGATTGATTGTATCGTAAGTGTTCCATAAACGGACGTAGAATACGAAGAACAATCACAGTGAAAAAATGTAAAGATTATGATTGGAAAATTTAATGCTCTCGATTTTACTTTCTTTTAAAATTTCGTTCTTTTTAGTTACTATATATATATGAAAAAAAAAACATTGTAATTTTATTCCGAAGCGATGAGAAGAATAGGCTTTTTTTGACGTAATAATTGTCGTTGGTCACGATTCGTTTGTCTTCCTTCTAAAGGTCATGGACAATATCATCACAGTCATCATTATCATCGCCGTCGTCCTTATCATCATCAACATCTTCGTCATTACCGACGTCGCATTCGTACGTAATGTAAAAAAATACATATGAAAAAAAATATATAATACAAGCG
The DNA here is from genome assembly GCA_024500535.1 of Leptonema lineaticorne. Taxonomy (NCBI): domain Eukaryota; kingdom Metazoa; phylum Arthropoda; class Insecta; order Trichoptera; family Hydropsychidae; genus Leptonema; species Leptonema lineaticorne. Next base: position 5,661,490 of record JANIJI010000016.1, on the reverse strand, counting down.
ACTGGTGCCATTCACCGATTTGACCTAGTAACCCAAAGACGTCTAGTAAATCTGATCTAAGAGTGGTTCTCAAACTTTTCATTGACGCGTTATGCAACACATCGTAATACGATTCGCTATTACAATATAATAAAGGAAAAATTTAATGGTTGTAAAAATGTCATTATGGATTATAATTTTAAAAAATGAATTATTGCTATATATTTATATATATATATATATATATATATATATATATATATATATATATATATAGTTTTTTATTTAATTTTGAAATATAATGCATATTTGAAATTGACTAAATCGAAAATTAATAATATAATAATTAGATTTATAAACGAAATATTTTTTATTAAATTATATTTCTAATTTTATTGCTTAAAATATTTTGAGATATATTGTGAAATATATATATATTTAAAATATCAATGATTTGAGAAAGTGAAATAATTTCATACAATTTAATATATTATTAAATATAAATTATAACCCAATATTTTTTTATAATATTCTCAATAGAATCATAACAACCTTCGATGCGGATTTCAAAGTAATTTGACATTTTTTTTTCTAAATATAACATGACAATATATGACAAAGCAAAAATATTATAAAAAAAAAAGAAATGAAGAAAACAAAAGTATGACATTCGAAACAAAGCCAAAAGTGAGGTCAAATTTAGGAGTCATCGTTTGTATAATGATTATTATATTAACATTATTATAATCACTGAGAAAATTCTTCGGATCGAATATAATCACGATTTTTAGTTGTTTTTCTAGATAATAAAAAAAATTAACATTGCAAGCATTTATAAAAATAAATAAATAAATTACATTTGAAGATATCGATACGAAAATATTATGTAAATTGCCTGACATGCCCCAATTCTTAAGGATCACGATTTTTTTGCGTTAGAATGTCACAATGAACTTTGCATTATTTTAAAAAATGACATATATATTTTAAAACATATAATATATAATAGCAATAAAAATAAAATATTTTTTTCTACTTTCTATGTTTTATGTAAGTTTTAGAATGAACTTTATAACTTACATATATTGTATATACTTTTAAATGAAATTATTTTATTTTTGAAATCAATCATAATTATTTATATATATATATATATATTTCATATTTGTTTTCAAATATTTTTTTAAGAAAAGGTTAATTATACTATAATTTCTTACTCGACAGAAAGATTAAAAATTATTACAGTAATTATTTTTTAATTAAAATATATAAAAAACTGATAAAACTCTTTATAATAAAAAATATTAAATTATTTTTCTACTTACCACTTGTGGCACATTAGTATCAGGGAATGGAATACGGGGTGGTTGATAGTCATATCCATTTTTAGGTGGTAAATATCCTGGTTTCTGACATATAACTGATGTTACTGCAGCGAATGCAAATAGAAAGAAAAACGTTATCTGAAAAAAATATTATAATTATTTAGACACGTATAATTAAACGACTTATATATATTAGTAATGAATATAAAATTAGATGTAGGAATAATTGGTCAAGATTGATCGATGGAATATTGTTACACGTGCGAGTTCTCGTTCATTGTTTTCTCATTAAAAAATGAATTCATTATATTTATTCATAAGTATGTACACTTTTTTTTTTATTTCGGAAAAACTCGAACGATTTTCAACGTGTCCATTGTATTTTGTTTTGTGACCTGTTGCGTGTTTTTCCGACGCTTTTCACATGAGCGCGTTTTTGCAACGAATTTCGCAAGACGAGTTCAAGTACTGAAAAATTTGAATGTATTTAACGGTCGATTATTATTTATGTATTAAATATGTGTGTGTGTGCGCGCGTTTCATAAGATTAAAACGTTTAAAATAATTATTTTAATTACGTCAACGATTTTACATGGGAATCTCTGCGATCGTCGATTAGAAAATGATGTTTGAGAAATGTTCCGTAATTATTGAATTTTTTTTTTTACAATGCGTAAACTTCGGTTAAAATTTACTTTTAGCGTGCGAGCTGCTAGTTAAATTTATTTCATTATTGCTTCATTATTATTTATATATTACAAAGTTATTTACGCATAATTTTATTTCGATTACATAGAGTCAATGTCTAGTGTCTTCATTCATTCGTTATATCTTTTAAAGTTATCTGAAAGTATTATTTATTTATTAGTCGTTATTACATAGGAAACTTTCTAATTGAATAATTTCCAGTTAAAATTATAATTATTATCAAATTCTTGGAAAATATTCTATAATACTAAATACACGATATACCTTATTAATGTGTATTATGTGATATATGTGACATTTAAAATAATTGTTCTAAGTAAAATCTAGTTAAACCACTATTCACAATACTTTAAAACAGCATTAATTAATATTTCTATTATAATATATGTAATTTTGACAAACACTCTTTTATATATTTAATTATAAATCATTTTACGTTAAAATATAATTATAATTATCAAAAACTATTGATTGAAAAATAATTAAATTTTATATTTAAAAAGTGAATAATATATTATGAATTTAACTATTTTTATCTTTTTCTGAAATTAGCTGAAATTTAATGAAAAATTAGAGATAGTTGACCTTAAAATGTCATACAAATTATATGTGTCGATAAATATCTATAATAAATCACATGACAATGTCATCAAATACATTTATCATTTCTGTATATAATTAAGTGAGATTTTAAAAGTGATTAATTAGATTTAAATTTTGTATAATTTTTGCGTAAATTGTTGAAATTTTAAAATTATAATATATTAAAGATTATAGGACATTGGTTTTAAATAGAAAAAATATCGAAGAAATCTCTTTATCAAAACAAAGATTCACTTTGAATTGTAAGATCATAAATGATTAAATTTTAAATAAAGTTTAAATTAAGAACAAGATATAAAATACTTGTCTTAATTTATTCCGTGCCGTACTTATTAATTTTGCGATAGGAAATATTTGAAAAGCTGTGGTTTTTCATGGTGAAAATTGGTTTCAATTTATTTTAATGAAATTATGATATAATAAATGTATTATAATAAATTCAATTATTCAAATAATGGGCGGGACAAGTGTCTAATTTGACCAATCAATATTAGACATAAAACACACACACACACACACACACAAATAAACAAACAAAAAAGTGTCAACACGAATAACAACCAATCGTAGATCAAGATGTAAATCAAGATTGACCAATCCCATAATTTCGCACTTTTTATGTATATATATATATATATATATATATATATATATATATATATATATATATATATATATATATATATATATATATATTCATTTTTATTATAGTCGTTAAGACTTTTAACGACCGTGTTAAAAAACATCGACGTATCTTATTAAATATTTATCATCGTTGAATATATTGTTACATGATTTTTTTTCGGAAGTGTATAAAAATATTAATTATATAACAATAATAAAGGAATGTATGTGCGTGTGTGTATTTTTCGCATTAGAAAAAAAAATATAAATTATAGTCTTTATAATATAATATTTGTTACGCGCGATCCTTGAACTTTTAACTATTCGCATCCTTGTTTATTGAACAATCACGTTTCCACTTGTGCTTTTTGGTTTTTTTTATTATTTGTTTTTTTTTTCGTACAAATATATTTAATGTTTTATTCGAAAAGGATGTCGTTTTTTTTTCAGGAAGTGGGTCAACATTTTATATGCATTCTGTACCGAGTGTTTACGAAATATCTGTTTTATTTTAATTGACTTGAATTCTAATTATTCTTGTTATACATCTAGTTGATTAAAATATACTATTTTTCAACAACATAATAGATATACAATATAAATTGGTGAAAGTATATCTAATTTTTTTCATTAAAGGTTTGATATGTCACCTTATTTTTTATATCAAAATAGTAATTGGTATATTTCTAACATCTTCGTATTTGAACCAGAAACTCATTTAAATAATAGATAATTTTATATCAGCTAATTAAGCGCTTTTGAGAATTTTATTATATATGATATTTTATTAAAATATAGATTTTAACAAATATTTTAAATATTTCAATATTTTATTATATATATATATATATATATATATATATATATATATATATATATATATATATATATATATGGTATATATTTTTCAGTTTTTTGCTAATATAAAATTATTATTTAGCATTATTTTTTAATTCCCGACTATTTTTTTCACTTATATAAGTGAAAGAATAATTGGTATATATATACCAATTTTCACTTATATATCAATTTATCAATTCCTTAATGAAAAAAAGATATTTAAATTATGAATATGAAGGATCTAAATTTGATTATGTTGTTATGACAATGTTTAATATTTATTATAAAATTTATATATATATATATATATATATATATATATATATTTATTTATTTATTTATTGTATTATAATATTAAATCTATATGATATATTCTACATATTAAATTTAATAATAAAACTATTTTTAATATAATAAATATTAAGACTATTTTAATTATATATCAAATAATATTTCATATATAACTATTGTTATTAAAGTTCAAAGTTGCACACATACTTCATAATCACTCTATTGCAACAAACGCTTATCGAACATAATCATAGTAATTAATTACGAAGATAATTTAGATGAGCGTTTAGAAACAATATTTAATCATCCGATTGATTTATGCATTTTAAATATTTGCACAATATATATATATGTATAAATGTTTGTGTGTGTGTTATTTATATAAAACTAAACTAATACATAGAATCGTATATCGTTTGCACTTTCAAACCTTTTTATGAATTACGACTTTGGCACAAAAGGCGCGATAATTTCGTGATAAATACGACCGATTCGAACGTTTATGTAATCGCGATGTAATTTTACACTTACACGTATACAGCGTGATGCGAAAGTATGCGGACGAAAAGATTAATGCAATTTTATCGCGGGACAAGTTAAACGGCTCAATTTCCATTGTTTGCGATTGTCAGAATGCGCAATTTGCACCTTTCATAAAATATTATCCTCTGTACTAGTTTCAGCATGGTGCCACTGCATGTTGTTAGATAATAATTTATTTTATTTACAAATCACTGTGTATATTATTTATATTAACTATTGAAATTTTTTTTTATTTCACTATATTTAAAATTATGATTAAAATGAAAATCTATTCAATTATATAAAATTATATTAGTTATTTGTAAATGTGAATAATATTTGAAACACCATATATTCAAAAATATTTATGCAAATATAAAGCGTCTTAAATGATAATAATCACCGTTGGCAGTAGACTAAACGACATGCAAAAACGTGCATTTATTATAGTATCAATATATCGTATGTAAATTCGAATGTTTCACTGAAATACATTCTGGAATCGTTTTTACTTTCGAACGCGCATTTTCAGCATAAATGTCTGAAAAATGACACAATGCGATTTCACGCGTGTTTTTTTTCCGTTATTTATGAAAGTGGCGATGCGTATATAAAAAAAGTATGAAGACGATTCGTGCGAAATTTTGTTATGAATATAAAAAAAATAATATTCTAACGTTTTTTTTTCATTATATTATTAGCATGAGAAAAGCGAAAGAAAAGCGTATCGGAAAAATTATATATATATATTTTGTATTGAATATGGATTACATGTAAAATTTTGTGATGTAATAATAGTTTTACTTATTATATAAATTGAACGAATTTTCAGTATTCGCTAATTATTAACATAAAATGATTATTTAATTTATAGTAATATTTATTGTAATTATGTCATATAAATTAATCATATTTTTTATAAATTATTATAGCAAAAAAGTATACCTTTTCTGAAGACATCTTGATGTAGTTCTGTATGTGATTCAAGTTTTAAGTTTGTCTGTAAAATAAATTAGATAATATATAATATATGTTAATTTATGAAAGTTTTATTTTTTAGATTAAATAAAATTAATATTGTAAATGTACATTTTAAGAATTATGAAAAATTAGTACTGTATATACATTTAATCATCCAACATAAATTGTTAAAAAATATAAAGCATATTTATTTTTATATCAATTTTTCATAATAGTAAAAAAAATATGAAATAATAATTTTCTTATTTGTTTTAAAATTTTGTACTGTATATTTTTTTCATTACTTATATACAATTAATAAAAAAAAATATTTAAAATATATGTATTATAAAAAGTATATGTAAATATCCACATTGATATCATAAAAGCTCGCAGCTTTTAATATTTTCAGCGTATAAAATTGAACAATATTTAATTTTTCATCAAAATAATTATACATCGGAAATATCATTTTTCACATAAACACATTAAAATATAATTAATAATAATAATAATAATAATAAACTTTCTATTATATACGATCGCGATCGGCACTGAATTTAACAAGTTAAATATTATTGTACGGGGGTTAATTTAACGAATCGACACCTTATACGTTCGTGTTAAGCAGAGGGTTAATTTGAGCTAAATAATATGTATATATATATATTTTTTTTTTTCGAAAAGCATCCCCTAAATGTTAAAAAAAACGCACCTTATATGTTCGCGTTGCACGGATACACGAACAACACTGATCGCGTTCGTGCTAAGCGCAGCCCTTTTATACCCGTATTTTATGCGCGTTATGCGAGTCGCTTTATACGAAACGATGACTTTTTTTTTATTATTCTCGTCCGGTCTTCTTTATTGAAGTCTATGACCTTTTTTGCGTGTGTGTGTGTGTGTGTGTTTTTTTTCTTTTTCTAGTGCGAGAGTAATCAAAAAAAAAAATTGTGCAATATCGGTCAATATTAATAATTAGTGTGTGTGTGTTTTTATATATAAAATGTGTCATTTTATATATAAAAATTATTAATATTAAATGAAATATTTAATTATTGATAATTGTCGTAAGATATTGATATTTGTTTCAAATATATTTTATCGAATTATAGACTTTAATACAAACATGTTCATTCCTTTCATTTTAAAATGATAAAAAAATTGTCATCTGTAATAAATTATTAATTAATATTTATAATTAAAAAAAAATCTATTTATTTAATTGTTATTTTAAGATTATAAATACCGTAATAATTAATTATAATATTAATAATAATTATATTGAAAAAATTATATAAGATATGATTTATAGAAAATATTTGTTTTTTTTTCACATAAAATTATATTAATTTTGAAAACTTTTCATATGCATCTTGTTATGCAATGAAAGTTATTTAAATTTCATTAAAATATTATTATTTATTTTGATTTTTATGTCAAATTTTCATTAAACTATTTACAAATATCAGGAAATTATCGGTATTATTAAAATTAAAAGTGGTTTATTAAAAAGAAAAACACACAAGAAAATATATAACGACATTTTTTCAATAATTTATAAATGATTTTTTTTAACAATATTTCATTGTAATTTTAATTACACGAATCTTAATTAATATCAATAATAATCATATGGAAAATTCTTAACAAATCTGAAATACAAATCTGGTTTTTTGTATAATATTTTAACATCGTGAGTGAATATATAAACGTTTATTTAATTATGCATTCTTAATTAAAATTTGTTAACGCTGATTGACAGTAATTAAAATATTGCATTATTTATTAGAATTGTGCATCGAATGCATAATATTAATAAATATAAACAAATTAATTATAATTTATAAATTTATTTTTAATTTAGATTTATTTTATTATAATTTATAATAATGTTCTTATAAAAAAAAGAGTATTAATAATATCTGTTTTATTGACGATCGTATATAATAAATTTAATTTGTGCTATGAAAATTATATTTTAAAGAAATTAGATATTCAACAAATTAGAAAAAAATATAATGCATTGATTTATAGTAAAAAATATAATAATTTTACATGAATTATGGATTAAAAATGATTAATTCTGAGAAAAAATTAAGATAAATGCTCGCATAAAAAACGCATTAAACTGAAAAAAAAAATACTGAAAATTTTCCCATTAAATAAAATGTTAAGGAAGCCGATTTATCTATTAATTATTATTAATTTGACGCAATTTTCTATATTTAATAGCATGCGGTAATTTTATACGCACACATCATCGCAAGGTTAATTTTAGTCGAATTATGATAAAAATGTTACATTCTCCGAACCTAACATCAGTTTATTATTTTATTTTTATTTTTTTTTACACGTAGAAATTGCTTTGCTCTTCACATAAATCAATTATTATTCAGTGTCGTTCGCGTGACTTATATGCGATTATACGCGGCGATTCTGTGTGAAAAATCGCCGAAAAATTAACCTTAACCGCCCCCCTTTTTTTTGCGTTTTGTTGAAAATTTAAGCAATTAGCAGAGCCACTTTATAATTATGAGCGATGATGTATTACTTAATAAATCATATATTTTATGGTATATTCAAGGACGATTTATCAAGTTTTAAATTTACCCTACGCATATTTATGTCAATTTAGGACATCACAATTATGTATTAAAATAGATAAAGATTATTAAATTATAAATATGAAAATTTATATTTAATTATCGATCAATTTATCAAAAATAATTTACAAATAATTAATGATGGGGCTGATTAAATTAAAACACGTATTACATATAAGTTGCTATAACTAAAAAAAATATTATATACTGATTTTTCTATAAATTTAATAAAATATATATATTAAGGAAATATTCCTTAAATGATTTATATAATTTCAATTCAGGATTTAAATTTGAACTTTCGTAATTATTATAAATTTGCGATGAATTTTTATTCTTTTTATTTATACGTCAAATATCAAGAAAATAATATATTTTTTTAAATGTAAAATAATTATAGAAAAATTAAGTTAATTTATTGTCATTAATTAACACTAAATTTATTTATATTTTAATAATAAAAAATATGCATTTAAATCCCATGAATAATTCATGAAATAAAAATTGAGATGTTACATTATGTGATAAATATATATATTGTATTTGTGCAACAATATTATTAACAAGAATATAAAAAAAAGAAATAGTTATAAATCAACTCGCTAAAACAATAAATTTCGATAATAATAATAAATCGATGTAAAATTAGAAAGATTATCATCGATTTTTAGATATAACCATGAAATTGCGTATTAAACTTTGCAAAAGAATAATCAATCACTTTTCAGCGTAATGACCCAAAAAAATGACTTAGATTAATAATAACGCCAAAATTTTAACACATTAATATGGAATAATTTAAAATATATCGAATTTCATCGTTATTTAGTTTTGATAATTATCTGATTCACTCAATATATTAATAAAAAAAATCTTAATTTACGTTCGAATCATAAATTATATATTATTAAAAAAATAATAAATTAAAAAAATAGACGTGTGAAAATTTATTAACTTTACAAGATTGCGTTATGTTATCGGAAAACAAGGTTGCGTTTAGATGATTTAGATATTTCTAAAATTTGCTACTGAATATGAATTTGGAAAAATTAGTTAGTATGTAAATATAATTTTACGATATATATATAACACATTTATATGTAATTATTAGTGTTACATATAATAATAGGCTTTTTAGAGGTAAATAAAACACGCAGAAAAGATATTAATGTCGATAAAAATTTATTATAATTAACGATTGATTGTGAATAGTGTTTTTCAAACTTTTATGATTATATTTATAAATATTTTTAAATTTTAAAATATTTTATTATATATGTATTTTATTTAAATATATTGTATTATGATTGGTTATATAATAATTGAGTTCCATTTCAAATAAAATGAATTTGAAAGTAAATAGTGAACAAAAATATTAATTTTTAAATATTAATTTCCTTTTAATAAATAATGTTGAAATTTAATTTAATTATAAACATTATATTTCAAATTCTGTTAAGTTTTATCTTCATTACAAACCAAGATTTGAACCAGGATCTTACGTTATATGGTAAACTTTATACATTTAATCACGGCACGCAGTCCTTGCTGTGTATATTAAATTTATAAATTTACATAGAATATCCATTTAAGAGCATTTATTTAACGTAGCCGTGATCTATTTATTCATAATAGATTTCGATTGCTCATATCGAAAACGCGCATTATCGACAAAATAAGGATGATATCAATAATTATTATTGATAATAACACACTTTTTGCGGGTTGCGAAACGTTGCGACCTTGTGCGGCAATGAATATATTTCGAACGCGGGCAAATCACCTTCTGGTTCTCACAGATATTCTCACGTGTGCGAAAGCGACGGATAGAGAGAAAGTAAGACGAGAGAAAAAGAGAGAGAAAGTCATCGCCGATTGAAGAGGTTTCTTTAACACTTTCGATGCCGGATTCATGTGAAACTGATTTTTCTTAATATGTATGTATATATATATATATATATATATATATATATATATATATATATAAACATTTATATATCATTATTACTTTAATTACAAAGTATAAGTTAGATTTTTTCATTTAGTAACATTTACTTTCTATTTATTTTTTTAATAAAATCTTTGATTCAAAAAATAAAACCGTATACTTTATAAAAAAAACGTGTAATTGAATTGTTTATCTTGCATCATTTTATATGATTTTTTTTTTACGTAATTACTACAATAATAGATACACTGCGATAATTGTACGGTAATAATTCATAACAACCGATATATAAAGCAAATAATAAATGCGAAGGAAATCCGTATTAAAAATTAATCGCCAATAAAATAATTACTATAATTGCGATCGAATAATATCAATTATCAACTTGTCAATATTAATAGCAAAAAAATAAAATAAAATAAAATTGACACGTCGTCGTGACGATGCGTTATATTTGTATAGAGAATTTATTTCAGAGCATGCGTTCGAATCGAAAAATCTCTCGAAGGGTCATCATTACAAGGAAAACTTGGTGTATTAAAACAGTTTGTAAACATTCGATATAAATCAGAAAATCAATTCCATTCGTTACGTTTTACAAGCATTTGTGCTGATATTCCTTTCTATTAACTGATTGTAATGCCCTTATACTGAGTAGGTGCTTCACGATATGGGTGCAGGTAATGGTTGCGATTGAAATCGTTCGATTTATATAAGAATTATATATATATATATATATATATATATATATATATATATATATATATATATAATTCTTAAGTACATACGAGTTTGTAAATAAATACTTGTACATGTGAAATGAAATATTTGAATAATTTCGTTGTAAATCATCGATACAATGTATATAAGCATGATTTAAATTTATTATAATACAAATATTCTAATAATTTTGTTAAATTTAACGCCGCTTAAGTATATATAATAATTTATATTCGTATAAATATATTATATGTATATATATATATATATATATATATATATATATATATATATATATATATAATTATTAAGTTTATTTATATAATTGTATAATGTATTATGTTATATAATAAAAAGATTATTTTCTGTTTGAATCTTGAAATTATGAATGATTAAGATTATGCAATGTAAAAATAGTAGATGTTTTATTTTTTTTATTGAATATAAAATATTAAGTTATTTTTAAACAATTACGTTATAAAATAATAATTTTCACAATATTTCAGCACAGGTTTTATATATCTTTAATATGTTGTTTATTTTAAAAATTAGTACAATTTCATGAATTTTTTTGTTTTATACCATTAGTAAATTAAATAAATTTACCTCCTTTCTAATGAAAAAGCGTTTTACAAAATCGATCGGTTTCTTTCAATATTATCATAAAAAAATATTGCATATATTTTAGATCTATATATTTCAAATGCAAATACACTTTTGAAAAATAAATCGAAATTTGTCATTCAATAATATTTTCACAATATTACGACCTCGTACGCAAAATTGCCATATTTATATATATATATATATATATATATATATATATATATATATATATATATATATATAATATAATTCATCTTGCGAACGACGCATTAAATCATCATTCGGGTCAATTTATTTATTAGTGCAATCAAAACTAGTAATGAACAATATCGGTACCAAGGAGAACGTTTGAGAACGTGAGGTGTTCTATGATGTCGTCTATTCTGTGTCGTCGTTGTTGTTGTTGTTGTTACTTCAATAGGTCAAATTCCTGCAAAGATGTGCCGCTCTCAACACGTCGCAGAAAGGCTTTTGCGGCATTTCGGGCAAGGACAGGCCTCAAAGGGCGTATCGCATCCGGAGCGGAAAAGTATTGTGCTTCGTTATAGTTGTGGTGACTATATGATATGATATTAATGGAACACTAATAATTTTCGACAATATAAATTCTTCTATAATATAATAATTTCCGTATTTTTTTTCGTTTTCTAGATATCATTCATAATTACAACTTATAATATTATATAAATAAATAAAATATTTATTCCCATAATTAAAAAAAAATAATCGGTCGATCTGACATATAAACTATAATTTTCATATACTTTTCAGATAAAAATTAAAAAAAATTTCTATGATAATTTTTTTAATATAAGATTTATCTCACTATTAATACATTTTCCAGTTTGTCTTTTTTCAAAAAAATCAGACATATTTTCAAAAATGTATGGTTATACTAGTCAAATTCACCTTATAGGAAATGCACCCGTTAAATGATCGTCATAAATACCAACCACCGTGATATCACATTATTCATAATAAATCACTCCTTATCCTTTATTCGTGATCTATAATCGTGATCATTTGTGAAATTACTAGTTAATTTTATGACATCTTATTAAAATTGTAATATCTAATAACATCGATAAATTGTCGTTTAACACGTTGACGCACATGACGACTAGAGCCGTCCAAATTATATGCAAATTATAAATATTTACATTTAATGTCAATCTCATGTGTGTTAATATTATATTTGAAATATTACATAAAAATAAATTAAAACTAAATAAAATTAAATCTAATTTTTTTTAAATTTTTATTAGAGGTAAATTTCATTTTTTCAGATTAATTTTAAACACGTTTTAAAAATATAATAAAATATAAAGTATATAAATAGTTGATTCTTTTAATACATCTTTGTCATACACATATGAATTATGTATAACGCACAATTGTGGTTTTTTACAAACTTTCTATGAAATTTATGTGGTATAAAATTTTGGCAAACTCAATGAGAAAATAAAAACGGGGAAGTTTATTTCGGAAATTTGCATTTTGAAGAAAACTTTCTTTTGATAATCAAAAAGGAAAGACATAATATCATATATAATACAGCTATAATATTATTTTTAATATTTTAAGTTGAAATTGTTGATATTTATTATATTGTAAAATAAGTACTCCATATTTGAAGCGACCGAAGATACCTTTCATTTTTACAAAGAAAACGTCAAAAGAGCACTATTATGCGTGGGTGTGGCATTTTATAGTTCAGGGATAGTCAAAATATTAAAAAAAATCACGATTATTCTTTATTATAATCATTTTAATTAAAAACATACTACGTGTTTTAGTAATTTACGTTTATAAAAAAAATGTGATAAAATGAAATGTCATGTACAAAGTTGAATTTTTATTATTTTATCAATTTTTTTTGATCGGCCACGCACAAATTTTATCCAAAAATTAATCTTTCTTGAACTTCTTAGTTGGTATTCTAAATAAAATTGTAAAATATGCATTATGCTACATTCTTTATATGCCCTTGATATGTTTTTAAAATATAGATTTTGATCGAAAATTGTAATATCCATAATAATATTATTAAAATTTTATATATATATATAAATCAGTAACACGACAGCATTTTTGGATTTAGGTTTTCAATTTCAAGGTACTGAGATTTTTATTGTATGATTAATATTATTTTTAACATCGTTTTTAGTTACTCGATAGTCAATATTAAAGTATAAATATATTTTTCTTACTTCATACAAACTGTTAATGAGTTAATGATAAGTTTTTAAATATTGAATATAATTCATTTATTTTATTTAATTTAATAATGTAATATTTTTACGATCAAAATATATTTATCTTGATTTCAATATATAAATATAGATAAAAAATAATCGATGATTCATTCCAAAAATATTATTCAAAAACTTATTTGTCATATTCGGCAACGAATTACATAAGCTGATTCACAAAATCGATTTTGTATAGTCATAAATAAAACGATGACATCTCAAGGACGCAGCCAGTCTAAAAAGTTTGGAAACCACCGATCGGCCAATTTGCCAATGTTGGATCACTTGCGTCAAATCTATCGAATCCCACGGGTAACGAACCAAGAACGTTTCGAGTGAACGTCAACCTCTTCACTTCAACATTCAGTAGTTAACATTATATATTTTACTATTTTGTATTATATGGAATAGTATATCGAACGGGTGCTACTTTTACAATATACATACATACATATATATATATATATATATATATATATATATATATATATATATATATATATATAACAAAGTTGCGTAAAGTGAGTAGTCAGATATGTTTGTTTTATGTAACGTATATATTATATTATGTGCGCTTCTTCGATGATCGTTACGTGTTGTGTTTCATGTATGAAAATAAACGTTAATTGTTATTAAATTATTTGTATCCGCATTGAATGTATGAAAAAAAAATATCTTTTTTTTTTCGCTCTGTTAAATCTTACGAGACGGTCAAAGGCTAGAGTTACATGTGTAATTTTCGATGTTAAAAAATAAAAATAAAATAAAAAAAAAACGAGTCGAGTTTTTTGCGATTTCGTTCGTAATTAAGCTGTGAAAAATTGAACGTTACTCGCGTTCGTATTTTATGTAATTAATGATGAAATTATAATATTATAGTATGATAATTATAAAAAAAAAATATAATTTTTCAGAAAGAAATGTAATGATATATACTTAAAAAGATCTGACAATTATGAATGAGTAGTTGAAATTTATTATAAATAAATTAGTATTTAAAATATGAATAGAGAATTTTGGATTAAAAACTTTAGCATTACTAATTTATTAATCCGTGAAATGAATATCATCATAGACTACTTCAATCAATGACACTAATCCTACAATTATGACTTCATCGACCCGTTTTATTATATAGTATGAAATAATTAATGAACATTATAAATATTTCATATATTATTTTCAATTTTATATTTTAGAAATATCGGATATATATATATATATATATTTAATAACTTCCTCAATAAATATATAGAAACTATTAAAATTATTAGTAAAACATTGTATAAATTATAAGATGCGTTTAGCGAAGCTTCAATAATATTTCATTTGCATTCTCACATTATTTATTCAATCTAATAAATTTAATCTACTTTATTAATTCAACACTTCAACAGGTTGTTAAAAATACTCAAGTATATATATATATATATATATATATATATATATATATATATATATATATATATATATATATATATATAATGCAAATTTTCAATACGAACGTGCGCAAAAATACGCAAACTCATTAATATGCAAAACCTCTACAACCTTCAATAGACGCATTGAAATAAATGACGTTTTCAGTCATATGTGAAGAGAAAAAAAAAGCGTGACGCGTGAATATTTCAAATTATTTATTGTATTAAATATTTTGAGGCTATCCTTAAATAGATTTCCTTAAATAGATTCGGTATCGCAATTTGTTTCGTCTGACGTGCTCGGCAATTAAATGACTTCATCTGAAAATGTCTGAAGGAATCGAACGACAAAAGTGCGATTCGGTTATTGATTTTTTAGGTTTATCTTTGAAAATATGTTTTATTTATTATTATATTATAAAGGATCGTTAACATGATACTTAAATTCGAAGTCAAAATATATAGAAAGAAGATCAATTTTTGAAAATACGGTCTGAATCCTTAATAATCTTCAATATAATTGACTTTTTTTTATAAGTTTAATTAGCTTTAATAGTCTTTAATGGTAACACATATATAATAAATTTAGATGCATCACGGATGTTACTGTGCAACATAATAATTGACGGTTTCGGTCACAACCGCATCACGATTCTAGTTTCGCAAGTATCTTCTGCAACGAGAGCAAACTGGCCGTCACTTATTAAGCAATCGGCTCTTGCGAACCGGTAAAACGTCTCTTTTAACACACCTATCTCTATTTTTGTATAAAAGACGATAGCTTCCGTAAATTCTGATACATCTTCTAGATATATTATTATATGTGCATTTTTTTTTTTTTTTGAGAAATCGAGATCTGATATCATAACGCACACGAAAACCGAATTAACCGGGTCGATGTTGCTTAATTTTGACGATGTTTTTGTTGTTGTTGTTGTTTTTTTTATCGTGTTATATTATTATTATTATACATGATATGGCACGAAGGAAAATGGTGTGCTAAAATAGATTTACAGATACGTTTTTTTTAAGCGATCAATTTGTTGGTAACTAGATTAGATATATGTAATCATTATGTCATCATGTATTATTATTTTTTAAATTGAGTGAAATATAGAGCATATATTAAAAATATTTTAAAAGAAATCAATACACAAAATTATATTTAATTTTACAACTGTATATATAAAAATATATATTATTGATTTTAGAATAAAAAAAATATTTACATTAAAAATGAGCTTTTATATAATTTTGAATTGTTGATTTTTATATCTATTATTTTCAAATAATTTCTCTAAATAAAAATATTATTAAAAGATATTATAGATAATATTCGGAAAATATGTTAAAAATTACAAGATAAATCTCTGTAAAGATAATAAAAATCACGCATTGTTGTAAATATATATAAATATAATATAATAAATGTAAATCATTTCTAAATATTGAACATTCACGGTGTTAAGCATATGAAAATGCAAATATTTTAGATATATCATAATATTTTAAAATATGCAATAAAAATTTATCGTCACGATCAAAAAATATTAAATCTTCCAAACACAATCAATACAATAAAATTCATATTTCTCAATAATATTAATATATATTTTTCCGCATTGTTAAATGAGTATATTAGCAGAAAAAATAGACATATGAGTTAAGTATGTTATTATTTTGCAAGATATTCGCGGTCTTTTTCCATGTGTATCATTATTATAAATAATGACTGTGATAATGATTGCAGTAATGAAAATAAGAATGACGTAAAAAATCGCACACAACAAAAAAAAATATATATATATATATATATTAACAAGCAAAAATAATCAACAAAGGTTGATGACTTTCAATATATAATTGTATAATATAATATAAATAAAAACATTCGTATATATATGGGAAAAACGACGACATCGGATGCATTTTTCTTTAATTGATTTATCGTATTACACCTTCGATAGATATTTTTTGTTTTTAGTTAACAATACTCCTTCGTGATTTTATATCGGAAAAAAATGCGTAAATTTCGCAATAATCATTCTTCAATGTCGTTATCCTCATTCGAAGTCAACAAAAGAGCGTTAAAATTTTCAATAGTCTTATTGATTCGTTATATTTTCATCGACGCTTTTGTTCCCTTTTACGCGAAACGTGCAGGAAGTGGGCGATATAAAAATATTATTATTTATAATAAAAAAAAAATGTGTAAAATGTGGGCGATGCATTATTGTGTCAATGGACAAGGATGTTTTACAGTCACAAGTCAAGGATGACTCCATAAATGATTTGATATTTCTCATATATATAGTGTAACTGTGTCCGAATTTTATATCATTATAATTGTAGTGACTAATTAACGTTAAATTAACTCTTTTATACAAAATAAAATTTATAATTAATATATTGTTAAATTTTGAAATTAATTTTATAAATAAAACTTGTCGATTATATTGCTATTATGAATAAAATAGTTTTTTTTTAAGTTCAGTTATTTTATTTAATAATTAAAAATACAGGAAATGTTGTTAAATATTTTGTTATAAAAAGATGTCGGTTGTGTGGGATTTTTTAACTTTACAATTTTATATATTCGAATTAGAATTAACCTTTTCGTTTACATTCATTTACATTTATCCAATTTACATTAAAAGAAAAATTTTGATTTATTTTAATATTGTATTCGGTTTAATATTGAAAATGTGTTATAATTTTCTATTTCCTATACGATATTATATATATATATATATATATATATATATATATATATATATATATATATATATATATATATATAGTTTATTCAGATTTTAAAAAAACAATAGTATTTTTAATTGCAGAAGAAATCTTGCTTAAGTCAATTTGCGAAAATAAAAAATTCAAAATCGTTTCAAAAATATATACGAAATAATAAACACACAATTTTCTTAATTGCGTCGCCTATTAATAATACTCCCAAGAATAAATTCGAAAACGAAAATGCAACGAAATAAAAAAAAATAATAATAAAACGAAACAAAACCGACCATAATCTACGTTACGAAAGTTCGAAATTCGTTTTCGTTCATAAAAACGATATCGCAAACGAACGCGCTTTGTTTTCATTGAATCGGGCCTTCTCAAATATTCGATTCGGTCATTAGATCTGCAGCGTAATAATTTCCATTGGCCAATATGTGTGCTGCAAAAATATACTATGACTTTCGAAACGTGTAGAATCGTCTTTTCAGATGATGATTCATTTGCGATCATTAATATGACCGACGATAATGGAGGAAATACGGTCAAAATAGGGTTAATCATTTCTAAAGCGTTTCATCGTACAGAATGGAGTGAAATTTTTCAGTAACTGTCAGCTTATGATAAATTAACTAAAGCAACAATTTTATTTACATTATTTATTAATCTATAATATTTCATCAATATATCTTTCAACACATATAAAAATAAATTCAGAATTTTGATATTTAAATTAATATAATATATGTATCCATAGATATTTAATTACGAATACGTATAATTAAATGCAATAAATAGAATTTCATTTATATTATAAAAAATGAAATTTTTGAGACACCATGTATATTAGAAATGTGCGTATGTTTTTATATACATATATGGCATTGATTGATTCGAATGATTGATGACATCTGAACACTGTAAGATCACGTCTTTGGCATAATAATTATTAAGAACTTTAAGTTTAATAAGTTTTTAGTGCATATATAGATATGTAATATATAAATTAACGTTTAGGTATTTGCGATTTCAATTATGAAGGTGAAGCAATAATCAAATCGAATAAATTAATTAAACATCGCGATTCATACAACTCAATCATATAGAATAGTATATAATATTTTTTTCTTTATATTTCGTCATATAAATATTTATATTTTTATTTTATTCAATTTTTGTTAAGAAAGTGAATAATTGCAACATAAAGAATAAATTCTTCCCTATATATAGAAATATCATTTCATTAAAATATTGTTTTTATATCACGTATTATAATATTCAACTTACAACTTTTGAATATGGTAAAATCTAAAATTATAAACACTTCGAGTACATCATATATTAATTTCACGCTAGCGTTCATCTCTATAAATTACGCGTTTAATTGGCACATAAGTGGTTTTCAATAACTTCATAAATTTCAATAAAACACGACACCGTCATAATATTTAAATTTATACGTGCATTCCGTGCAAAGTTTGCAAATAGAAAAGAAAAAAAAGATTCAACGTCGTAAACGTGAGACTCAATAATATCGGTTAAAAACCGCACGGACGGTGAACGGGTTAAAATTTAACTTGACATTTTAAACCGTACAACTCAGATGCGGCGATACAGTCGGATTTAATCGACTTTATTTAATAAATAAATAATAATAATAATAATAAAAACGGTAATAAAAAAAAAGTTTAACGTATCGAAGTCTTAAATGTTAAAAAGCAATAAATTACGATCGATATGTCGAAGGTCATTAAATCAATGGAAGAAAACGAGTTAATCATTTTCGTCTATTTAATCTGTGCGATTAATTCGATTTCTTTCCTGATATAAGGTCATCTTTAAAGATTTAGATCATTATTGTATGATTACGATTACGAAAATTGTTATTTATTGATTTTTATTGACGATTGAATTTATACATATATATTTTTATATAGTAATTATTTTTTTTATATCAAAAATATTTAAAATTTTAAAAAATATATATATATAAAATCAATTATAAAATGCGGTTGATGGTCAAGAATTTAGAATTTAAAATAATGTGAAATTGTAGTTGTTTAATGTTAAAAATTTATTTTTTTATATATTTTAAAACGATGATGCGCAAAGGGGTCATTTGAATATATTAAATTACAGAAATTCGTCATGAACAACGTCCATGAAAGTGAAAAAAAATATTTTGACCTTTTCATTTGGACAATTTTTAGTCGTAAAATTGAACCGGGATGAAACAATTAACCGTGAATGTTTTATTATCCGTTGCGGGTTTCATTATCATTATCATCATAATCATTATTCGTGATGTTATCGACATGATGTATATATATATATATATATATTTTTTTTTTTTTTTAAATAACTTAAAGCTGACGTCGTTCGGTTGTTTTTACTTTCCTTTATATGAATTTTAATCAAAAACCGTATTTAATTATCATTTTGTAATTCGATGAAATTGATAATGATTTGTAAATTTAAATAATTAACTTATCGTTGGATAGTATGTTTTTTTTTCATTATTAATATTGCATATATTTTATTGTAGTGTCAATATAATATATGATATAAAAAAAATAGTAAACGAAATTAATATATTTTAATTTGCTAAATATATACAAGAGAAATTAATCAATCTTATGTTTATATAGCTGAAAATCGCAACGTGATAAATTAGTGTGTCGTTAAATTTAAAAAAATATAGATATTTTAACGTTGACATTAGTAAAATTTATCGATTTTTAAAAATTTAACTACCGGTTTTAATATAAAAAAAACCAGTCAATCATACCTTATTTTTATTAATTAAATATTTTATTATCTATGTGTTTTTTGTTATTAGCTATTCTTATGACTAATAAAATTTCTATAATTAATAAAAAATAATAATATATATATTTATAACAATGTGAAAATATTCAAATAAATTAACACAAACCATCTAAATAACGAGTTAATAGACTATAATATATATTTTTTTAATTTACCAATTTTGATAACTCATATAAAGCCTAAATTTACGTCGTGCTGACCGCTTTATCGGTGCGAATCTTCAATATATTTTTTTCTCATCTTTAATTATAATTGCACAATCGTTATAAATTATCGTTTTAATTTAAGCATAATATATAAATTTAATAAATGCCGATTATGAGAGAACGTGTCGCAATTTATTTAATTGATTCTTCGCAATGCGGGCGTTTTCATTTTTTTTAATCATCCACGCCAATTTATTCATATATTTTTTTTAATATATTTATATATTTTTTTATCAACTGCATGTTGAAAATATTTATAATGTAAAAAAAAAATAAATAAAATGAAATGTTAAGGTCGTTGCATCACTGTTCTTATTGTATATGTAATATATTTTTTTGTCGCTCAAACGGAAGACGAATCTTTAATGAATGCTTTAACGTTATAAAAAAAATAGTTTGAATCAGTCAAAAATGACATAATTACATTGTTAAAATGAATGAAAAATATTAAATACAATATAAGTTTTTAATTTTAAATATTTGCATCAAAATAATACCTTGAAAATATTTGTAAAATAATCAATTTGCATAAACATCTCAATTGCAAAGACGAGCTCTTAATTTGAAGCGAAATATAATCGGCGATAATTATATTGCTTTTATAGAATTTTAATTAATTGGATATTTTTTTTCTGAAAGGCGCTTATTAATAATTTAACATTTAATTGCATACAGATTTTGTGGAATTAATTTGAAGTAAATCAAGTCTCGTTGAGTCAACGATGAAATCCTGATTCACATTTTTTTTTATTCATATATTTTTATATATGGTATTTTATTCTGATGTAAAAGATTTTTCTTGCGCGTTTTTTTTTTGTAATATTTTATAAAATTAAAAATTCACTGATTCAATTGATTTTAATCATTTTCACACTAACTACTAAAAAAAAATCGGAACTTTTTTTAGCAGTGAATTAAAATTTAAATATAGTTTATTCGTAATGAAATTATGAAATGAGATTCTTCTGAAAGTTTTGAAAGTTGCCTGCAAAGTCGATTGCACAATTGTTACTATGTCACATTTTAAGCTAAATCTATGCAACATTCTCATCGAGCTTCTCTTGATAATAATGCACCAAGAGGCCACCCACATCACGATTGGCGCCTATAATATTTATTTATTTTTATTTCACTTTTATTATTTATATATATGTATGTATTTTTAAAATTAATATAAATTAACAAAAAAATATACACATACAAAATTAATAGAATCGATTGTTAAATTCAATTAATTTAAAAATTTAATATCTGATATGGATTTATTATTATTTATAAAAATATTATTATTAATATTTATCAAATTTGACCCTGTAAAACGGTATCTAGATGGAGAAAAACCGTTTTAAAGCTGACTTTATATATTGTGATGATTATCGGCTTTTAAATTATTTACAGATGATTCAACAATATCAAACATTGAATTCCATTTATTTCAAATATTCACGAATAAGTAATAAAGGAATCGTCGAATCGACCAGATGCAGTTTAAATATTTATATAGATTTATCAACTCGTGAAAATTGCAAGTTGTTATCTCGATATACAAACAAATATTACACAAATTTCATTGTACATAAATAAATATTTGTAATGTTGTAAATTTTGCAATTTTTTTTAATATTATCGAATCCTCTGACGTGCGAATCGACGTCTGTCACAAAAGTTACGGCACTGATCCGCTCATAAATCGCATATAATAAGACGTGCGTGAATACTTTTTACGGCTATCTGTTTAAAAAGCGTCGATTTAATTGATTCGTTTTGCGTACGCGATATTATAAATTTTGCAATTTTTAATTCCGTAATTGGACATAATAAATTTAATTATAATTGAGAGAGAAATAATTGCGTTTGCGATTTGAACGAGTATTCATTCGGCTTCTGTCCTGCGGCTATCTATTTTTTATTCTTCTTCTACTGCGTTTAAGACTTATAAAGCGTAATTTTTTAATATTGTTTTAATAATCAAACGATTATTAAAAACAATTGACATTTAAATAATTTCACTAATTTTACTGTCATTAAAGTCATCGTCATAATCTAGGATGATATAAAAAATATCGATAAAGTACTATTATATTTATTATTTTAACTAGTGTATTATATTCACATATATTTTTTTTTTTGAGATATACATAATATATATATAAGTTGATATGAAAACGTAAATTTATTGCAGAAAGTCGTATTATAATTTTAAATTTTCATCCATATTGAAATGAACTGTTTTTGAAGTTACAACATTATTCAGTACAAAGAGCAATGTGATACAAAGTTCAAAGCACTATTTCTATATAAGGAATTTCGAAATCAATTTCTGTATTTATATATCTTGTACGTTCCTATTACATAAAATAATCTATTTTATTAGTAACATATATTTAAATATGCTTTTATTGTATTAAAAATAATTGTATTTGAACACAAAATCAAATGAAGAGATGAATATTTTTAATGTGTAAGTCGCAATTATTCGGAGCATAATAAAGTTGGATGTTTATATAATATTTTTTAATACACTCGCGTAATGAAATGTCGCATTTTTTTTTATTGAATTTAAATTATTGCTGTAATTATTTACACGTATTTGATGCTATTGTGCATATTCGTGTCTTTGCAGAATTCGTGGGCAGAATATAATAAACACAATAGAGAAATATATCACAGAACGATGCGATGACGACGACAATAAATGAATTACCACACCAAACATACGTAAATATGAAACGATTACAATCAGTTAGATTCAAGTGCAATAATTTTATCTAAGAAATAATAATAATTGTAAAATATATGTAGATGAAAATGATATAAATATTTTTTTTTTATAACGAAATTTGTATATCTTTTTGTTTGAATTTTGATAATTTATATATGATTTAACAATAAAAATATTATATTAAGTTTAATTATAATGTAAATAAATAATAATTTTAAATAATTAAAATATATATATTATATAGAAAATTTTTCATATTTAAATTTCTTCTAAAAAAAATAAGTTAAAAATCAGTATGAAAAGTTGGAATAATAATAAGGTTGTAAAATGATAACTAAGTATTTTCGATTGTAAGTAGATATATTGAATTTTTATTATGATAAATATAAACGAAATAGACGAAGTCTTTCCATAATACAAAAGACTATAAATGTATTTATGATGATATTATCATAGTAAAATTCGTCAGCAAACGATTGCCACATATTCAATTCCGATTAGTTAAGATTATGAACAGTCAAGCTAAATATTCGAGGTCGCATCCTGTTAATAACAAAATGTTAGTTTTCACAACATTTTGTACTTAATATGTTAGGCGTATCGCTGATTTAGTACTAAAAGGTACTCGTTATGTGTTTATCGAGAGTAGGCCGAGTGTTCAAAGTCGAAGAATTCATGAATCACATTATGTATATGATTAATCGACGTTTTAAAACACAATCGAGATATGTGAGAATTTTAACATTTTCGCAGGATGTTTAACGCGTAATCGATTTCCGTGTAAAAATCGATTCGAATTTTCATTATGCGAATTGAAAATTTGAAAATCTCCCATAAAATAAAAACGATCGACATACATAAGTAACAACGTTCATTGTTGTCGATATTTTTTTTTTGATGTTTTTTTTTAAGTTGTAAGGTTGAATTCCTGGAACCTTGAAGGCTTTGCGGGTAAGTCACGAGTGTAGTGAGAAATGTATTAATTAACATCATATTCGAAACCAAGGATCTCAAATACGGATGCGATCTTCTGTAGATCTGATGAATTGTAACGCGTCATTGAGGTGATATTTCACCTTTCTATGGTTCTCAAATGATATTTTTAAAAATATTTATTTCAAATTATAGATAATTTCTGTAAATCTATAAAAAATATTTATTTCTGATTTAAAACACTTTTTACTTCAAACAGCGATATAATTACATATCAAACTTTTTTAATAGTTTATTTCAAATGTAGAAGCATTCAGGAAGTTCTTCAATTTTACTTAAAAATATTCATAAGAAGGTTACAAAATTACACATCCTTTTAGATAAATACATAAAAGTTATCATTATATATGGATTTTTCTAACTGGACTAATTAACCGACATGATTTACTATATAAAATTTTAATACAACATCATTGAATCGTGCCAAATTAATTATTTTCAATCAGAAGCAATTTATTTGGATACCTTGAATTTTTTTTCTTAGTATATTGTTTAAAATTTCAATGATGAACACATGAGTTACCCAATAATTGGACTATAATGAGATATACGCACTTAAATATTTTTTTTTTCATTTTCGATTTATTATTATACATATATGTTACGAAAAAACGTGCAAATTTTTATTTTAATATAGGCGTATATTGAGTTAAAAAAATAATAACACGCGCTACAAAATATAATTAGTTAATATTTTCCGTGTGATTATATTTTATTATAAAAGGTTATATAAATTTAATTTGAATATTTTAAACTACAAGGATAACATTTAATTATTGAATATTTGAAGTTATTTTTAATCATATTATATAGTTTTGTTATTATTTTACATTAATCTATATTTAAAAATTTATTTATATTTATTATAATCTAGTAGATATAAAAAAATGTATATAATAAAATTTATTAAATATTTTATGAAGATTAATCGCATAATTTAAAGGTTTCCAAATATTATAATTATATTTATATTATATATAAAATTACGTCTTTATCGGAGAAAGGTTGTATCGTCGATGTATTTTTACGACGTTTTTGATGTGTTTTTGCATAATTTTTAATATAATTTACGACGCGAGACCGGCGAATGTACGATGAATTTGCTTTGGCGAATTAACATCGAAATCCTTGAAGAATACCGTGAAAAATTGATATCTTTCATTATAGAACTTTTATTATATGCATATACAGCATGATTCGATAAAGATTTTATCTATAAAATATAATGATTCAGTTTTATCTGTTATCTGAATGTTTGAATAATTAATTCGAAGGGCAACAATAAAAACTTCATAATGCTATTAAATATTATAAAGTTTTATATATTTTTCATTTTATAGTTTCACTTGATTATTTATATATTTTTAAGTATAATAAAAACATTTTCATTAAAATTTAACACGTTTATTTACTCTTCAATTGATTTTAAGTTCAAAATTTAGAGCATCTTTTTTTATTATCATACATTATTATAAAATAATGCATAAAAAAATATTAAGGGTAAAAAGTTTTAATTCATAACGAATTTTCTTTCAATTCTTTTGATTCTTCATCATTATATTTCTATATATATATTAAAGATATCGATTTCATAAAATATAATGAAATCAAAAAAATATATGCAAAATTAAAGAGAAGATTTATATTTGCACCGCATTAATATTTTTAAACTTATTTCATATCATCGTTTTTTTTTTTGAAACATATACGTCATAAACGGACATTTTTTTTTTAATATTAATAATATTCCAATTCACACTGTATACGCTCAAAGAGTATGAAATAATAGTGGCAATTTATTTATAAACTATATACATATTATATATAATATTGTATAAACATTTATTAGAGCGATGACGCGCACCTAGAAGACACAAAAGGTCAATATTCGAAATGCGAAAATGTTACACGTTTCTGTATTCGATCTATTATTATAATAACGAAAAATTGTTATAATACAAGCAGCACCGAAACGGCAAGGTGTACATTGAATGTTTCACAAATGAAAAATGTACGGTATAATCGATACAAAATGTGCAGATGGTATCATAAATAATGTTGCATTCTTCGAAGAATCAGATGCGATATAAACACTAGTCATATTGTTCGAGTTCGATATTGCGCAATTTTATTTTTTGTCTATCGTCATTTGGCATTTTTGAAGGGTAATTTGGATGAAATATTTGTATTATATATTAAGGAACGCTTAGGAAAAAAAATATTGATCGATGATGTTTAATTTTGTGTTTGAATCATATTATTATCACTATATATTTAATATTGAACGTCTCAATTATGAATAAACACACACACACACACACACACACACACACACACACACACACATATATATATATATATATATTTAGATCAAAAAATTATATTAAAAAGTGCATAAAGTAAAAAAAAATATTTTTAAATTAATTATTTATGATAAACATTGCTTTAATTAGTAGATCTAAGTTGAATATTAGACGATTAGAATGAATTTTTGAATTATATTATTTCTTTTTTCTCCTGATCTAATTGCAATTTTGTACGATTAAATATGAAAAAAAATATATAAATCGTAGGATATGTCTTGATAAAAAGAATTATTTTCCTAAAGCGATTCTAGAAACGCAGTATTTTTTTAACATATTTATGAGCCGAAAATGTACTAAAATGATAAAAATTCGGCCAATTCGCTGACGATCTGTAAAAAGATATATATCTACAAATGAGTATTGGCAAGACGAATTGAATGATAAAATCCGTTTAGAAATTGAAGCTTTTTCAGTTAAGTTATGACGATTTTTGCATCAAAAATCGCGATTTCGGAAATGAAAATGAAAATTTTATATGAAAAATTGCATTATACTAGTCGATCGGTTTTGTGCGTTTTTCTTTATTTAAACGTCCAATTCATTACACACAAATTCGATGATGAAAATCTATTCACATATTACATATATTATAAAAATGTTCTCAACAGACGGGAGTTCGATACGACAATAAAGCGAAATATTCTTTAACCGTTCGTTATTATTGTTTCATTTATCGAAATAAAAAGCCAACAACAATTTCACATGCTCACGCACAATAAACGGCTCAAAAAAAAAATCATCGAATAGTAACAACACAACAATAGAAATAATTTCATACTCAAATATCAAGGTTCGTCCATACGGATTTAACAGTTGACGATCGAGACGTGCATCGATCGGCAAACCTTTGTTCTTGCATCGTTTCGAATTACCCATCTTACACCTTCACCTTTTCAACGTTCGACACGTATTGATAAAGAGTAATAATATTTATTTATTTTATTTTTTAACACTTCGCATAGTCTCGATCTTTGATCTTCTTGTTGTTGTATTTTAAAAAAATTCAGTTCGATGAGATTACAATGGTGGCTTCCATCGGCAACCGTTGCTTTTACCATTCATTATAAATAAAAGAACGCTAAATAAATATTATTCTTCTTCTTTCATGGCCTGGTTATTATTATATATACATTATAATTTAATACTCATAATGTCAAATTAAAAAAAAAAGAGTTTTATTATTTTTAGTATATATATATACTTTACTACTTCATATAATATTTTTCAATCATCAACAAGTTAAATGCATTCAATGTCGATGTAACTGTTTTGTTACACTGGTTTTTCCTTAACTTGAAAATCGAATTATTGCACGTTTATGATTAATTGACGTCAAGATCCTTCTTCATTGTTATGTCTTAAGATTGACATAATCGAATAAACAAAATTAATCGTTATACACCTGTGTTTATAGTAAATTACATAAATTTATTGAAGGATATGTGTATATTTATATTGATTCATGTGTAGTTAAATTTTAAATTTTTTGAATATTTTAAATTTATGATTGAATTTTTTTTTATATCGTATACATTTCATATATTATCTAAATAATATATTTCAAAGTCAAAAATATAAATAGAAAATAACGCAAGGCTTTCTTCTATATATCATGTAAAACATATAAATAAAGTAGTATTACTAAAAATTACTCTATTATGCGATATATCAAAACTCAGACAAATTACACGACTAAAAAAAAATATATTTACATCGTCCGTGACATGAAAAAAAAATGTACACACTTTTATAACTTTATTTACATACACACATATACGTGTGAACGCACACAATAAAATAATAATATCAATACATATACTCCACATTTATGTAAATTTAATCGAAACAATGGATTAATATTATTAATATATTGTATGTTTTTTTTTACACGTGGGCGAATCGAACACATGACCTGGATTCGTTTCTGTTTTAGTCATTATCATTTTCATTATCATAAAAATTCGCGATGAATTGAATAGTTAAAAGTTAATTGTTCGTAATATTAAATTGAATCCGTCTGCCCTGCGGTTATCGTCGCCATTTTGTTCATTTTTTTTATTATTATTTAATTATAATGAATCGCGTATAATTAATGAACGGAAAATTAACGAAATCGTTAAATTATGATATCGATCGTGATTTCGGATAATGCAAAATTTACGACCATGAACAATCTTAATGAATTTATGCTATATATATATATATATATATATATATATATATATATATATATAAATCAATTTTTATGGTTGATTCTTGATAATTATCGTTAAAATTTGATTCGTTCTTATTAAACATAATTTATAATCAGTTATAATATATTTTTTGTGATCAATAACGAGTTTTTTTTATTGTTTTTTAATTCAAATATGATGTAATTGATGAATATGAGTAAGACAAGGAGTGCCAAAATATCCATAATATGAATTTATAAAATTAAATTTATTTGTGTTTTATGATATTTTGTCTAATAAATTAAAACTATGAATTTTCATTCTTAATTGACACCAGAAATTATTATAAGACTTTCTTATATTTAAATTATTGATACTATTTAATTAGAAATAATATTTAAAACACATGATGAAATAAATATTTTTAATCAACTAAAGCCACATAAATATCATTAATGGTAAAATATGATGGTAATATATTTCAATCGTATAAATATTATTGTATTATGTTCCGTTGATTTATGGTACATAATAATTATTTTTTAAGTATAGCCTGCAATAGAAAATCATATATTTTATTAATAATTATCTCATTTGAATTGTATGAATTAGAAGATGCCAAATTTGTAATGTTATATATTATTATTAATACACTTATTTGCTTACCATTCATTCATTTATATGGAATAATTGATTGTTAAAAATACCCTTGGGCATTTTTATAACGATGATCGGGTGCATGCGTTATATGTAATATATATATATATATATATATATATATATATATATATATGATATATATATATATATATATATATATATATATACATTTTATCGGAAAAACGTGAGAAAAAACACGAAAAGCAAGGTGATCAAGGCTCATACATATCGATAATTATTCTCGTATACAGATCTTGTTATAGTGGAAAAATTGCGGTTTGTGCGAGAGCATCGAGAAAATACAAGACCATGACCAAAGGTTTTTCCAAAAAAAAAAAAAATATATATATATATATATACGAAAAAAATTTCGATCAGTCTTAAAATATTGGTATTTAGACGTAAAAAACATGCATCAAAATTATATATTTATGTATTTCATGTACTTATATGTGCTTTACGGGGTCATCAATCAATGATTTCGACTACGATTGGAAGTTGTTACGAAATAGTTATCGTTACGAAAACAAAAAGGTTAAAAAAGCAATTACGATCGCCGTGTACACATGTCGATTTATTGCCTGAAACGTCACGGGATATCCTGAAATTTCGAAATAAAAATTCATTGGAATATATATAACATTTTGAACGGATATAAATTATATAATATTGCCCTATACAGTAATAGATATTGACATCAAATATATAAACTAAATAAAGCACCAAATGAATATATATTATCTTAATATTTTTTATTTTCTATCTTTAGAGACATTTACATCCTATATAGTTCTAGATAATATCGTATGAAACATGATATCTATGAACCTTTTATCCAGAATCTTGCTATTGATAATTAATCTTGAAATAAGGATTTTTCCTATTACCGATTTTAAATTCTTAATTAATCAAAAAATATTTTTGGTGATTGAACTTTAGAAAAAAAGAAATGATATAAATATTTGTTATCGTGATATCGATCAAAATTTGTATTTTTATGACCTCATAGTATCGATGTTTACATTGTTCAAAATGATGTTTCTCAAAGCAAACGATATCCAAATAAGAAATATGTTTGATTCGATTTTATCAGTTGAATCATCGATATATGATGAATGAGCTATGCATATGAAATGTAATATATAATATTTATTTTCGTAATATATGGTATACAGAATAAAATTTTGTAATCTACGAGCGATCGTCGTATTTCTTTTGATACAAATTTAATCCGCAATAAAACGTTGGCAAATTGAATTTTCCAATCTATTGTTGTACAAATTGAATCGTCACGACACTATTTTTTTTTTGTTTTGAATTCGCGTGTATCGGATGCGTCGAAAAATTCATCATTATTATTAGGCAATATCGAAATCTTTATCGGGTGTCACGGCGGGTCATCGTCGATACAACACATGATTTATTATTGTCAGATGGAGAATCGCTGTTCGGAAAAATTCGTGCGTCGTTAATTTTCTCTGCGAATTTTCACGACTTCCGCATGATGCGTGTGCCGGAATTTCGATATGAAAATTACCGGGGAAATCTTGTCGTGAATCTAAAATAATCACGTAGAATTAATAGAAAACGACTTTTTTTCGATAATATATTTGTATGGAATATAAAAAAAAAATCGTGTTTAAAATATTATATAATGGCGATATATTAAAAATAACACTAAAATTTAATTTTATACTGTTTATCAAATTTTCTATATATTGATATCGATAATTATAGCATTAAAAATAAACAGATGTACATTAATATAAAATCTAATAATTAATCAGAAAAATTGGATTTTTAAAATATGATAATATATATATTTTTTATAAAATATATCAGGTACTTTTTTGTATTGCAACTTAAAAGAGTGGCTTAAACTCAGAAAAAATTAAACTGTACTTGGAATTATGTAAATAAATAATATTAGTATATTGCTGGTAAATCGTCAAAATAGTTAATATATTTAAGTAATTGATTTAAAATATTTAAATACAAAAAAAACTTTTAAGTTAGTTTATAATTAAAATTGTAAAAAAAATCATATAGTAAATAAAAAAAATGGAAAATAGTTATTTATCGTCTTTTTGACATTTAAATCAAACACTATAATTGATCAATTTATATAATTTTATCATAAAATACAGATTACATGTAAGCATAATAAAAATATGCATAAGTCAAAAAAAAATATTTAGATAACTGGGTTAATGACGCTCATTTTACATTTATCATCATAGTTTTCGCGATTGGTTCTCAAATGTTAATGTTTTTTCCTTTTAATCTTAAACGCGTTCCACTTGATCGACGTTGTTATTTTTTATGATTCACGCTGTGCGATGGTTTTGCAAAAAAAATAAAAAATAAAATAGATTTACTGCGATTTTTATGGAATTAATGTAAAAATTGTATCAATATTTTGCAACGACGATGTGATAAATTGTCGATGAGAATAAATAGATATAAATAATATCCTTATTACTTAATTTTTCTGCAAAGATATCATCTTTCTCGCAAAAAAAAGAATGTATAAAGAGATTTATAATAAAAAAACATACATAAAAAAATAAGCTTTATATATATATATATATATATATATATATATATATATATATATATATATATATAAAAG
This sequence comes from Leptonema lineaticorne, assembly GCA_024500535.1. Lineage (NCBI taxonomy): Eukaryota > Metazoa > Arthropoda > Insecta > Trichoptera > Hydropsychidae > Leptonema > Leptonema lineaticorne. Next base: position 5,628,761 of record JANIJI010000016.1, on the reverse strand, counting down.
ATTAAGCTCGCATACACATATAAAATGCCATAATAAAATTGTAACTTTACAGTTTACATGGTGCATTTATTTCATATTGAATTGTAGTTATTTTTATACAATAAGCATCCATTCAATTCTAAACTTAATATGCACTTAAAATATTTTATTACTCCATATATCGTATAAATACATATATAGATTTTATATTTTCATGTAAATTAAAAATTATTTTATATAAATATTTTTAAAATTATTCTAATAAAATATATCCTTTATATGAGTCAAACAAAAATCGATTAATAAAACATCATATGCATACACACTATAATAAACTTGGTTTAAGGTGAAAATGAAAAATGAAAAAAAAAACGTCTGAATAATCTTTGTATTGAAATCGTTTCATTTAACGATAAATTTGCATTGAAAATGCATTCGAGAACAGGCAGTTTTGACTTTCGATCGCGACGAGGGCCAAGGTAACAAAAGTTGAAGGTTTTCATTTGACCCTTTCGGCGTCGGTTCGTACCGAGAATTAGCCTAACGCATTGACCGACATCTCATCATCGTCATTATCATTATCATTATCATTTTTCTTCGTGTCGTTCCGCGCACCGGTCGAGCTTTCTAACGAAGCGAGGTCGAATTTGTTCAAATCGAATATCTTCAATACCAAATATATAAATAAATAAATAAATAAAAAAAGAAATGCGACTTCTGTTGTAACATGTAATCGAAAACATTTAATTATTATTCTATATATGTACATCACATAGATAAATATTAACAGTTTAAAATGCTTTAACGCAGTAATCTTTCATGTAATTGCTGTAATTATCGTCTCAAGTAAGAGGTAATGCGATGTTACTAGAGTACAAAGCTCTTAGTTTTGTTTATATTATATATTTTGAAAAAAAATAGGAATATTACGTCAAATTAAGCCTGAATTCCTTTATATATAATATAATTTATTACATAATATTCTTGAACTATATTTTTTTCGTTTAAAGTATTTAACATTTTAAGATTAGGGAATAAATGATTACATATACGATATAATTAAATTCTTAAAAAAAAGTATTTTCATTACAAAACATTCAAATTAATACGATAATACTTATCGAGACCCACTTATAACGTTAATGAACTTTGCGTTAATAATTACAATTAATCTTTTAGGCTTCGCTTAATTAATCTTTGTGGCAGATGCTATAGAAAGAAATTGAATAACGGAATAATAATTTTAATAAATATTTTAATTAAATATATTTTTATTTTAAATTAGTCATTACAAATCGAAGGCTTCTGAAAGTTGTTTGTTACCGAGAATGAATATATTTTGCAACAATTTTTGTCGAATCAAATATTTCAGATAACATTAAAAATAAATAAATATCATATATTCCATTGACTAAAATAAAATAATAATTATTATGAAAAATATTATATTCTACAACATTTTTGAAGAATATAAATCTATTTAAAATTAAATATATGTATTGATTTCACTTGGATTTTTTTTAAGTATGACCAATATAAAACATTACATAATATCAGTTGTATTTATAATAACCTATCATTTATTTGGTAGTATCAATAATTGAATTTTTCAATTAACATTCATTTTTTCCCATCTTAACGTATGATAAATATCACTAAAATATCATTTACACGCGAAATATTTATAAATAATACATTTAAAACAATTTATTACTTTTGACCGTATAATAAAGCTCATTTATATTTTTCTAAATATCACGAAGCTTTTCTATATTGTAGATTCGTTAGCGCTTAATGGACGTTTCGTGATCGAAAGACATAAATAATAAAATCGATTATGGTCACATTTTGAAATTTATTTATTAACAGAAGAAGTCGATGTAGCAAAAAAATGACCGAAATCATCGAAAACATTTAACCTCATATCGATTAAAGTCTCATCATACTTTTTGAAATCTTTTGAACCTTGACATGATCTTAAAATTGAAACAACCAATTTGTATACGTTTTTATTCGAGATTTTATTTGTGTTGAATACTTATGATCTTTCAAGGTATGTCGTATAAAATTTGCATTTATAATTATGTTAGTAGTTTTAATTAATCATCTTAAAATGTAATTAGTATAAATATTTCAATAATATAATATTTTATAATTACTTTTTATCTTTTATATAATTTTTTTAATATAACATATGCAATAGATTAAAAATAAAATATCGATTTATAAGAGTCTCGAATTTCAATTTTCATTGAAGATAATTGAAATTTTTATTTTAGAATTCAACAATGTCTAAAAATTAAGCATAATAATATAATAAACTGAAAAATAATATTCAATATTTAAAAAAAAAATGAGTAAAAATTATATAATGTTATTTATTACATATTTTGAATTTTAATAATACTCTTAAAAATATTACTTCAAATCTCAGATCTTTGTTTATATCAAATACACAATAAAAACAATAAATTTTGACACAAAAAAACGTTTAAAAATAAATACTTCTAACATTTATTAATAATATTTAAATCATAAAACATATTTTATTACGTTATAAATATTAAAAATTTACAAACGCGTTTTTTTTTTATTATTCATAGATTTTTACACAGTTTTTTCGCGTAATACACAATAATTTTATCAATACGCACAAATAATTTTGTATTTTACTATTGTGATAAGACTAAAAATAACGACATATAAAATTTATAATATTGGTTCGTTTAATATAAGAACATTTAACCTACGCTAATTCGACTTTAATAATCGTTGCGTTATCACAAATTCACTATACATATAATAGTTATTATTACAATGTCGTCAATTTTAATTGTTTGAAAAAAATTTCTCGCCTTTGTCGTTCTCGTGTTAGTGTTTCTTGTTATTGTGCAATATATTTGTGCAATAAAAGTGCAATTCGTGAACAATCGTGAAGTTTGCAACGATTTGCAAGCGAAAACAGTAGAACTTTCTTGCATTTGTGGCGTCAATTCGCCATTTTGTCGGTCGAAATTCATGCTTTCTACATTAAATAAAATTAATTATTCGGTAATATTTTTGTCATCGTTGCGGTCAATATTTCAGTTATTTATGTAATTTTTAATAAGTTTATTACGATATATTAAAAAAAAAATTAAATTACATAAATTCCAATAGATTAATATTGTCTCTTCATATTAATTTAATATTAAATGATATATTCATAGCTTTCACGACTGAAAGTAAGCTAAATATAAAATTGATTTCATAGAGAAATAAATACAAATACTATTAACATATTCCTTACATATAAAATATTTTAATAGTTAAATTGTAAATAATACTTAATTTTATGACATATATTTATTATTATTTTATACGACATTTAATAAAATACAAATAATAAATATTCTTTCTAAATGCTTGGAAATTATAGTATAAAATAATTATCATTCAACTCAGGTAATATTTTGATTTCTATATGTATCAATGAATTTTATGAAAAATGTATACATATTTATCTAATTAACATTAAATTATAGTTAAGTAGATAAAAGTATATTTTATTTAATTTTGTATTGAGTGTATTAAAATAATATTTAACGATATGCCTGTCAATTATCGCATTATCACGACCGAGAAATCGGTCTTCGCGTGCGAATGCATTTCAAGTTTAATAAATAAAATTTTCCATTGAATTGTTGCAGAAACGTGACTAAAGTAAAGATTCGTGTGAAAACATTAATTTTCCCATATGTAAAAGAAGACACGTATATAAAAATGATGGAAATATGGAAGCTTCTAGACATCCGACAAATGGAAAAAGTCCAATGACGACTTAATATACCATATAAGAACGATCAAAACAATAAGCTATCAAATCGTGAGAGTGAAATATTTGCTAAATAAGAAAATAAATATTCTAATTATACAGTCGCAATTTAATATCGGAAAAATGTACGAAATTATTCTCAATGGAAAAGTGTTATTTTTTTTTCACAGTCGCTCGAAAGATGTTTAAATTTCTTCCGTCAATATAATAAGTATTGAAATCGAAACGTTTCAGAGAAATCTCGAATATAAATCGTGGCATTTTTCTCGTCAATGTAATTCATTTTGGCGTGAATCGCAATTGAAACGTCTCGCGGGACGGCTCTAATCGACGTGACGGACCCGAACAATGCTCGAAACGCTCATTTGTGTCTTCGGACAATTGGCTGTCAATGAATTGTGTTACACTTAAAAGGTTTTGACGGTCGCTTTAAAGGTCAACGACGCTTTTGAATCGTTTATATTAGCAAAATCGGTTTAGCCTTCGATGCGTCTGAAAACGTTCAGTTTCAGAATAATTAATGTATTTAAAATTATATTAACACGAACATGAAATAGGTATGTTAAAGTAATTTCTTCAATCTGAATTTTATATGATATACAATATATAATAACTTTTCGTTTTTTTTCCTTATTATTATTATTATTATTATTATTATGACATAGAAGAAAAATCAATAAAGTGTTCGAATACCAATAAAACATTAAGAAACTTTTTTCACAAAACGAAATTCAATAATAAACCGTTTAAATTTGACATTCGATTAAATCTTTTATGATTCGTAGAAAAATTAATCGACATTTTCAAAGATTCGATCAAAAAGTATAAAAAAAAAACAATAATAAAAAATACAAATACGAATGCCAGAAGTGTTTGATAAGTTTACTTCTTTTCGATAAAAATAAATAAAAACTTTTTATATGCATATATATTTTTATAAGTTCGAAATTACTCAATCATTCAATATACATATTAAAAACATCGAAAAGTGTTTTTTTTTTCTAAAAACTCAAATGTTTATTTTTGTAATCATAGAAATATATTATATTTTTTATTCATTGCATTATTGATTTATTCGCTTATTTTACTGCATTCAAAAATATAATGGAATACGAAGGTCTGTGTTCGTTCAAAACAAAAATGCATACGAAATGCAAATCTTTTCAATTTTTGTTCCACATAATTTTTTACCATGACTTGAATATTTACAATGCAATAAATAGTCATCATTGTCATATATATAATATAATATAATGACCGTTTACGGGCATATTTAATAATATATATATTTTTTACTCATTTAACCACCCACTACAATTTTTTTCATTCAAAATATTGGATATCATCATCATCATTATTATTATTTACTATCTGGATGAAGGTCTTCATATTTTCTTTTATAAAAATTCAAACCTTTTAAATCTATTATATATTTAATTATTTTAATAAAATATTTGATAAAATTATATTTAATATATTTTAAAACTATATTAACAAAAAATAATTTTCCTTGAACTAGTTGTTCAACTCTCGAGATAAAATCCTTTGTTACAATATATAATAATATTTATTCAATGATGGGTATAATCGATATGTTATCTTCGAATAAATCAGTAACATTGTATTTCATTGTCACTATAATCTTGGTTAGCTTAGATCAGTGACTAAAAACAGTTTCATTGTTCGTTGGAACAATTTGAAAAACAAACGCGATAATTAACCATCAAAAAAAAGTGTATGAATTGTTGAGAAAATTCTTAAGCATGTTTACGTGTAAACAAACGTTTTTTTTTTATAATCGATTTTAATATAATCACGTTTTTGTTCTTGCACACCTCTTGTCACGATATCGTTTGTTTCGTTAATAAAAATTATTCAAGAACGTGTAAATAGTTAATTTTTATTTTGTGTTGTTAAAAATCAAAAATTTATACTATGAATTGTTTTTTTATTGATTTCATAATACATCAATCAAAATTTTATATTACTATAATTAAGCTCATTATATTTAAGTAGATATATTTAATCTCGCAACCGTTATATTATTGTGATAATCATATTTATCATAAAAAATATAAATCGTTTAATTCGTTTATATTTTACTTATAGATGACGTATGAGAAGGGGATGTTTCGAGTAGCATTCAGTAAAAGCTGTAATTAATTTCATATTTGCAGCATATAATTGCAATTCAACACATTACGATTGCAGATAGTGATGATGATGATAATAATAATAATGATTTTAATCGGAATTTTAACGACAATTGCAACATTTTCCAATGGTAAACGTTCATACTCATTGTAGATAACGCAATTCGACACCATTTTTTTCATATTACTGTTGAAAAAAAATATGATGATTAAAAGTACGAATGGGGTATTTTTATCTAATTAAAAATTGATTCAAAAAATTGAAACAAAAATGTAAATAATATTGAAATTGAATAACGTATGAACCATTCAGCGTTTTGTTTTCGGCCCTTGCCAGAAGCGTTAAACACGAGTTCAATTAACCATAAGTAAATTAATTTGAGATTACTTTGAACTTTACGATGTAACTATTGCATTACATTACACATTCGTGAATATTAATGGCCAACTGAACATTTTCGAAAGAAAACGATCCTGTTGTACCAATTCCAAAGAAAATGTCGTACAACAGTACAACAGCACAGGTTAATGAGACGACCTATTGCCTTTAAAAAAGCATTATGACATTTACTGTACAGAAATATATATTTCAAAAAATTACTATGTCGAATTTTGGATATGTGTTATTAGTAATATATTATAGTATTTTACTATATAAAATATTAACGTATAATTTTCAAAGATCTAGTGATAACGCACATGTTCATTTTATTGCTTATATAGGCAGAAAATTGCATATTCTAATCCATAAAATCTGTTTTCAATTTATTGAGATGTGGTATTTCAGTTAAAAATGTCACTATTTAAAAGTTTAGGAATTGGTTTATATTCAAAAGTGTTATATTACTAATAATGTTTTACGTTTAGATTATTCGCAATATATAAAAATAGACAAGGAATTTCAACGTAGAATATTTTGGAATGTTTTCTAACCTTATATGTAGACGATTTCAGTAGTTAACCTATTCATTTTTTTTTAATCATCGAACTTGGTCTTCTTCATTTGGTGCCATTTCTCATTCAAAGATGGTCACTAATTATCTTTGCGTAAAACGAACGAACACAAGGTCTCTTTGGTGGAGAGAAAAAAAATATTACGGTCGTTTAATCATATTGGTGCTGAGCAAAAAAAAATGTGTATTTATTCTTGCATGATGTACGCTTGATTTATGGTGTTAAATTCCAATGAAATTGGTATAAAAGTCATTATGGAAATCGTGCAGTAGACTCGGAATGTCGAATGGTGCGTAGAAAAAGTTACCAGTGATGTGTTTATATTCGTTTTATGTTAGAATGAATGATATAATTAAAATAATAATATGCTTATCGCGCATTATATTGCGTTTAATGATTTCATCATAATAAATATTATGAGAATATTAAGTAAAAGTGATAAAGATGCGTTTAATTTTTTATTTTTTTTTTTATAATGCAAAATAAAATATTATCATAAATTGATTGACAGTAAAAAGTGTGTATTATTTATCTACGAATTTAAAAATTGAGTAACGAAACAATCAGGTCAACGGACACAATGTCACGGACACGATTTTTCATCTCGACCACAAACAAATAGAGCAAAATATTGTGCAACACGTTCGCCGTTCAAAAGATACGCAATATTGCGCAATCTTTTCGAGTTCAAACACGATTAAAAAAGAAAGAGATAGATAGAGAGAAATAAAAAAATAAAATAACGGCCATTGTTTGACCGTTTTTCCGCGTGAGGATTTTGCATAGGGTGTTTCATAATATTCGCGCTCGAATAACAACAAAAAGCCATATCGAACGATCGCCATATGTAATTAAGAAATATAAAAAAAAATAATGATAAAACAATGAAAAAGTGTTGTGCGGTATCATTAATAATTTTCAACATCCATATATTTCAGAAGCCCTTTCATTGATATTGCACGATATTAATTACACTTATTAATATTTATGTCTATTTTTATATATTCAATTTATAATATAAAATTAATATTATATTTTAAAATAAAACTATATATTGTATATAATCTAAATTGTGATTTGTAGCTCGTCAAAAAATGATTTTTTTTCTTTCGTTAATACATTATGGTGTATCGAAATAATTTTATGACGGGCTTTAGAAGCCAATGAATAATATCGAACCTTGAAATAAATAATCATAATATAGTAATTGCATCCTTATGATGGTATTTACCATCGTTAGCATCGATACAACACAATGCGGAAGATAACTGGATTAAAATGTTGAAAGTGCCACGTATAAAAAGATTATTAATTGTGCGTCGTAAATCCAGAGACGTTATTTAATATTTTTGCATGTATTATTATTACAGTGGAAAAATAGAATCTTATTATGATTTATTGAATTTATATATGACTGAAATAATAGAGATTATGATAATAATAGGAAATTTATTTTGCAATTTTCGTTCATAACCGTTCGTTGATGTCTTCATTTTTTATATTTTTTTAATTTTTATATAATATTAAGATATTTAATAAATTAAAAATAATTAATTTTAATTATATTAAAAGATTTTTATTATATATAAAATAGTATTATTTTATAAATTATTATTTAAAATAATACTACATAATAATTTTGTATTGAGTTTAATATAATATATATTATATATAACTTTTCATTGATGTTTCCAAAAAATATTACAAAAATATTTATAATAGTGAAGTAAATATTTCTATATATTTTTATATAAAAAAAAATGTAACTAATAATTTAATAATTTATAAATATTCCCAAATTTATATGCGAAAAAAAATATGTGAGAAAAATAATTTTAAACAATATTTAGTGTTACAATATTGAGATGCATGAAATGGCTTCAATTCATCATTTATTGCATGTATTTATGTTATATTAAGTTGGAAATTTCAACGTTTTCCCACGATTTTGCACACATAAACACACTTATACACTTATAAAAAAAAATACAATTCGACATATTTGTCAATATTTTATTAATACAGCACGCGTATACAAGAAATGAAGAACAGTTCGGAACTTATGATTTATGAGTTATTTCGCAATTTATGTAAGTGTTTTGGTAAATGTATTGAGTATTCTAATATATATTTGATTGACCCGTCAATGCTATATATATATATATATATATATATATATATATATATATATATATATATATATATATATATATATATATATATATATATATATATATATATATATATATATATATATATATATATATGAATATATAACCTGTAAATGTAAATATGAACAATAAAATAATATAAATTTGCATTTTATATTGGAATAAAATGTGTTTATTATAATATAAAACTGTTGAATATATAATGTATAAAAAATTGTATCGCATAAAAAAATATATTTTGATTAAAAGTATACATTTCACTTTTATTTATTGTCTTATAACACTCGATAAGATAAAAAATATTAATATAAATTTAACTAAGCATCAAATAAATTAAAAATGTGCTATAAGACAAAAAATAAAACGAAATGATATTTCATCAAAAGCAATTTAATTTCTTGAAATATATGTAAAATAAGAAACACGTACGCAAAGATATTTTTCGCATTTATCCCATCATTCAATACACGACGTTATAATTTGTACGTACATTTCAAAATGTCGTTGTGAAACGTCTCTGGGGTCAAATGTGTAACATTCGATTAATTCTGTATTACATATGTAATAAAAAGAAGTATCGTTTCGTTTTCTCATTATGATTTTTATTATGTTACGTATTAAAACATATCGATCACTGTTCACATGAAACTCGTCCGAGTAATTGTTCGCAAAAAAAAAAAAAAATATATTGGATAAATGTATATTTCATCACGACCTTTTTTTTTTTACTATAATTCGAATATTCAATGGAAAAATTTTAATAGACCTTGATATTTTGAATTTAAAGTATATGCGTATACAGAGGGATATGAAATATTTATTATTTTTCTTTTTTATTATTTCAAATCATATATTTTTATCCTTTTTCAATTAGCTAAACAAAAATACACAAATTTATCGATCACATAATAGTTTACATACAGATTGTAAAATAGTTATATGTTATTGTAAATAATTGTTTTTTTTTAGTCTGATTGTAGAATTCAAATCATAACATTTGCATAACGCATTCCGTTTGCGAAAATGGGCGTTTTAATATATTTGGAAAATGGTCAAAGATTGCGCGATAAAATCGACAATATTTCTATTTACGTACATGAATTTATTTATTTATTTTCTTGTATACATTTAAATATGTATATATATATATATAAATGTTTATAAGAGCGAATTCCTCTCAAAGAGGTCTCCCTCTATAGGAAAAACCTATTGTTTCAAGATCGTGCTACAACGACTCGCTATTACTTCAGATGGATTTTTGGATTAAAAGTCGTTTCTACAAAGAGAGTCGAAGCACCCAAGGGCGTCGTTCTTTGTTTTTTTTTTTAACTTTTACGAAAGGTGAATCCGTTTAGTTGTAATGTTGAATAAATAACTCGAATTCAGGCCCGAAGGTGTGTGCATATCGAGAACGCAAAATCAATAAATTTACATATTAAAAAAATTGTGATATAATCTCGGAAAACCTTGTCAGGTATAAACGTAATATAATGTTCAATATTATATTGTTCATTGATATTTTTTTTTATTATAAAAAAAAATATTTTATTTTATATTGTATAAAATGATGACATTTGAAAATTATAATCATGGTTTTGTTGAACAAAAATTTTCGATTTACAATTCTGCATTAATTAGTATATATCACATGATATATGGTTTATCAATTTAAATTTAACTCAATATATTAAACAAATTTTATAAATAAAAATTCATGAATATATTACGATTATTAATAATTATATTAATTTGAAAAAATAAACATTTATTTTTATGTGAATTTATAGCTAGATAATAATAGTTTTGTAATGCATCATTTTTATTCGTATATATGCTGTAAATCATATTTAATACATTTTTTTAACACAAATTTTATAAAATAGCATAACTGCATTAACCGAGGTTATAACGTTTATATACTTAATTCTTTGCGTAAAAAATAAATCAAGTTAAAAATTATTATGTATAATTATTAAAATATGCAAAAAATATAATTTTGTATTAATGCATTACTCTAAAAAATCTACTTAAAACATCTAAATATTGAAATTACAGTTAATTTTACAATTTATATATAATTTTAAGTTAGATTAAAATATAATATTTATTCAAAAATTTCTTTTCCTAACAACATTTCACCTTTTATAATGAATATAAAATTATTACTTTCTGATTCTTTAAAAAATGATTCAAAAATAATATGTAAAATATATTTTTAATCAAATATATAACAATAATTTCACTTTCTAATATACAAATTGTTCTAATATATGTATTATGACTGCATTATGAAAATTCCTAGCATTTGTAATGATCGAATATATCTAGATTAGCGTTTTGCCAGCAACACGAATATAGGTAACGCGTTAACATTTAGTGATGTGACATTTCACGATATTAATCCTTTGTTCTCCATTTTATTTTGTGTTTGTATGCGTTTTTACATTTTAATACGAATATAATATATTTATATTCAAGTATACGTATGTAGATTGTGAATTAAAATTATTTTTACAATAATCTTTATGTTAAATAATTAAAATAAAAAATAATAATTAAACAATCTTATTTTTTATATTATTACATATAACGCATTTTAAAAATTTTATTATATTTTTATAATATTGTTATTATTATTATTTTTTAATTATGGCATCTATCGACTTTAGAAAAAAGTATTTATTTGAACAAATTTTAAATAAATATTTAGTTTGATGCAATAATTATAGAGGTTCTATAAATATATATATATATATATATATATATATATATATATATATATATATATATATATATATATATATATATATAAATTCATTTATTATTATTTTTAATTAAAAATATTAAATTTGGTGTTACTTTAATTCGATTATTTTTAGTATTTTCAAGATAAATAAATTTAGATGTAAATGATTAATAAATATAATATAAAAAAATAATAAATTTTTTATACATTCTAAAATATTATAAATATAATATATATAAATTTAATAACTATTTCACTAGTAATGTTAAAATAAGATCATGATTATTAGGAAGAAATCATAGTAAAGTATTTAAATCAAGAAGAAATCTAAGCATTGTGAATTACATTTATAAACAGCAGTTTTGATATACCGAAAAAAAAAATGTTCGTGTAATAAAACGATTACATTTTTCTTAATATGCGTTTATTAAAAAAAAAGTTATAAAAACGTTTTCACAAAGCTCTTAAAAATACAACAATGAAACGTTTAAAAAGTAGCATCATCGCAAATTATTACAAAATAAAAAAAAAACATATCACTCACACGCACAAACTCTCGCACATCTTTTCAATTTTTTTTATTCAATATTTAAATATACTATAATGGCTCAAGATCCACAAATATAATTCGCACGAAAATAAAAATAAATAATAAATTAATTAAATAAATATATACACATATTATGAAGAACGAAATTATTGAAAATTGGAATACAAATGAACAAAACGGTGACCCGTAGAGTTGATATACATATATTATAATATATTTTATGTTTTATTTTGTATTATTATTTAATGAAATGCCGGAGTTCCATATTGTGCTGATGGCTTTTGACTGACTCCTCCGACCGGTGCATATGAATCATATTTTCCTGATCCTCCAAAACCTGTCAGAGATCCCGAATAATCGGGACTCTGATATTGGCCAGATCCTGTGGTTGGTGTTCCATAATTTCCAGAGGCTGAAATAATAATTTCAATACGTTAAAATCAGTTTTTATAGGTATATGACGTATTTATTCGTGATTTTATATATCAATCATTAATATGTATATATTTAAAATTTTTCTTATTTGACATAATTAGATCCATATTTAGAAAATATCATATATATCACTTTATTATTGTTTGTTCTTATCATGTAGATATAATTGTTGGTTTTTCCGGATACGTTTTCCATTGTTTTATGGTATATTCATCACATAATCAAGAAATAGAATGTTAATTCGTTTTTAATGTCAAATATTGAATAGTTTCAACGATTATATTGATGTGTATAAAGTAATATTTATATATCAAACAATATTGACGATTTCTATTTTAAACTATTATAATATATATATAAATACTTATTTTTAATAATAAAATTATTATTAGAAATATAAATAAAAAATGAATGATATACTTTTATAGAAAACATGAGTCACTGATTGAATTATTAAATTTTCTAATCAATAGAACATTTTGCTTCTAATACTTTCTTTTTAATTTCAATGCTCACTGATAAATATTTATCATATAAAAATATTCTTTCAATTAAAAATTATTATAAATATCATTTTATATTAAAAAATAAAAATTATATATTTTTATAAATATTACGTTGTGAAATGGATCCAGGATAGCTTCCGAATTGATTTTTAGGTCCTGTATAACCAGAGGTTTCTGGATATTTGGCCTCGCCTTCATATCTGACATCAGCGTGGAATCCGGTTCTCCAATCGGCATGATATGTCACTAAAAAAGAATCGCATTATATCACGTCAAAGTAACATCAAAATGTCTTTAAATTACACGAAGTGTAAAGAAAAAAAATCACTATTATGCGATTAGAATGCAAAAGAAAGAGCGTATTAAAAAAATGTGTCACGCAAGCCGTTATATCATGCAAAAGACTTTACATATAAAACGGGTATTAAGAATACTATATATTAATAGAAATCATATGCGTAAAATGATGTAATACTCTTATTTATTCTTGTTTTATTTTTATTTTTTTTACTAAATTATGTGTGCGTGTGATCCTGTGATTTCTTAGCCACAAATAAGCAACACTCATATACTGAATAGTTAATTAATTTTATATATGATTTAAGTAATTATAAAAATTAATTAATAATATATAAATGTATATTACCGATTTGTGTTCTTCCGTCTGGGAGTTGAACTCTGTATTCTCCTTGTACAGTATTACCATCGGATTGTTCTTTGCGTCCGTAATCGTTACCAGTGTACGGGTCTTTGACCGCATATCCGAATTCATAAGATTTAGGCTGAAATTGTAAAATGAAAAAAATAAATAAATCTAAACTCATCTCTTGCATTCAAAACAAGAATGGTCAAAAGGTAGCGCAAGGTCAAGAACGTCAACAATGCGAACGTTGACTTTCGAAACGACCGTGAAAAAAAAAAGCACGAAATTTGCATTTGCCTCGGTGGAAAAAAATTATATACATGCTCGAATTGGAAAATTATCATTTATTCGATACGATTTTTTTCCATTTGAATTATAATTTAGGCGCGATTTTTTTTTTTGATATAATAATTGTAATGATAAGGTCGAATTTTCCTTTCGAATTTCGTAAACAAATTTTTCATTCGAATTGATACAGTTTTAATGATGCGAAATTTGAACACGCAAAAACGTATTTAACCGCGTGTTTACACTTTCAGCTATGCGATCTAATAGATTTTAAAACGTTTTACATAACACTTATATAGCAAATTGTTTCATGTTTAGCAAGCAAACCAAAAAATTAATTTCTTTATGATTGTTCCAAAATATGGCAAACTACCGTTTGAATTGCGATGCCGTTTATTTTATATAATTTTGAATAAATTTTATATTACCTCGGCATGATCATCAGCACCGTGATAATCATGAGAATCGTAACCAGAGTTAGAATCATCATAATGTCCACTTGAACCACCATATCCAGAATTGGAACCAGAACCATGTCCAGAACTTGGAACGTTGTAAGTGGGTTGTTTGTAACCGCCAGTCGGTGCTACATAGCTACCAGTGGGTGCATTATAATTACCGGTATTGTAATTATGACTTTGGGTGTTGTAGTTTTGGTTCGATGAGCCAAAAGCGCTACCTGGAGCACCATATTGATTACTTGGCGAGCTGAATGTGTGACTTGGAGTACCGTAAGTGTTACTTGGTTGTACATAATTGTTCGTTGGAGTGCTATAAGTTGGTACTGGATAATTGTAGCCTCCAAAACCACTGTTTTGAACTGGCGGTTCAGCCACGCAAACACACACCAATAAGGTTAATGAGATTGTCTGAAAATCAAAAATTATTTTCATTAATTTATATATTATTTAATTATATTCAATCATCCGATTTAATAACACGGTTTATTATGGGAATATTCGTGTAAATGTCAAGGTTTTCAACGCATACAAAATATGACGTACGCCCTTTAAATAATTAAAAAAAAATGATCTAACGTACGACCTAACCTTGAATAAATGGTTCAATTTGAACGTATTTCGTATTATGTTTGTTTAATTAACCTTTAGACATTAAATCGGTACATGTTTTTTAAAGCGAACTTGGTGTCATTAATCTCGGAAAAAATAATTTTGAAAATATTATAAATGTACGCATTATTCAGTGTTAATGTCAAGCTGTGAACAATTTATATATTATTTTAATTAAATTCATAACGAAATAAGAAAATTTATATATTATTAAATGCGATTAAAATTTTAAATGTTAGGATAAATGTTTCGAAATAATTGTGTTATTCTTCAAAAAGTTTTTCTCATAAAAGAGACCTTTGAAGAACATTGAATTTGTATCGGGTCTTTCGACAGACGTTACAATGAGCTTCAGATACGCACGTGAAAAGATACAAGTGTGTATTAAAAAAAAAGTTTGTGTAACATCCAGACAAATCTTTGCGGTCCATTTTCTTCGGATGGCAATTAATCTCGCGATTGTGTTCCCTTTGTGTCCGTTGCGTGTCGTTCCGCAACACCCGAGTAAATAGTTGCGAAATGACACGACTTTTCTAATACTTCTTCCACCACTTCTACGAGATAGTATTTATTTTTCTAGAAGCAGTATCGTGTAGTTTTTTTTTTTTTTTTTTTTTTTTTTGGAGGCCTATGTTTTACATTTTACGAGCGTAAAACATCGAATTGTATCAATTAGATGGATATCGATGATCGTGATCTGGTATCGTTTTCGTTTTCCGCATTCAATATCTAAACTGACGATCTTTTAAAGTATCGTGATTTGTTAAATTTTAATCGGTTTGATTATGCGAATAAATTATCGTAGAAAGTGAGGATGTTATTCGTATAAATATATCAAATATTTTAATTAAAAATTTTCATACTAAATCTATAATTAATTGTCTTTTCCAAAAAAAAAAAAAAACGATTTTAATAAAAAAAACATTAATTTTATATATATATAAATATTTAAAAAATATATAATATATTTCAATTATCTAAAAAGTATTTCAAAATATTTTATATACAAACAATAATATTATATATTATATAAAGAAAGCTGTGTGATATTTTAAAACAAAATATAGCAAGACGCGTTGATTTATTATGTATTGAAATGTGAAATTTACAAATTAATAGATATTTCTAATTGTAAAATACGAATTTCTCAACCGAACAATTAATAAAGTTTTAATCAGATCTTTTGCAAAATAACAAGCGCGTTATAATTATTATTAAACCGACTCCGCAACGCCTAATTAATATGCGCAGATTCAGATCTCGTTGAGTGCTCACGAATTACACGCTTTAATTAATCCGTTCAAGGGTAAGCGACGATTTATTGTAATAATTATATGTCTTTTTTTTTTCTATTCACCCCGTATTGCGCCTTCTGTTTTTTTTCGACCACTTTTACATCATTACATGTGATTGCGCGCTATGGGAAAAATCTCATCATCTGATTTTCTTGCAACGGCCATTGTCGCAATTTTCGAATTACTAAATCCTATCTTGTGGAGATGCAAATGCGACGAAACGCGGGAAAACTGTTGCAAAATTTTTTTTTCTTTGTGTCGCGTACGATTTGCAAATTCGAGTTGCGGAAAATGTGAAGGAAAAAAAATTCAACGGAGACAATTGAAAAAAATTCCTAGGTGAAAAACGGACATTTGCGGAAAATTAGTAAATATTTTCGCGTTTTTTTCTTTAGAAAAAAGGCGGTGATTTTTCTGTTCACACAGTCGTAAAATATATTTGAAAATTTATTTTATGAAACAGAGCTTTTGATTGTTGTATACAACTGAAAAGCTAGAATGAAAATTAAGTGCATTTGAAATTTAAAACTTGAGATAAATTTTTAAAAGTATTTTAATTACAATTATGAGATATTCTATAAAAAAATGTAACATAATTTATTTCATATAAATATTTACAAAATATTTTTAAGCTTTTTATGTAAATTATTTTTATATATCACATTAAATATTTCAAAACTAGAAAGAAGAATTTGATATATTATATTATATATTATATTTTAAGAATAAAAATGTTCACTTTCTAGAAAAATAAAATAAATTAAAAATACATATTGTTTTATTTAATGTTCAATATTTATATATTTTCTCATATATAAAATATTCCACATATGCTAAATTTATATAATATCGACGTATAAATAAAACCCTCATAAATTTAAATTTACATTGTCAGATGAAATTTTCCTCTCGTTTTTCATTGGTGAAATGTGAAAATAGATCGAACATTCTAAAATATATATATATATATATATATTCTTATCTTAATAATGGATCGCCATTAATTAACGTGTCCGATGATATGGTCGTCGTTTCTATTGTTAAGACGGAATCGACGTGAGAAAACGAACGTAACAAAATTGCTACAAGACAATGGTGCGTTTACCAAGGATGTTCTGCGCTGGTTTTTTTTTTTTGATAATTTTATTTATTTTCAAATGTCTGAAAAAAATATCTCTTCTTGATTTAATGACTGTTACGCACTGTCGATTTCGTGGAATCGTTTTTTTTTCGCGATCATTTTCGCGGCTCGCATGCGATATGCAATTAAATTTGATAATTTATGTATGAATATGTAAAGCGGAGTAATTATACAGTATTTTTTATTGCGAATCTTAATCTCTATTTGCTTTTAAATAGAATGGAAAAGTTTAAAAATGATATAAATAGTAATATTTTAGTGTTATTTATATCGATTTTTTTTCTCGTTTATGTAGAAGAACGATGTATTTTTTTAATGTATAATTAAATTATTATATTTTATTTATATATCATATTTTTTTTTTTACAAAAATTTAAATATTAACATTTTGTAAAATAAATGGTTTTTGAGTACTATTTCAATTAAATTTTACGTTAGTTGAATTGATTTTATTGAATTATTTATTATATTATATAAAATAAAAATCTGTAATAATTTTAAATACTAAGTTAAATTAATTAAATATAAATATATGACTTCTGTTTTGTGTTTTATTATATTTAGTAGTATAATTTTATAAAAATATATATGGAAAGCTGAAAAAAATCAGGAAGTCTTATAAAAACGTATATCATATAAAAGATATAAAAAAAATAATTAATTATGAATAAGTGTGATTTAATAACAAATCTGAATGTACATATTTTCCAAAAACACCTATAATCATAATATTGTTTATATGTAAATTATTGCGATATACATATTTTTATGGGAAGCGACGATTTAAAATGAACGTCTGAATTTTCCGACATTATTTTTTTTTTCACGCGATTAAAACGCATCCGTGAGATAATCGAACAATATAAAACTACAAGCGCAAAAGTAACCGAAAATTAATTTCGAAATTAAGCATTTCGTAATCGACTATATATATATATATATATATATATATATATATATATATATATATATATATATATATATATATATATATGTAGGAAATATTTTAAAGATTCTTTCATAGATAAGCGACGATCGAAAGTGATTCGAAACGATTCTGTCTCATATTTGAAAAAAAAATCAAACAAATATCGCGTTCGCGATCGAGAAAGTAATCTCTTCAATGTGAATCGCATCCATTAAGTTGATAAGATCATTGATTTGACTTACCTTTAAGGAGATCATATTTGTTAGAGATCGCTTTTTTTACTGTTGTTGAGAGTCTTGTGATATTCAATTCTTTCCTCGACGGGACGATTATTCTGAAAGATAGACGACTGATTAATTTATGACATTCTTTCTTATAATGTTCCGCTTATATAATTTTAAATATTAAATTCACAATTAATTTATATAATTATGTATGTATATATTAATTATATTTATTTTATATTAATATATTATTATTTTTATTTTTCTCAAGGATAACTGATAAAGATTTCAAATAGTTTCCTATATAAAAACAATAACATTATAATTAAAATATTTTTTTAAATATAATGTTATGAAGGTTGGACTTAATATCCAAAAGAAATAAATCAATGCATCATATTTTTGAAGATAGATGAAATGTTTTTTTCAATTGAAATAAAAATTAATTTTAATATCAAATAGAATAAGTATAGCTTAACATTTTCAACATAGAGACAAATTAATCCAATTCATCGTTTTAAATAGTCCGTAATTCGAGTGTAACGGACCGCATCATTCGAAATTCCCGAATAAACGCCATCATAAATAATTTATACGTACAGATTTAGATAATATCTAAAATATATATATATAAAATAATAATAATCGACCGGCGATTAACGGACTTCGAATTTTGTAAAAAAAAAAAAAAAATCTATAGAAAACTTTCAATCGGTGACGCGTTAACGTCTCGTCGAAAATGAAAATGAAAAACGAAACTTTTCTGAACGAAAGCGAATACGCTCGTACGACGCGGTCACATTGAATGAAAATCGGTGAAAATCCATCGCAGAGATCGTCTTTTGTGTGCGACCTTGGAATTTTGGTCTCACGTTTCGCGAAACAATGCGACAGTTAAACGGTTAAAAGTTTAACGAACAATGGCGGAGATGTTTCAGCGTTTTGCCGTATGTGCATTTTTATGGGTGTAACTGTTCTGTAATTAGGCTTAATGTCATGTGAAAGGTATGTTATTTATTTATAGACATTTTTATTTACGAAAAAAAAAATTTTTTTTTTTTTTGATAACAAAACGTCAGAGAAAATCATGACAAACATTATTTATTTTTCTTTATCAATTATTTTTTTTATATAATTTTCTGTTCTATGTAAATATTAATTTAAAAAAATTGATCTAATTATTTATTGTATAAATTATAAAAATAATCATATCATTTAATATATTTTGTAAAGCAAAATTGATTATAGTTTTGAATCTAAATATATGAACTTAATGTCAAAAATATACAATTAATATACTATATATTTATTTTAATATAATTAAAATAATTCTATCTTTTAATTGAAAAATTATTTAAAATTTACAATTATAATAAAGTGCATAAATTATGTAGATTTTATTTATATTTCAAAAATTATGAGGCGCGAATATATGAATAATGTAAAATGTTACTTTTTTTTCTGCAAGTAATTAATATAAATAAAACTGAAAGTTATTTCAGCATGTAATTTAAGAAAAATATAGTGTACACTATTTTTAATATAGAAATGATGTATAATTTTTGCATTATTTTTACTTACTGTCAAAATTTAATATTTTTACTGATTTTAAACAATTGTAATTATATTTGGTTCAACGAAGGAGGTAATTATGGTGTATTATTATTATTTCTAATTAATTTATTAAAGTGTAACAATAACGAATGTCGATAAGATCTAAAAATAGCAGAAATGAATGTATAGGAAAATATAAAATGCCGGAAGGAAACAAGCGTTCGTAGCACGAATTCGAAGTTTCAGTTTATAATGGAAAGATTATAGAAATAATGATGTCGGGTAAAAGTTCTTAGAATTTTGAAAGAAATATAGATTTTAACCTTTCTACAAAACGTAACTTTTATGTTTGTACTTGCAAAATTTATTACGTAAATTTAATTGTATTTCGCTTCCTTGAAAGCTTTCAAAATAGATTTAAAATTTTATTATGATAATAATCTAACGGTTATCTTTAAAAAATAGTAATATTAATTCAAATATTTAGATCTCAGATTAAATAGTTTT
Organism: Leptonema lineaticorne; assembly: GCA_024500535.1. Lineage (NCBI taxonomy): Eukaryota > Metazoa > Arthropoda > Insecta > Trichoptera > Hydropsychidae > Leptonema > Leptonema lineaticorne. Next base: position 5,607,803 of record JANIJI010000016.1, on the reverse strand, counting down.
TATTAAAAAATTTTAATTTTTAAAATATCAATAAATTATTATCATATTGAATTTAAATCATTTAAATCAATCCTTATAATTTGAGAAAAAAATTAATAAATTTTATTTATAATTGAAATATATAGATATATTTAATAAAAATATGATATAAAATTTATATGAAATATATCGGATTTTTTTTTCAATAAGACACGCAAAGAGGGTTGCGAATTGAGCTTTTGACGATATTCGTTTAACACGTTATTTGCGGTTAACACGATGAATACGTACCAAATAAGCGACACCGTTGACTACCGCAAAACCGCAGATGAAACTGTTGTCTTTTTTCACTTTGCGCTCAGTTTTATATGGATCAACGTTGCAAAACTATTTCCATACGAGAGTTAACACTCACCCACAGTACACTACGTTCAATTCAAACGTGTACAAATTCTTATTTCAATATATCAATATGATTGTTTAATATTTTTAATTATTTTATTCAGAAAATATTATTAAAATAATTTTTATTTTTGATGTATTTTAATAAATATATATAAATGATACAATTTGAAAACATATATTTTTTTTATTTTACATCACATTTTTACATTATAATTTAAACGTTTTCATTGTATACTTGACAAATGTCTTTTTTCCAATATCTTTCTATTTCGATTACAAATCTAATGTGTAAATTTTCTTATATAGAATATAAAATAGCTTTAAGTATTTATTTAAAATTATACGGTAATACCATTTTGGAACGAACGCAGTATACTAGTTGCGACGAATTTATGCTTGCGTTCGAATTGCATTAATTGAAATTTATTGGAATGAATAAATTTAGTAAAATGTCGAGATTCACCATTCAGAATTTTATCGTCGAAAACTATTGTTTTTGACTTTTTTTTTCTTTTGAAAAATTGAGGAAACCTTTTTGACATAATAGGCTTGCCGAGTGAACGTATCGCGTTACATTTTTTATTATATTGTTACCGAAGAAAAAGCTTATTATGAAAAGCTACCGAAATTTCATCATAAAGTAATAAAAACAACTCCTTCAATAGATATATATATATATATATATATATATATATATATATATATATATATATATATATATATATATATATATATATATATAGATTCGAATGCAATTATTACAACATACTAATAATTGTTTCAATAGTTTCAGTGCATAATTGCAAACTGTTAACGTAATTTCTACAGGTGTTTTTTTTTACATACATTCTCGATTATACGTAATTAGCTCGATCGATAAATTAAAAATAAGCCGTGCATAATTTGGATTTTTTTCACTAATTGGTTTAATTGATTAATATTATCAGATATTAAAGTTCAATGACGCATTTTAATTATTAAATATATATCATTGATTTCCATATTAACGCCATTTTTTATATTAAATTAATAGTTGAAAATGATATTGTTATGACCTATTTATTTTCATGAGCATTCACTTATTTTTTCAAGATGAAAACATAATTTTATCTTAAAAAAATTACAGCAAAAAGTACATTATTATAATAAAAATAATAATATCTGGACATTAATGATTTTATTTTGCGCTTTTTGATTTTAATTACTTTACTCTCGTTGAACACATTAATAAATATATTTTGTACGATTAATTCAATCATTTTATTCGTCTTCAACACAATAAACATTTTCATGAACATCGAGAATTATTAATAAATATTATTCTAATGTTTCGCATCTATCACATTGTCACGAATGTGAGTCGGTCGTTTTTCTTTTTTATTTTTTTGTGACTCGGATTCGCTTCGTCGTTATTGCTTAACAATATTTTATTACAAAATTATTGAACTAAATATACAAAAATAAAATGGAAAAATTGCGTGACTCTTATCTCGCACAAAAATATAAGCATGAAGATGATCGGTGATTGATTGTTTTGTAAGAAAGTGTTACATCAAAGAAATTTATATTGATTTATATACATTCAATACAAATAAAATAGATTTTTTTAATGGTTTAAAATGGATTGCATTTTTTTTCTCATACTATATATAATTCACGATATTTATTTTAAGCTAGATATAAAATGTATAATAGGTGGTCCAATGATAGTATCATGTTTTTTACTCGTATACTTGTCGAAAGGAGATCACGGGTTCAATTTCGTGACATCACCTACATATTGTTATTCTTATTCATAATTTAAGCAATATATTATTGTATTAAAAAACAAATATATTTACAAATTTTACATAAAATCATTGATTAATTTTTGTAAAAAAAAATGTACTGAAATATCTAGACTTAAAAGGACATTTTGAGTCTAGATGATTTAAATTAGTAATCAATAAGTGACATCACACGATTCACATCATCATAAATGGACCGATTCGGATTCGAAACGATTCATTTTTCGTCGCTTTCGTTTTCTACGCATTGGAAAAACCATCGCCTTTTCACTCATCGATAGTTCAAGGTGTTTTTTACGTTATATATAATATATATAAAACAAAAATGTATTTCTGCACTGGTCTCACATCACGATCTTCCGCTCTCCTTCGTTTTTTATTTTCTTGCCTTTTGGTTTTCGCCGTCCGATTATGGTCGTTTTATTTCGTTTTTTTTTTTTGTTTTAATCGACCGTGTATATATGATGCGGTTCGAGTTCGAATTTGGACGAAAAATCGACGATTTCGGCGCTAATTTGAATGCGATAATGCATTATTCAAAATTCGTTACGACCGACGTCTGCTTTTTTTTTTTAGCGGTCGTGACGTCTAATTTGTAACGGAGGAAAATAGAAAAAAAAATTGAAAACATATAAAAATTTTAACTTTTTCTACGTGTATAAAAATTGTATGCGAATGGCTTATTAATCTTATAATACAATGCTTACAAAACAGAAATGCAAGTTTCCTTGAGTTGTCAAATATTTTTATAAACGTTTTTCTATATACATTTATACAAAAAGCAACGTAGACTATTCTAATTATAGGCTTATTATATATTTTTTTATTTTATTTGTTTTATAGTAAAATTAACAAATTAATATAATATAGAAAATTACAAATTATTTTCTTTGTTTTATAAAAATAAAATATGGATTATTCTAAATCTTAAATTTTATTTATCAATTATCGATTGATTTTGATTTATATATTCTCAGTGAATAATTTGCATTTATTTGTATATAATTTAAATCTGATTTTTAGATAGCGTGAAAAACTGATTAGTGCTAGATAAACTATATTAATAAATTGGTTGATATATTCGTGTTTGATTTTATGTATTTTAAAGGATATTTTTAATTAATCTTAAGAGATAAAAATCAACCGATTATTCTACATTATATAAATTTAACCGTATGAAGATATTAAAATATTTATAAGATATGAAATTAATTTACAGAAATTGAATAATCTTGATTTTGAATGCTATAAAAACATATCAATTATGTTCAAAATATCAATGGTCTATAATTAAGCTTCTAAAAATGTTTATAATAAGTACTTTGAAATTTTAACGTTGATATTTAAATGATGAATTATGTTGCGTGTTATAAATGAATTATGTTTATTCAAAAAAAAAAATATCTTGATTTTCGTTTTCCGCAGTAAAAAGATTTATTTTCATATTGTTATTCGCTACTGCTTTGCAATATATTGCTGTTATGGATAACTGATTGACATATTGAACTTCATGCTTGCTTTAACACAATGGGTCATTTATTTCGTTATTAAATACGACGTGATGGACATTTTCTAGATACGCGTTTCCATTAATTTTTTAAACATTTTTATCTTCCATTATTGTGTTTTTATATTACGAATCGACATGGCGCACAAGGTCGTTTCGTTCGTTGATTTTGTGCAATTTTAAAATTCGAATAATTGCCGTCGATTGCTTTTTATTTTATTTTTTAACTTTTTCCGCGTTTAATTATATATATATATATATATGATAACGAAAAATCGGCCGTTATTAAGATGTAAATTTATGCGACACACAAGCCGTTCTTATCTTATTTACATTTTGAGAAAGTCCGATTAAATGTGCTCTAATTTTTTTTTTTGTTTTTGGGAGAAATTATTGCGATTTTTATATGAAATATACATATTGTTCCGTATTTTCGGACATATATCTCATTTCGAGAAAAGTGATAGCGGATTTTTTGCATTTATTCAATATTATTAAAGATGAATGATTTTCTTTTCGCTTCTCGCTTTCGATTTTTAAATTTTATATTGATTTGAAGTACTCTATTATATTTATTATTATAACGTTTCGAATATTCGTCTCGTATAAACGATAAGCTTCAATGAAAATAGTAATTTTTCATTTATGAAATTGGTGAATGCATTTTCACTTCGTGATTAAAATATGAAATGCTAAAATGTGTTAATTGACAATATAAATATTAATCAATTTTATGAAATGACATTTTATCTATATTTTTATTATAATTTATCCGGTGTATATTTTATTATCCAAATAAATTGATACATTTATTAAAATAAGAACTACCGTTTTAAGTGACATTTAATATTTTTGGTAATATCGAAATAATATTTATATTTTCAGACAATTAACTGTATTTTTCATACTTATTGTATTGAAATATATTATAAAAATTTAAAATTATATCCTCAGTTTTATGATTTGATTATTTATATAAAAATTGGTAAATGTCATTTGACAAAAATATTTCTGTGTTGCAAAAGAATACATAAATTTAAAATAAATGTCTGAATAAATAATTTATGTATGAAACTATTTTGATTGACATAAGAAACAAATAACACATTTTTAAATTTACATACAATAAACAACGAAATTATAAAGCAGTATAATTAATGTTAACATGAATTTTAATATTTTTTAAAAAGAAATAAGACACTAAGATTAACATTTATTATGTGGAATAATTTTTATTTTATTGCGGAAAAGTTAAACAAAGTCGTGAAGGGATTTTGTATTCATTAAATATAATTATAATGAATTGAAACTCGGATACAATATTTATGGATAACAATGGATGTAAATCATATAGTATAGTAAAAAAAAAGGCAGATTATTATTTTTTATATAAAAAAATATAATTCGATTACAATATTGTAATGAACGGTTAGTGAAATACAATCGAATGAAGGCGACGATAACTGCGATGACAGTGTGTGAAAAATGAAAAACAATAACAGAAAATAAAGAAAAAAAAGCATAACTTCCAAATTAATTAATTTTAAATATTATATAATTTGAAAAGCACACAAAGTTTTTACGACGAAAAAAAAACAAATAAAATATATACGAATATATCAAAGAATTAATTGAGTAATTCGTGTGCGGAAAATTCGATGAATTTTCTTGAGCAATACCGAAAGCTTTTCTCACACAGGATAGATTCTTTTATTTTGCGTAACGTCAGAGCGGATTTCTCACATTTGAGAAGCGCAGGTCGCTCATTGCACACACGAGGTGTTTTACTTTTTGCGAACGCATCTCTTTAACCAGACCAGCGTTTCTCAATCGGCGGACTTGCCCAACGGATCTCTTAACGCCTTGTGAAGATCTCGCTTTCGGTATTGAACAACAGTTTCTTAACGTGTCAGTTAGCAATCGGAAGTTGTCTTATGTGGGATTTAAATCTAGTGTGGATCCAGCTTACATGTTGAGTAGAAAGTTTTTTTTTCATATAGAAAGTGACGCCAAAGAAATTTCATATTATTTTATTACGAATTAATGATGCGAATATATTATCGGTGTTTCTGTTGAGTACTTTGTCGGTCGATTTAACCAGTAATTATCCATTTTGTAACTTATTGGTATTAATCGGTGGTTAGACGAAATCGCAAATGCAATTTCTTATGAGAGTCTGTTATTATTGCACACGTTGTTACACGACTACCTATATTTATAACGCTCTAAATCAATTTTCATTGTGATTTCGATTAAAACTATTATTTAGCCAATTTTTTTTAATATTATTTTATTTTATATATTAGTGTTAAACAAAAAGTACGAGTACACAACATATTCTTGTCGGATCGAATTTGAATTCGCTATCTTCCCATAAGTTCATCTTTATGAATCGCCTTTAACGGCGATTACTATTGCCGATTTTAACTGCGGCTCCATTTTAAATTGCACCAATTGAACGTTAACCAACAGATATTGAACCTGTGATTTGAGCTCACATTGCAAATATTGCAATCATGAACGACCTTTCCTTTAAACAAAATAATAATAATAATAACAAACATGAGTTCATTTCACCGAAACTTTAAATATCATATATATAATATTAGATTACTCGTATTATAACAAGAACAATATTATAGTCCGGTTTTTTATATCGATATTCAATATTAAATTTATTTTATTTAAATATATTTTTTTTATGTGAATAATCTTATAAATATCTATTCTCTACTGAAGTCTGGTTATTTTGCAATTTTTATTTTTAGTTATTTTTAAAGTAATAGTTCTTATGCGAAAATATTAATAAAATTTCTAATTTCATTTTAATTTGAAATAAACACAAAAATATGTTCGTAAAGAATATTTTTGGAATTCTCACGGAATTTATACTGATGTTACTTCTCATGAACGTATTATACTTACACGTACATATTTCCATTGTGCAATTGCCCTAATGAAATTACCGTATTTGGTAACAATATCAAACTACAGTGTGTCGAGAGCGTTCAACGTGAATCGATAAACTAGAATAATATTTAACAACATCCTTCAAGATTTACATATGTAGTTCAAAATTTAATTGAATAGAATCTTAGCTTTCGAAATGCGTATTTTCATAGTGGAAAATTCAAGAAATCTAACCGATTATTAGAATCAAAACTCACGTTTTTCATATATAAAATAGATTAATCTAGTTTTTTTTTATACGTATGTATTATAATGAAAATCTTTTCAATTCATAGAATTATCATTCGTATTATAAAATAAAAATAACGTGTTATATAAATTGAATATTTCTTGAGAACTTTCATTCTTTATTCAAACAAAATATATATGAATCGATTTATTTTATTGTTCGCTTCTATAATATATTTAATATCAATACAGTAATGTCAGCACATATGGTTAACAACAATTTAATATACTAATGAATATTTGAAAAAAAAAACATAATCGTTCAATATGATCATCGAAAGTAAATTTATAGGAATAAAAAGTATATAAAATATACAAGTCATGCGTTACTGATGCGGAATAAATATAGATGAATTGATTCATTGAAATGACTTTAACAAACGATTATAACAAAAAAAAATATATATAATTAAATAATTATTTTTAAAAATTACTATATAATGTGAGATTATGAAAATAATGATTTTAAAAAATTTAATTTAAATATATTTATACATTCATTAGAAGCATTGATATAATATAATATATGAGTTCAATTCGAACGGATTCGTATGAAAAAACGGCGTTCAAACTCGGATGCGCTTCGACACCCAAGGAAAAAAATTACAATAATTGACAAAAGCATTTTATTATTGTAAGCAGAGCCTTCATATATCAGTGAAAAACGCCTTGATCCGTTTAACACGAAAAACAAGCACGCACGATAATAATATACGAGCATCGTGTTTTGACACAACAATGACGGCGTATGATTTGCGTGCCATCATCGACAAACAAACGCCAAAGACGTTCTTCCACCACCTTGGGACATTAATTACCGAATGACGTTTTGAGAATCACCGATATTTGCAAAAATCCTTTGTGTACAAAAATCCCATTGTCGAATTCCGGATCTTTGCATTTTTTTAATATATACAATTTTTTTCGTTTTTTTTTTTTGGTTTTCGTGTGTGAATTCTGATGTTATATAATTTTATTGGTGTAACATTTCGGAATATACTGAAATTATTTTATGATGTTGGTGTTTATGAAATTTTTCAGTACGAATCGAGGTTAATTTTTCTTATGCGTTCGTTTTTTTTTACGATTTTCTTTTTAATTTCTTTGTCTATCTATAAATTATCTCACACGTTATGTGTTTTGAAAATGAACAAAATATTATAGATGTTTTGTGATGTAAAAGAGTTACTCTGTTTCTTCACAATATAAATCGTGATTGAAAGGATCTAATTTGTAATATAAACAAAGAAAATAAAATTACTAAGCAAAGCAATTAATCTCGTGCTTCTAACGTGTAATTGAAGTTTAGAAAATTGTGATAAAATAACAGTGAAAGAAATTTTCATAATTGGTAGTATATCGATTATAATATAAAATATATTTTTGTTTTTCTTAATTGGTTAGTTAGAATTTATTTAGTTTTTATTATTTTGAAATGATACATATTTTAATTATATTGCAAGTTTTGTAAACTTAATTTCATTCATATTAAATTTAAAATATATTCAAATTATATTCAAGTCATTAGTTTTTCTAATTATCTGTTTCAATGTGACCTTCACTTTATTAATTTTATGAAATTAAAAAACGATTTATAACTTAATATGAACAAAGAAATATTTTTCAATTTTAATTACCGTTAAACTAGCTAATGTAAAATATTATTATAGATGAATAGATAAAAAATAACATTAATAATAGATTGATAAGAAACATTACTTCATTTTCTGTATTGTTTTCTTCAAACGATTTATTGATCTTAATGCAATATATAAATATCAATAAAATTCGAAAACAAAATACAATACATATTTTATATTTATTATGTGAATGTATGGAATTTTCATTTAATTTTTTATAAAAATAAAAATTCCCACCTTCGAATGAGCGATGACTTTGTTACAAATTATGATGGCTCGAAAACAAAACGCAAAAAAAAGACAATGAAACGAACGTCTCGTCGTGTTTACCATATATAGATCAAAAATTAAAACAAAACAAAAAGGAGACCCCCCTCGAAATATTGCGCAATACTATTGAGAAACTCGTCCTTGCCGTTTTAATTTACGCATAATTACACGGTGAACTCTATTCGATACGGACGATTTTTTTTTGCATTATTTTTACTGACATTATTATTGTGTTGCCATTATTGCTCAAATTGGTATTAATTCGATGCCACATTTGAACTGGACATTTGGTGATTTATTGAGTCGGGTCGTGAACCGTGACCCGAAAAGAAAATTCATAAGAAAACGATATCATAAAAGTACTTTATATTTTAAACGTTGAGAAATTTAAACTGATGTTCCTAATGATGTGATTTATAAATTTCGTATGAAAATATTACATTGAGTCCGATTCAATTTTGATATTTTATAGAAAAAAAAATATGAATTTAGAAAATCGACTATGATATTAGTCAAACAATTTATCATATTTTTTTTTAATAGAAAACGATTTTTTAATAATATAATATTTTTTTTTATCTCTAATATTATATTCACAATGTGTATATTTATTTATTTAATTATAATCGACAATATTTTCTATTTGAAATTGATGAAATGTATCGTAATTCAATTTGAAAAAATATTGATGTAAAAATTAATTTAAAAGTTAGACATTAAGTTGATATATCGATCTGTCAAAAAATAAATCAACTTTTCAAATAACAAATAAATATTTTTCATCGATATTTAAATTAGGCAACGCATCTGATCTATTTCGATTAATAAATATAAATAAAAGGATCAAATATTAACTTATATAATAAAAAGTGAAATGTTTTATTTTGTAATTGGTTAGAAAAAAAAATATGAAAAAGAAATGTATTAATTCAAATATAAATAGTTAAAAATATTTTTTTTCATATAATTAGATAATTGAAGAATAAAAGAAAATTATTAAAAATATTAAAAACTTCGATTTTTTATGAATTTATTGATGAAATAATGCAAATCATTGTCATTATCGATTTTTCAAATTAAATATTTACGCTTTTAAATACACATATATCATAATTAATATCGAGATCGTCTTAAAATAGGAAGTCCAAGATTTAATTGAATATTATGAAATGTATAACATTTCGTGTCGCATGACGGTAATTTTACAATGGTAATTTATCATTGTCAATCGTGGCACGCAGCAAAATCTAGTACAAATTTCACTTATGAAGCCATTAAAAAAACGGTTCTCTCCTGCGGCGGACAAGGTGTTAAAATTTACTAAAAATATAATCTGCCACTTCGAAGACAAAATAAAATAAAAATCACGCAATATTTTGTAATGAAGTGTTCGAAAACGATCCATTGTATTATTTTTTTGCGGTAAAAATTATTTTATGGAATTAATTTTATGCGTTCTTCGATGAGCTAATTATGTTTTTTTTTGTTGTTGTAATTTTTGAATTATGATCGAATTGAATATACAATATTATTCGCAAGATACGCTCGATTTGTAATTAAAATAAAATTATATAATTTTTTAGTTAGTATTATATAAATCGAGGGATTGTTTGAATATACGATATGTAGTTCGATTCTTTGTATTATATTATAAACAATTAAAATCGTAGGATTGCTTTATTTTGTACTTATTTAACGTTTCTCACAATATTTATCAATCGTTTTAATTAATAAATATTTAAAATAAATAATATTACGTAGAACTATTTCAAGTAAAAAATAATAAAATAAATACGTAATTTATTTTAGAGACTTCAATGAGTGGTTATTTTTAAAACTCAAATATTTTTTTTTTTTATATAAGCGTTTAAACAAAACCTTGTATTTAAATTTGTACAATTTACTAAATTTTATAATTATTATTAGTAAATTTAGGTTTTTTTAATTTTACATTTTCATGGTCAAAATAATTTAAATTTAATTTTTCCTTAAGAACAATTATTAAAAATTTCCTTGAATTTAATATAATTTATTGAATTAGAATTTAATATTATATTTAATTAAAAATAATATATCAACTATGGAATAAAACAAAAAATAAATATTTTAAGCGATTATAGTGTAATTATATATTTTTTAACTAGTAAATATCGATTCAATTGTAAGGTATCCATGAAATCGACTTTGATATTTATGCCATTATTCTCAAATGGCGCAACAGTACTTGCTTATGTTTTTTTTTTTTGCTTTAATCTAGTTCGACAAATTAGCAGGCAGATCGTTTTGGCAATCGTTTCTGAACGAAAAACGTCACGATTCTCGCGTCGTTTGGGAAACAGCGATTTTTTAGATTCCGAACGAATTCTTCGAAAATTCGTAACGAAAGTGACCTTTGCCAATTTCCAAATTGGAACAATTTTTACGAACGTCAAGAGTGTTTGTTATATATATATTGTTTTACTTCGTTTTTTTTTTAATATTGTGTTTTTGAAGAACGATATTATAATAATGGTGCAACGTTGGGCAATTCAATTTTGTTTGTATTATATTTTATTTCGCGCGCCGATTTTTTTTTCGCGTACAAATGTTGAATTATGTTTTCCCTCAAGAATTGTATTTTGAAAAGATGGTGTCCTCGAATGTTTTATAATATTTATAACATATTTTTTTTTAGTTATTATGTGCAATCTTTACATTGCAATAATTTGTACAATAATATTAAAAAAATCGAATACATTATATGCAAAACTTATAGAAAATTAGATTTGCATCGTTTTAAATTTATTTTAAACATTGCTATGACACAAATTTTGTATTAATAACAAAATTATATTATATAATATTTCCAATATACAATTAATTTAAATATTATTTAATGATTATTAATTTATTTATATTCATTCAGAGAATTTTAATATTATAAATTTTGAATATATATTTTTTCTAAAAATGATATATTTAGATAATTTTATAATAAAATATAGTTAAAATATGGTGTGTATTAGAATAAAATATATCGATATTTTAATAATTATTTTATATTTTGGAAGTAATATTTTTTAATTAAATAAAAATAATGAAAGTGACATCTATTCTCAATATAATAAACTTATATAAAAAATACATTTTTTTATAATTTTTATTTTAACAAAAAATGAGTTAATTTTTTTGTATTTATTATATTAATTATATATTGATAATAGTTAAAGAAATATGAAAGTTTAAAGTGTTTAAAAAATATTTTTTAACTTCAAAAAATATATTTATTTATTATTTTTTAATATTTCAATAGATGTCACTACTTAAAAATAATTTTTAAGTTTTTCTTTATTATTATTATAGATCAATTCATTGGATTATTATAATTTTTTATTATATTTAAATTATATATAGAAATGTTTCATTATATTAAATTATGAAATTAAAAATACTCGGTATTTAATTACATTAATAATTTAATATTACGTTTATAATGACGATTCAATTTTCAACTACGTAAAATTGCATGTGAAAAACATTTGATTTGCTAGAGAGATATATGGTATATATATCATATATATGAGCGGATTAAAACAATCACCAGTTATTATTGCGGATCAAACGGGATTTGCAAAACTCCCTTTTATTTCTTCAATTAAACCGTCCGTCGACTTTATACGCTAATAATCGACGTCGATGGGCGATTGCACTATAACCAAACACAAATCACGTTTCATGTACGGGCAATCTTTATCATCGTCATCGTCGCGATTACGCATCTCGACATCTCCGATCATTATAGATTAGCCATAGAACCAGATGAAGTCACGACTCGCTCCAGTTTCGGTGATGCATCATCGGAGATGCATGCGATACTTATTTTAACCCTCGAATGTAATGTTTCACGCGCGAGGTTATCGAAAGTCCAAGGGAAAATATTTTTCGCTTCAATGAGTCGTTCTTAAATGACATTGAAGGAAATTATAATAAATGAAAATTGTTTTTAAGAAATCGAGTAATAATTATTAATTTGAATATATTTTTAATTGCTTAATATATTACATTAAAATCGATTTCGAACATTTTTTATATTATTAAATAATAACTATATTTCATGAAATGATATATATATATATATATATATATATATAAATTTATATTAAACAAAATTCTTATTCATCTTGCATTTTCATTTATTATATTAAAATTTTGAAATATGAAAAATTGATGAATTTTATTATTAATGACATTTCATATAAACGCATAATATAAAGCATTAAACTAAAACGCTTAGTATAAAGCAATTATTTTATTATTAATTTTATTTTATAGTTTCACATCATTTGTTTAAATATTTTAATTATGTTATTTTGTAAATTAAAAATATTTAAAAGTGAAAAATTAACTAATAACTAAATACGTGTGTTCGATTCTCTTAATTATACTTATATATATAGTGCAAAAATTTTATATCCTAAAATTGTTTAAGTCCTTAAAAATTATTTGAATTATATTTTTTATATATTATTGTGTATTAATATTATCCAATATTATATTTGGATTTAAAATTATTTCAAATGATCGTTTTAACATGTATAAAACAAATGATATAGTCAGACATAATGGACTAAATCGATCGCTTTTCATGAAAATATTCAGCGTATTTCGACATAAATTTTAAACCTAAGGTTAAACGATATTACATGTGCAACATTATCCCATTTATGTTCATACTTCACATCGCATAAAACATAAAGCGTATATTACAATAACAATTTTGTGCACAGTTGCATCACGCACGAAGCACGCTTCCACGTTGAGGTAGTCCCGTTTCGTTACAATTTGTTACTATTTGTTACCGTTTGATATTTGCGACGCAATTTTCGCATCACATCGCACTACATTATTTAACTATTAGTACGTCTACTTTTACCTGTTTTTGTGTAATCATAGCAAAAAAAAAAAGAAGATCATCGCAGCATGCGAAAATTCGATCTGATGCAACTATCATAGTTCAAGATGGACCGATTTTGAAGTGTTGACGATTCACAAAACGGATCGCGGGTTAAATAGGATACAAGTGCAAGACTTTTGATGTGATTGATTCGACTGTGAGAACTATTTGACTCGAGATATTTTCTAAACGTATATATATATATATATATATATATATATATATATATATAATAGTAATATATTCTGATACCATAATTCTTATTTATATATATATATATATATATATATATATATATATATATATATATATATATATATATATAATATCTAACGCACAAATTTACTTGTATTTTAGTAGCACGAAAACGCGTGTTTTACATTTTCATTACGCTCTCTTATATATACAAAACAAAATAATTTTAAAATAAATATGGTTTAATTTTTACGTAATGCGTTTGTCACGATCCGTTGAAAATACTCCTTCCTGGTCGAATTATGTGTGTCTGTTTGTCTGTTTATTAAATATATATATATATATTTGTTCAAATAGGATACGTTTTTCAATCTCACGACGTACAGAATTAACTTTGAATAATTAACACACCGGTCAACGGATAAACTTTGATACGGTTTTATCTAAAATTTTTGGCTGATTTAATTGCAGTTATTTGATGAAAGAATTATTATATAAAAAAATATATTCAAGTTTAATTTATAAAAATGAATAATATTTATTTATGATTATATATATATATATATATATATATATATATATATATATATATATATATATATATATATATATATTAGTTCTAGAATCAATTTATTTTATCAAGATATATGTGCATGATTTTATTTTGAAATTACTTAAAGTACGACTATTGAATGAATTTATGGAAGACTAATTCGCATAATAATATACTTGTATTTATATAAAAACACGTACATATATTAAATGTGTTATCGTTAAAGCTTGAAAATTATTATATTAATTAATATATAATACATACAGATAAAAAGGACTCTGAGAATATATTTTTTTTTTATAAATTTTATTTATTTATATTTTGATATTTTATATCGATGTAATGTTATATCAAAAGCACATCTTTAACTGTAACATGTGCACATATCAAGTAACCAATGCAAATGTATGTAATATATAGAATGCAATGCAGGAAGACACTGCAGCTCACGACACGTTTTCGTTTTAAATGTTCACAATTATTTGCCACGTTTTGACACAATAATTGCATCATGATATCACGAATTGTGTAACATGCATCTTTCATATCAAATACAAATTTTTGAGATATTTTCTTCAAACAAAAAAATAAATTATTTCACTATAAAAACTTTATGATATTTTTTTTTATTGCTGATTAGCAATTTTATCGTGTTTTTATTTTTTTTTTCAATTGAAAACAAGACAAATTATAAGTACAAATACAAGATTGATATACAGTCGATATTATATTATATTATTACATCAACACTTTACATTCACGTAACGTACTCAATTCCGACATAAGAATCATTCTAATGTAAACATGACACACATACGATTAATTTAGTACAGTTAGATTCACATTTAATCTTATTATGAAGTAAAACTCTATTATTATACTTTGAATTTACCATATAATTAAAATAATTTCTATTATGAAATACAATAATATATTAAACTTTCAGTTGAAAAAATATATAATGTTTAAATTCATAACTAAAATAGTTCTTATTTTATAAATAAATATATAAACGATATCCCACTGTATGTAATTAGAAAAAAAAAACACTATTTATCATTTACACGTATCGAAAACGTCACTAAGGTACTTTTCGATATCAGCGTCGATACATTTGTGACCATATTCGGTGACTCGAAATCGAAATGTCATTATCGTTCGGATCGATTCATCAATCATTTTTCGTGTCTGATTGATGAGCTGAAATGGATCCCTAATGCGATGTGGTTACACACATGTGCGGCGAAACTTGCAAGAACACCTACGCCGTTTTTCTTGTGCGAAAACGAAACCCGTGTGAATAATTGAAATTGCACACGATTTTATCATTGACGAAAGCGTGCACATTTCACATTGTGCACAGTATGGAATTGTAGTTCTCAACATTTATTACGCATGTGAATATTTTGTTTATGTAAAAGATGATATATTAACATTGTTTGAATTAATTTTTATATAACTTCTATAAATACAAGGTTTAATAGAATTTTTTTTATATATTACAGAATGATTATATCTCATATAATAATAATATAATATTTTATATAAATTTGTAAATGATTATATATGTATTTGTAATATTGTTTATAAGATTAGTATTGTAAGTTTTTAGGGGTCGACTTAAGATTAAGTTGTTGAGAAATATTAGTTTTTCGTAATTTATTTAATAAATATATAAATTATAAAATCTTTAAAAAAACTTTTTTTTTGTTTCTTATCAAAAATATTATGATTTATTAATTTAATAAAATTAAAAGAAAAAACATATTTTTTTTGTATATTATATATTTATAAAATATAGAATATATATTATACTGTTAAAAATTTCGTTGTTTTTTGATATAATATTCCCTATAATAACATATGGTAAATTGTAAGACCATATTTTTTTTACAAATGAATGTTTTATTTAATTTACTATAAATAGATGAACTGATAAGTGGAATATGAAATTAGACGATGATGATGACGCAGACGAAGATGTCGATTATGATGAAGAGCGCGTGCTCGGCTCACATCAAAAGAGTTTTACCAGTTCTTCTGATGTATTACCATCATCTGCATGGGTTGCAATTAGCGAAAATGAGTAGTAGCATAGATTACGATTGCAATTTCGCGTACACATAAGTACGCGTATGCACAGGATGATTACGAAATGATACATTCACTTTACGGGAAAAATCGATAGACGAGTTTAAAAGTAACATTTCCATTATTTGAAAATAAGATTTACACTACTCCCACATTAAAACAATATAATTACATAATCGTTTTAAATTATATATATTGGGCAGATGTCTCAAAATAGAATCATCCAAATTGAGAAATTAAAATAAAAATCTAAATGTATCATTGTTACGAAGATTTCTGTGCGGAAAAATAAAGGTAAATTAACTTTGAAACACGCTCGACGATAACGATCTGAGCAATGGACATGAAGCAAGTGCTAGACATCGAGGTAAACGTAACAATTCTGAGCACACATCGAAAGGTTCTTTTGTTGTTGTAAAAGCGATAATTAGCCGACACGATCCGAATGTTGGGAGCGACTGCACCGTTGTTACCGTTGTCTTTTTTTTCTTCTGTAGTGTGTGTGTGTGTGTTGTTGTTGTTCTGGTATTGCGCAAATATAAAGCGCACTCTCCGGGCGTGTTTTACCAGATCATCTGCTATGATGATATAGTAAAGTGGAATTTCTCAAGTTCTATTTTACAAATTTGTTTTTTAATTAAATGAAAAAGGATTTATGATATTTTATCGATAATTAAATAATAAAATTAAAATTCTCAATATCATTAGAACAATCGTGATATAATATCCATAATTCCTAATAGAAAAATTAAATTATGAAACGAAATAAATGACACTTTTAATCAATTAGAGTACTTTTTGGCCCAGATTTTAGAAAAAAAAATCGATTTAAAACGATCAAATGTTGAAACATCGAGTGGGTGAATTAATAAATTTGCACTCGAAAGGTTTATGTTGATATTAAGAACGACCAATTAAAATCAACCTACGTCGAAATTAATTCACCGCATAATATTTTATTATGTTTTGTGAACATATAAATTAATTATTATTGCGCATCGTTCACCGTTTGAAATTTTAGTTTTATTTCTATACAATAAAATTTCTCTAAATAATATTATTAAAATATAATTTTGTAATTTGATAAATAAATATATTATATGATTGTAATAAAATGTTACGTCGTATTCAATAGGAAAATGTCTTGAAAATTTTTATCGTTTCCTTGAAAGCTTGAAATTTCTATGGCGTTTCCAATTACATTGGACTCGCATTTGTCCATCATCGATCAAATGCGGCCATGCACATCACCACCTGATTTTTCATTTGTAGCTCTTTCGTCAGAATCCCGTCTTCGATTCTGGTTCTTCCTCCATTCATCGTCGTCTCCATCGTGTACTTCTTCAATGCACATCATCAGCCTTGATCCACTTGTCCGTCTCAATGAAATACATATACGAAACGAAATGAAAAGTTGTCGGATAGCTCGCACCAAAACAAATTAATGACCGACTCGAAATCAAAGCTAAATAATAGCACGTACTCGAAGCATACGTATATATTTGTATATTAGAAAAAAAGGATGGATAAAGAGTCTCTCGAGTAGTCGATTAATTACGACAGAACGTTACTGTAATGCGATCCTATGAAATGTAATAGAAAAAAAAGGAGAGCGACACACGAAAAAAGTCGTAATAATAGTAATGATGACGCTCGACACACACAATTGACGTTTCTCAAAAGAGTCTTTCTTGTGAGAAAGAATCGCGGTTTGATCTAGCAAAAAAATATGTAGTCAACTAACGCAATTTTGATAGCGTATGTAATTATAGTTTTGTTTGTTGCTTATGAATGCGAATCGTTTCGTTATTATTGTCGAAATATTTAATTGTGCTTTGATAGGGTTTTACTCTTCACCGCTAGTTGAAATTTCCAAAAGTATATATATTTTTTATTAACTATATGCTGTACAATTAACAATTTATAACATATTCTTAATATTTTTGTATGCATTTAAATATAAAGCATAAAATGAGAATGATTTTCCATTATTTTTATATATCTATATCTATAATGTAATATTGTAACAAATTTTCAAATATTTTTTTTTTATAAAATTAATGAAATTTACATTACACGGTTAAAGAATATAATAAGACTCAATCAAAAAAATTAAATCAAATATTATAAATATCTTTTTTTTTAAATTCAAAGCATGGATTTATAAAACAACGAATTACTAAACGAAATAATGTTTCAAAATGAATATTTTATTTTATGAAAAAAAAAATATTACAATAATATTTTGGAATCCACTATAAACTGATATTTAAAATTTCTCATCTATATCGCATTTAACATCCATAAACATATATTAATTGACAGGTAACATTTAAAAAAAAAACTAATAAATCAAAAGATACATAAATTATCTAAAACGATTTTAAGCTATTTGGTAGTCACATTAAGATGTTAAGGTAGCCATAATTTATATTGTTTTTCGATAGTTACAAATAAGTGTCAATTAATGAATAACCCAAAGCCATTCACAACGAATGAAATGCGTTTAATTACCATCTTTTTGTTTCGATCATTCTAATTACAGTTCAATAATAACCATCATTGTTTAACATCGTGTATCGTATTTTAATATTAAAAAAAATATTTATATATATATATTTAAACGTCGTGAGAAAACGAAGTGCATACTTTTCCTTATCAAAATATTTGAGGAACGTCCGTGCGAAAATGGGTTAGTGTGTGAGATCGTATCGGTTCTCAAAGGTTAAAAAATATATAATAAAATATCGTTCTTTTTTTAATATTAAATCAGTTTTTAGCTTTGTAGGTTAAACACGATATTAAATGTTTAACGTGAATTCGATCACTTTATTTAACTGTTAGAAATAAAATAATATATATTCAATATTGTGTAATCTATTTTTTTATATATAAATTCAAATATTTAATATATATATTATTAATATATTAAAATAAATTTGAATAGACATGATCAAAGAAAGAACTATTGATTTTATAATTCATTCATAATCTGTCAATTATAAATATTATATAATAATTAACTATTGTGCGATGATTATTATAAACAATATTAATAATGCGAGTTATTGTAATTAGAAAATAACCGTAACGAATTAACTTGACAGGTCGAAGTTTGCAAAATTCATGATTGATATAAAAGCCATCGACTTTAGCCCCCATAACATGAATACATGTTAATGATGACGATATTGCGACGCGTCGCAGAATTCGATCTGAGAAGTGGCGGATTTTTTTTTTATTTTAGCAAGAATCCGGTTCGTCGCATTGCGTCACAAATAATAAAGTTATCCGTCGTAGCGCGTCGATGAGTCGATTTAAGCGGCGTCCGGTCATGAAAATAACATTAATTTTATATGGAGCATCGTCAAATCAATATCGATTCGTAATTTATGCAACATATGCGGCCATGAAGAGTGCACGATGCTATCCGCGGAAAGCTTTCACGGAAACGTGACGGACGCTTTCGCAACTAGACGGCCAAGAAGAAAAAAAAAAATTATATATAGGCAACGAAAGAATCTTCTGAAATTTTTCGACGCGTTTTCGGGTCAATCGAGGATACCTTATTAAAAAATAAATATTTATACATGCTCTTTTTTATTGTTATCGTTCATTTAGTGTGAAAAATCTATTATAATATTGCAAATTTTACTCTCATATAAATGTCATAATATTATTAGATAAATTTTAACATTTAATTTCTTATAAAAAAAAAACGAATGAGATTATTTCTAATAAGATTCACTAATAAAAAACAATTTCACAACATTGTTTACGGCGAATTAAAAATATATTTAGAACAAATAACACCTAAACAGTGTTTTTACGCAATATCCTTTACGTCCCCCGAGGGAAAAATATATTTTTTTTTGCATTAAAATTTTCTTATTATATTATATTGTGTCGGTTAGTTCTAACAAAGCGTGACCATTGTTGTGGTTAACAGTTGTTGTAATACACTTTGAACGTGTGAAAGATAATGTGCTATCAAATACCATTATAAAATTTAACGTATGACTCATATTAACTCGATTAAATGAATTTCATAAATATATATAATAAATATTTTTAAGTAATTATTTTTTTCCTATATTATAAAATTTACTTTTTAACAATACATTCATCCATTGGTATATATATATATATATATATATATATATATATATATATATATATATATACAGTATTTTATATAATGTTATATAATATATTTCTAATTAGATAATTAGTTTTAATTTAATATTATGAAAAATGAGAAGCGATTAGTGTATAAATATCTGCATTATATGAATATGGTATATAATATTATATATAAAATTAAATACATAATAAAAACAAAACAATGTAATTACATTATAACAACATATCATAATTAGTGCTCACTAAATTATAGTATGCCTACTTTTACTGAGAAAGACTATAAAAAAAAATAAAAGTAGTATGTAATATGCAAGTTGACCTAATACACGATATTCGTGCACGATTAGACGAGGAAATGTAAAAACTATAAATTTTTGCGTAAATAATTATGTTTTTTTTTTCTAGAATTTATTTTACTTTTCAGCAAGTTTCAGATATTATTTTCACTTAAAAACAGGTTTTAAATTTGAATTTAATTAATGACTACTGGTTATATATTATTGAGACTTATCAATTTAAACGTATTTATTATATATAAAATATTTTTTTACATTATTGAATAATTTTTATATAAAATTACAAATAAATATGGTAATTTTTCGAAAAAAATATAAGTAATATCTAAATAATAATATCGATAAAATATTTTACATATCGTTAGTCTGATGCAAATGCTTCCGAAAATGTAAATATTCGTGACTCTGCCGTTTATCGTGCGGAACCGATAATAATTGAACGTCTTCATCATCACGTTCATCATCATCGTCGTCGTCGTTATCATCATCGACATAATCGCATGCATGCCTATTTTGACGATTTTCTATCGATATCTTTTTTTTTTCGCAACCGAATTAACACCGGCGTCGAAGTTAATTATTATAACAAGTACATCTATAATTCACGCCGAGTTACGTTATATTCGTGGGCCGATTACGTGTGCGAATATGTTACAATTTCAATTTATATGACAATCATTTATTTAGACGATACAATAGGACCACGCTTATTGAATCATATACGATAAAATTAATCTATTTCTAAATCGAATTTCGATCATATAACGTGAGATTCGTTCTAAACGTAATATTAAATGTTATAAATAATCAAATTTTAATACTAGAAATAAATATATATATTTTTAATATAATATAATATTACTAAATTTACGACATACACTAAATGTATGACAGTTATGAATTTTGAATATCGTTTCTTATTAACGTATCACGTTTATTATTAATGTATTCTTGCACATTTTCATTGCTTTCATGTACAATACTAATGAAACATCATATTTAAACCATCATAAATTTTAATACGCAATTGAATTATCACTGATATATATATATATATATATATATATATATATATATATATATATATAATAAATATATGTATGTAAAATTCAGTGAACATTAAATATGGACACTTATATGTGAGTTTAAAAGTGAACTATCAAACACGTATCTTTAGTAAATCCTGGCTTCAAATAAAATTATTTTTGTGACTGAATTTATAGCATTGCATTATTAAAACTTGTAAAATTTATATTACACGTCATGTAAATGTAAATTATATTGTGGGAAATATGTATTTCATATTTTAAATTGTATTTCGTGTAAAATTATTATTATTTATATGATATCGTGAGAGAAAATGAACAGGAGTAAAGTTTATATTGTATTTATTTTAATTTAAAGAAAATCTTTTGTATTCAATATTTAAAGGTTTTTACGTGAAAGCAGAGATTCGATCGTTTTATGCAATAATAAATTAGAGTCACTCAATGAAATTCTAAATACATTCACTCTTGTTAAGCATATCTTCATCTTATTGAAAATAAACCTGATCATTTTATGGTACTGTTGTAAAATTTACAACACTGTGCAATTATGTATAAGTATCATAAAATTACCATCGTTACTTGGCAAATATTTTAATGCACTGATATGAGTATTTTTGTTTTAATATTATTGACATAAATCTTGAACTGATTGATGGTGATATATAATTTGAAACTATTATAAATATGGAAAATTTTATCGTTATAATAATTTTTTATACGAAGATGTATATGAAATAATGTTTGAAAATTGCTGTCAATTTATATCTTGAAATTAAGAGATCACGACTGAATTCTATACGAAATAGATTTGAGAAATAGGGCCATTGTGCCACCGCTTTTTAAACATTTATTGTTTTATTATGATGAACAATGACACAAATTCCATTTATTATCGATTTCCATTCATGATCAATCAGCACTTGAAATAAACGTACACACGAATATATATTTACATATTCGTAAATAATTTGTCTTGCATTTACATATGTTAAAGTCCGACCTCACGCCGGCTACTACAATTTCTATATATTGAAAAATCTATTTACTAACATCACGCTGAACCGGTGTTAATGTTAAAAACTGTCTGTCTGTCTGTCTATCTCGTTATGCATGTGTTGTTACAGTGATGATAATGATTACGATGATGATGGTCAAGAAGTATGATGATGAAACGGTGGTTCGGCGCTTTTTGTTTCTAAAGCCAAAGTCGTGCAAGGTGAACGAAAATTACATATGTAAATATCACGCTCGGTGAAAATGCGCCGAAATCTATTAAAATAATACACTTTAAGTTATTTATTAATGTTTTCTACGTGAGTATATATTGAACTATGTATATGCATAATTTGTTGTGATTTAATTAGATTTATATGTATATATTTATTATTTAAATTTTGAAAATATGTTTTGAATTAAACATTCAATAGTATATATTTTTTATATTTTAACTACATAATATTTATTAGTAAATTTTTAATTCAGAACAAATTTTAATAAAAAATATTTTCTTGAAAATAATTTATATCGCTAATAATTTATATAAATAATAAATCGTATATAATATAAAATGTGAAGTTGTTATTGAAAACAATAGTTAAAACGAACGTGTTTTAAACTTTTGCTATTAATCACGACTCGTCAAACGACCACTCATCGACTCGTCCGTGGCGGTTAACTTTTAACTCATTTCTCATTAATATTTATATTGTAAAATATTCAATGTGTGTATATTTTGTGTACGTGCAATTTAATGATATTTCTTAAAGTGATCCATTTGCGAAATTTTCAATTTGATCCGACACGTATTGTTTCGGACATCACGACTTGTGCGTTCACTTCAACACCTTTGAATTTCAATGCTGAAATTTAAATGGTGCTTATCAAAATAAATATTGAAATTTGTAAACAAAAAAAAAATAAAAAAAATAAGAGTTTGGATATATTTTTTTTTTTGTGTAGTAATTCATTGTTTGCTTGTTATATTTAATCATCGGTCCACTTTAAAATGTAAGAGTTATTAAAATGTATGTCGACAACTATTTAAGTTTGTTCTATTTCATGAAAATATATGTATCGTGTTGTAATATTATCAAAAAAAAAATGAAGGTTATCATTTATATATTTATATCTTATAGGCTTCACTTTACATTTTAAGTACTCTTATATATATTTTTTTATTCTGGCATATTATAATAATACATATGAGTAAAAATTTTTCTATTTTGCAATCATTTTGTACAGTTTTTTTAAGAAATATTTACATTTCAATTCTAAAATCGTCGATATCTATACGGAAAATAATGACATGAAAAATTCTTCGAAACATATTATTAATCTCAAATGTTATTTTTAATTTTAATAATATATTTGTTTACAATTTCTGGTATGAATATTAAAATGATAATTATCTGTATTATTTACATTTCTGTATGTTTATAAAAAGATTAAATTCAAGAGAAATATATTTTTTAATAATAGTATTGATTATTATTTGTTTTTTTTTTCGATTAAAACGATCTTAATATTTTTATCAATAATGATGTTCCAATTTAGACAATTCCCACGAATTATTTGATTATTTGTCAAAATTACTCAATAATACAGATCAAAATGGTAAAAGCGGGAAGTGTATTCTTTTTTCATATATGTGAAAAAAAATTAACAATACCAAAAGAAAAAAATAAAAAATAAAACCGATATATTTTACCGGTTTTATGCAATTCGTACGTCGTTTACTTAATCTGTATAGATATATTTTACATGTATATTATAATAAAAATGTGATTCTCACAAATTTATACAATTTCGCAAAACGTTTTCTTGTGATACTATAAAAACGGGATTTCGTTTTTGCGAAAATAAATCGTTTAATATTATAATGCAATACATATGAATAAATAAAATTTATGCAATTTATATCATATGAATTATTTTGTTAATGCAATTCATAAATAATCATGACGTTATATTCAAATATTAAGTTATGCAAATATTGAAAAAATTCTAAAAATATTTTTTTTCAATTTTGTTCCTAAATAATAGAAATTAAAGTTTTAATTATTTTCGGAAAATATAATCTTAAAATTGCTTTAAAATTTCTAAAATAGCGTTGCAAATTTTAAAGTATTTTTTAATATTTTAATTTTAGTAACGAATATGAAATAATAATTTTTGAAACCTCCATTAAAAATATTTTATAACCTAAAATGTAAAATTTTTATGATCTGTAATTTCAGTAATATGCAATAAAATGATGTGTACTGATTTATAATGTAATTGGAATGTTGCATTTTATAGAATATGTTGAAACGACGAATTATCTATTGAATATCTATCTGATTATGAAAATAACTATTTATAATCGAGTGAAAGCATATTAATTCCAATTCGTTTAAGCTTTTAATCTTCGGAAAAAAAAGATTGATTTTATCATGTAATTTAAAATTATATCAAATAAATGGAATAATTATGTTTCTTAATATAAAATATTTTTAATTAATTAAATTTGATATAAACATGCGAATTGAACTCACGACTTCATTGATAATTTTTTTTCTTTAACAAACATAACAAATCTCATATTTTTGATCATTATTATGAAAATAATTAACTAAAATAATAAATATTACATTTTAACGAATCTTGACATTTCATTCAATTGATTAAAATAAATAATTTTCAATTAATCTACGCAAAACTTCCGAGTATCACAAAGAGAAGTGTTAAAATCCCAGTGATTTATTAAGCTCGCGCCACACTTCCTACACGATTTCTTTGTGCTCCCGCTACCAACCGCTCTATTTATCTTTTTTCTTTTAAATTCTGATTATGACACAATGGTTGTTTTTTATACAATTGAGGGCACATCTCTCGTAATTAAGTCATTAATTAACGTGGAAAAAATCGAACCGTCGAAAAAGGTCATGCATATGAAACAAGGTTAACACCGTTAATTATGCAAAGCTTTATTCCATATGTGTACTTGTTTGTTTTATTTTATTATTTTTTATTTTTTTTTGGTTCTCTATGTTAATAATAATGGCGATAAATCGACGAAAAATTGAACTGACATTGTAGTAATCAACGATGATAAAACTAAATCCTTGAACGATTTCTTTTTGTTCGAATCGAATTCGAAAGAAAGAGTTATTATTTGTTTGAAACGCAGTCACGATTGTTCCTTATACGAATAAAAAAAAATAAAATAAAATCACTTATTATTAAAAAAGGATCGTCGAGATTGCGACAATATTCTAAATATTGAGTAATCTCGATATCATAATAATGTTTGGAAAAATCGAGCACGATTTTTTTTTAATGCTTTAAATGTGGATTGTTATCGAAATCGGTGCAAAAATTGCATATGATTTACGAGCATACAATGCAATTCTTGCAAATGTGATATTATATTATATATTTAGATATAATCTAAATCGCTTTTGTATTGCAAAATGTCTATAAATATTTGTCGATAAATCATTTGTCATTCAATAATATATCATATGAATGAATTGTATTCTTAGAATCGGTGCTCTATAAATTCAATTTGTGATATAATTATATATTGTTAGAATTATCTAAGTAGCATTTCAAAAAATAATAAGTATATTTTTTTAATTTGAGATTAAACTTGAACAATAATATATATTTTTTTACTCATTTTGTAGTACGAATAAAAAACGGTATTAAAAAAAAACTGAATATAAAATGGCGGACACCGAATATTTTATATTAATTATAATTATGTCGTTTTTTTTGAAGCACTTGAAATACGCAAAAAAAAGAGAACAAATTACAAACATTACGAATTAATTGAATTAATAAATGCATTTGTCGATCAAACGCCGTTTATGTTAAATATTGTGTCACAATCGTTTTTGCTCAATGCACGATTGATCGATTCGAAAGCAGTGTTCAATTGAAACGGCCACTCGATAATGCAGATTGTACGATAAAAATATTGCGCAATATTTATACGAGTACGCCGATGATGAATTCTAATTTTATGCACTATATATATAATATATATTAATGTTATTATTATTTGACAGACTCTATAATCAAATGAATTCATTAATCAAATATATTTTTTTTAATTATACATATATAATTAATTTCGTTTTTTTTTTGTATGTGAGAAATACATATATATTTGGATGAGTTGTTTTATATTAACATAATATTATGTTTATTGTATAGATCAAAGGTTAGTCAACTTGAAGATTGTTTATTTAAAATTCTGCATTCGTTTCAAATGTAAAGTACGTTTTACTGATTATTATCATAAAAATTCAGTTGATTGTACTTGAAATATTACACGGATCTATTTTGATGTAGTAGTAACATATTACGTTCATGTTTGATATAGAAATTAAATATTTAACTGTCACATTATATTAATTTTAAATTGATATAAAATATTATATACTTTTCATTATAAAAATACTATGAAATTATATTAATGTCTATAAAAATATGGTAAAATTAATTTATATATTTTTAATACTATATTTTTATAATATATGATATAACTTTTTTAAGATTCCAATTTATTCCAAATATAATTTAAATTTAAAATAATGAAAAAAATAATGAAAGAATGTATACTTATATAATTATCTATAATAACTTCAATTTATTTCAATTATTTATTATTATAAAATTTGATATCGAGCCATGTTATAATAATAAAGAGAATCATTTACGTAAATTTTATAATCGTGTACAGTAAAATTTTTAAATATTATGACACAATTATTTGGATTGAAAATGAAAAATCCCTGAACTTTAGGATGAAACCGACCCGTCGGTGAAAATTCAATTATATCATCGTTCCTTATATAGATCAAGTTCCACGAAAAAGCGCTCAACCTAGACCCATCTCACGTTCGAATAATACACCATCTTGATTCATATTTATATTTTTACGAGATTGTATTGTTGCTGTTAAATACAAAAACCGAGGACGTAATTAAAACACACACACACATATAAAATAAATAAATAAAATAAAACGAAATCACGATTACGTTTCGAAACGTCGACCTTTAACGCCGGTTAATTCGACATATTTAACAAAAGCGGATCATCGAAGATAGCTAAAGAGAATAATCTCGACACTTACTACCGTGTAATTGGCGTGACACGGTGAAAAATGTAATATGTAATCACTTATGCGAGTTGTTTTTTTTTTTCTCCAAATCTTGTAATCGTAATCGTGTAATCGGACCGATTTACGAAGGTGAAGGTGCAGTGCTCGTGAATTTACATGAGTTCTCAACGCGGGTTCGAATCCCTCGATTGTGATGATTGAACAAATAGTCTATTGTTAGACGAACATGGGCGTTGACGGTAGCAAATATATTCATACCATATTCTAATGGTTCGATGTGATTCGGAACGATTTTTTTTTTTGAAGGTTGTCGGAGCTTTTGAATCGAGACGTTTCGATTCGGCGAGAAAGCTTTTGACCCTGTTTGTTTCGACGATGTCGAAATATGACGTTTAATCGTATTAACGTTTATTTATGAATCGGTTCATATGAAGTTTTTAGATTAATATATTTTTTATATTGTGATTATGAAATATTTTAAGTATATTGATATTGTTAATAAATGTTATATCAATTAAAATATATAAAAATTTATTATTACATTTGCAAATTAGAAAATAAATCTAAATTTCAAAATGAAATTCTTTAAAATCAATATATATAATTTAAAAAATTTACCATACACTTTTATCTCTACAGATAATCATATATATTAATATAATAATAAGTAAAAAAAAATGTTTAAATCATGCACAATAACAACCTCTGTTTATCATTAAAATTATTGCCCAATATCAATATATTTTTACATAGAAATAGACCATAATTCGACGATACATTTGGGTCAATCCTAAGCAGGTCTTCTTCGATGTGATAGAGAAAAAAAGTCGATGACCTTTTTTTTCTAAAGTTATTGATGTTCGTTAGTTATTATGTTTTTTTTTATGGCGGCATATATCATTGAATTAAATTATATTATCAATTGGCGTATTATTGCACTCGTAAAATTATCTTAATTATACATATTGCAACTGTAACATTTAAGCGTTCGTCCTTTGAGATAAATTTTCAAAACATATGTTTCTTTTTTATCGATTATTTTAATGTTTTTTTTTTCATTTAGATAATTTAACCTTATTTAATTTGATATTTGCATGAACTTAACTAGTATATTAAAAAGTGTTGATGATTTATAATTAGTATCGTATTTTAAAATTTCAATTCTGAATAATGTATTTGTATACAGTGTAATCATTAATTAAATCTTTTAGAAAAGATATTGAAGTTTTACAGATAAAAAGTAATTAAATTTAATTTCTTTATATATCACATATTTAATATAATATGTAAAAATATTATATTTGTGATATATTTCATTATTGTAGTTTTTTCAATATGTAAATTTATGAAAATGATTATTCTATTTTTGAAGTATTGTGACAATTATTTTTTAATATAATACGAAAAATATGTACGATATTACAGAAATAAAATTTGTATTTTTTATAACTATTTTATCGTAAATTTTCAAGAAAATACAAAATATATATATTTATTAGTAAGTGAAAAAAATATAATTAAGACATTTGACATGATTTGTCATAGGATATTTATAATGCTATTTCCTCCAGAAAAATAGTAATAAACCGTAATGTTTTAATTGGTATATTTATTCTACTGAGCTGTAATTTTCTTCGGAAAATTATGCTATTATCCGTCATTATAAAGACCGTTCCCATAATACAAACATAATCGAGAAACGCGTCACGCGGTAAATGATTAAAACAATAAACACCTCTGGAAGCACGAGCTTTGCGGTCTGTAAAATTTGTGGTTTTCACCGTCCGTCATCGTGAAAATGGATCGAAACCGAAAGCTCGATCTAGATTTTCTCACCGATTTTTTTTTTTTTTTTGATTATGCTATTGCGCAAAACGAAACAGCGTTTGATTTAATTAACGATACTTTTAATTGGAGTCCAATTCGTGACGGCAATAACTGGAAGTCATAAGCAATTTCTTCTTTAAACATTTTACACGATTCGGCTGTTATCAGGGGTGAAAAGTCATATACTAATATATAATATAGAAATTTTCATCATAATCTATATATATATATATATATATATATATATATATATATATATATATATATATATATATATATATATATATATATATCAGTTATATGAAATATATTTTAATCATAGAATAAAATTTTCAATCTAAATTACTTTAAGATATATTATTGAGATATTTTTATATATTTCAGAGCATATTTTATTTTCAATATGTAATATAGTTTATAATCAATCCAATTCATCTGTGCAATGATGGATTTTAATCATTGAAATATTCAATCAATATTACATCCCTGATGTTATTACACGAAATCAATGTAACATAGTCGCCGATGATGATGGCCAATTAGAAGTATCGATCAATTTCCAAGTGTTTTGCCCTCGACATACACACACACACAGTCAATTTATTGCACAACTCGATTCGATCAATCCATCATCGTCGTTTTCGGTGGTGAGTAACAAGATCATGACTAGAAACTATCTTAAAAGAATTACACACACACACACACACACACACACATATGAATTTATAGACACGCGCGCTTACATGGAAACGCGTCAATATCCCATCGTCTTATTATCGGTCGTTTAGTTGCAAAACAGTCAGTATTCTATAGAAAAATTTACTATGCGAAATATGTGGCCCGTTGAAGCGCACCGCCCCCCACTTTGAGAACCTGTGGCCGATTTCAATGCAAAGCGCTCTTGTTTCGAAACGCCCACGGTCTCATCTTTAGTGCAACTATATAAATGTTGGATGATGATCCAGATTATTATCATTCACTCGCCGTATCCCAAGTGGTAATAGTCAAGTACACATATATTCATATTAAATATTAAAACGGTCATTTAATCGATTGTCTAATCTTAATATGTTAGACATGTCGAGTTAACCCCCTTAATCGAAAGCTTTGCGCACATTAAAGCTTCATCTAAAACTAATCTAATTAAAATTTTTATATAACATATTTTTTTAACATAATTAGATTATTTTCATATATTTCATGGAAAACATATGAAACATAGCATATATTTATTAAATAAATTATGTATAATTTTAGATATTTAATATTAAATGCAAACTTTTTCAATACTAATATTTAATAATAGTTTTAAATTACTGTATATGACGTAAATTTTATATAAAAATATTTTTTTTTCAATAATAATATAAAAGTGTTAATAATAGAAAATGAAAAACACTGTAAATAATAATTTTGATAATTATAAAAAAAATCAAATTATATGTATAAATTATTATTTTTTTATTTATAAATTAAAAACAATTTTCTTATATTGAATTTAATTAATTGGAAATATATAATAAAATTACAAATTATTGAAAATACTAAATTAAGAAAATTAGAAACATTTAAGTTTTATACTAATAAAATATTAATTGTTATTATTATATTTTAATTTTCAGATAAACTTGTGGAATTTTTCATTAATTATATTAATAATTCATAATGAAGGTGAGATAATATACATTTTATATTAGTATAAAAAAATCTATATTTTTAAAGATATCAATTAGTGTTTAATATTTAAACCTTATTGTAGTTAATACTACTTTTTTTAAAATATATTATATAAAATTATTTATATTAAAAAAAACAATTTATTTAACTGTAAAAACGTTAATTTCATTTATTATATAATAATATTTTTATTTTTATTAACAAATGAATAAAAGTTTCTTTTTTTAATATGATTTTTAATTTAGTTCTTAGCAGCAGCGCTGGCGATTTCTTGCGCATTAATCGTAAGAGCAGAGCCTCCGGTAAATCGCTATTTGCCACCAGGACAAAACTCACCATCCCAAAACTACGGAGCACCCCAAAAACCTTCATCTCAATACGGTGCACCCCAAAAGCTTTCATCTCAATACGGTGCTCCTAGCGCACCATCTTCACAATACGGAGCTCCATCGTCCCAATACGGTGCACCAAGCGCCCCATCTTCCCAATACGGAGCTCCATCGTCCCAATATGGTGCTCCAAGTGCTCCTTCTTCTCAATATGGCGCCCCGTCGTCCCAATATAATGCTCCTTCGTCTCAATATGGCGCTCCTAATGCTCCATCTTCTCAATATGGTGCCCCAAGTGGCTCCTCATCCGATTACTCCTCATCTTCCCATAATGGACAAACCCAAGCTCTATTCTCCAGGTAATTTTAATTTATATATATTAATATGAGAATATAAATTAATAGGAAACAATCGAAAAGTATCGGACGACTAATATTATATTTATTTAAAAAAATAGAATAATTTTTTTAATACAATTGCTAAGATTGGCATTCAAAAATACTAAACTTTTTTAATATAGTGATCCATCATTTTCGCCTATACGTTAGACAGTTAAATAATTATTATGTTAGAGATGATTATACATTATATATAGTAAATAATGAATTATATTGTTAATTATGTTTTAGTGGCAGCAGCAGACCATCTCAAAATTACGGTGCTCCAAAGCCATCCCAGAACTACGGCGCCCCTTCTCAAAGTTATGGTGCCCCCTCAAGACAATATTTACCAGCCAACCAAGGCTACGGTGGTAATGCTGATGAATACAACGTAAGCTATAATTATTATATTAGTTTTTTTTTTGCATATTTTCAAATTAATAATCGAATTATATTTATAGGAACCAGCCCACTACCAGTTCGAATATATGGTAAAAGACGAACATTCTGGAAACGATTTCGGTCATCAAGAATCAAGAGAAGGTGATAAAACTAACGGAGAATATTACGTTCTTTTACCCGATGGCAGAAAACAGGTAAAATATCAAAATATTAAAATTCAACGTTTTTAATTATAATTAAATTCATAAATAAATTGATTTACTTTCGAATTATTTCAGACCGTTAAATATGAAGCCGATGAACACGGATTCAGACCAAAAATCACATATGAAGACGTCGGAAACGGATATGGACGCGGACCTGCCAATGGAGGATACTCTTCTGGACCAGCCGGTCCTTATTAAATTATTAAAATATACCATATATATCACATGAGCCTCGTTTTTACGTTACCATAAAATTAGTCAAGTCATCTAATATATATGTTTATTTTTTTTCATACTTAGCAAAAATTATTTATTACCACTTATTATTTTTCTTTTTATTTTTCATTTTTCTTTTATTTTTCATTCACATCAAGAGGCTTTGAATAGTATCTTTTTATTCTTAATGTTCTAGTTGACGACATGGCCATTCCGTTAAGGTTTAGAGTTAGATTAAGTGCCACGAATACAATACGAGTATTGTATGTATATGTATACATCTATATGATTTTAAATATGTATTGTGTACAAATATGTAATATTTATTAATATCAAATTGAAAAAAAAATATATACGTATAGCGCGATATTACGCTGAAAACGTTACTTCTTTGTTTCATTTCATAAATCAATAATTATAAAATTAAAGTAAAAATAACGTATAATTCTAACACATTTTTACAAATTTACACATTTAAAAAATCTTTTAAAATTGATTCATAATCTAAAAAAAATGTTACTTAATAATTTTACAAAATTAAGCTCTTACAATTTATTACATTTTTGAAATTTCTATTAATTATATTATATTAATAAAGAAATCAAAAATGAAGATTATTTATAATGTATAATGTTTTAATTAATTTAATATCAACTTTCTAACATGTTTTTCATCTAAAATAATCAATAATATAAACTTATTAAATTACAAATGAGTTAGTAAACATTTGCGTTATCATCGAAAAACTTCATTTTTAACTTTATTTAGTTAAAAACTTTTTATAAATATAATTTTTGGTTACATTAATACTACATCTTTAACATAATTTTAATTTATTTAAATTTAATAGTAATGTATATAAAGGATAACAGGCTCTAATTCCCATGGTATTTGCTAAATTAACAAAAAATATATATATATATATAATTTTACATATTATTGACGAAATACTTTTATTTATTTTAATTATCTTATAAATTTGAACAGTGATACAAAAAAATGATATTCAATAGAAGTAGATAAAATCTTTAACATGGTTAATTTATTTTATTCTAAATATTTGATTTACTTTTATCTTATTTATTTTATATTAGTTTTTTTTTCAACATATCAAAAATAAGATTGATTGTAAAATAACACCTTTTCGAGAATGTTCATCAAAAAAAATGCGTTTCAAAATATGAGAAAAAAAAATAGACAACTTTAAATGAGAATATACCGATATGAGTGCACATACACACACATTTTATTTTCGCGCCAAAAATTCAACGATGATACGAATCTAATCGATTCCCGAGCACGAACTATTGCGAAAATGCAACATCACGGTATATATATATATATATATATATATATATATATATATATATATATATATATATAATAGTGTGTGTGTGTGTGTGTTATACTTTTTGGAATCGCACTTTAATTATATCTCGGTACTTTTGCCATATGCGATTATGCGAACACGTTTATATATTACTCGTTTGTCTATTTGTTTATTTATTTATTTGTTGGGAGTTTTTTTATTTTTTTTTTATAATTTCCAATTCGCTTTTTTCCGAGACGTATCGTTCACCGGAAGACGATCGTTCGCGTTAAATGAAAACGTCGAATAGCACGATTTTCGGTAATGATAGCCGTACAATGAAAGTTTTTATTTTATTTTATTTTTTTTGTTATGGATAAGTAGTTGTAAAATCGAATGAAGTGATGTAATAAGAATCGAGATGGTTAATCGTATTGATAATTGAGGTCATATTGATTTCTTTCAATTTATATATTTTTTTTCGATCTTCTCAATTTCCACTTTGATGATTATCTGCTTGATTTTCAAAAGATTATAATGATGTTTTTTTTAAATATCCATTTTTTTTTGTAAAAATAGTAATTGAAAATATGAAACTAAATTTTTTACTCAAACTATAAAATATGTATATAATATTTTAAATACATATCTAAATTTTCATATACTGAACATAGTTAATTTTTATTTGTTATATTTAATTTAATATTTAAATATTTAATTAGTCATATTTTGAACTCCATAATCTAAATTTCTATATTTTTTTTAATATACAAAAATCTAACCGTTTATTATTAAAATTTTATAAATGATTAAACTTTTTTCGTAACATTTAAGATCAAATAAATTCATTAGTGAAAAATAAATATATACTATATACAATTGAAATGTAATGATTAATTGCATTTGATAATTATAATATGAATATAAAATTAAATTTATCTATATAATTAATCATAAAAAAAATATTTAATGTATTTACTATAATTACTTAAGAGATCTGTAATTAGTTATTATGTTATTCGAAAAGATAATTATATTTGCTATTTTGAAACCTGAAAACGTTACAATTAAAACATTAAGAAAAGTATGATAGAAAATATTTTTTTATGAGATAATCCTCATAACCCAAAAAAATAAGAATGTGGAAACGCCATAAAAACATCGATAATTTTTAAATATGTTATTCAATCGGTGAACATAGTCACGCCAAATCATCATTTTGCTAAAATTATATTACAGACGAAAAAAATAAAAAATTAAAAACGGAACGTGAAAGAATGAAAAATCGAACATAAATAGTGTATTTTATACGATTATATATTAACGGCAATTAAAACGAAGACGATGAAATATTTATTAAGCTCCTGTGTTTGAAATTATATATTCGAATAAATATTTATTGCCGTTTAAAGAAGGAGTTATTAAACATTTTTTTTTATAAAAATATAAAAAATAAAATATTTATATTTATTTATAAAGAAAAAAATATATAAAGGAAAAATTTAATTTTTTTTTCTATAACCAATAAATCGCTTTTAAAACTTAATTTAATATATTTTTTTTTCATATTAATTTCATCACAATTAATCTTTCAACATTCGACTGGTTAACCGTCGCTGAGTTATCGAAATTAAAACGAAAGAAATCGCTAATTAACCGCGAACGTTAATTAATATTAACGGACGACTAGACCGTTTTGTACGCAATATATACAATAGAAAATATCTCGTTAACCGCGGCAATCTATCAAAAATAAAATAAAAGTGTATATAAATAAATATATATATATATATATATATATAAAAGGAAAAAAAATCAACATGTCGCAATGTACATATATTATAATATAAAACATATCCGTAACAGAGTTTCGACCTCGAATTCTAGAACCTTTCGCCGCTTTTGTATCTTCTTCCTTGTTTTAAAAAAATGTGTACTAATTTATATGTGTATGGCATAATCGTTTTTGTTTTAAATATTTATGTTTTTTTCCATTTTTTATTTATTTATTTATTTTTTTGTAAAAGACGTTGATCCGTTTCGTTAAAGATAAATAAAGCTATTGGCCCTGAATTAGTTCGAACGTTTTATTGTACAATATAAGATAAAATATCTAACAATAGAATGTTTTATTTATATTATATATATATAAAATTAAAATATCTATATTATACAAAATTATATTGCTGGAGGCTATTATAAAGAGAATCATTTTGCTAACATCTCATATCCAATACATAATAAAAATATATAAACGTTGATATACAACAGTATAATATTGATAATAATATCCTGACACCATCTAAAATCGTATTTTTGTTATCTGAACATAGTTTTATGATATTTTAAAGTTAAAATTTTGAAATATAATTAAAAAAAAAATATATACATTTTAATACAAATATATAAAAATAAGTTATATTAATATTTAAGTAACAAAAGGAAAAATTATAGTATTCATTGATACTTTAATTTATTTTCGTATCACTCATCCATAATAAAGTGTATGTTTATTTTTATTTATATTATTTATGATATTTTATTAAAATTTATAAGTATACTCGAAATTGAATTATTATATTACCTTGATAATAATTTTAATGCTGTATTATATAGAATACGAATGCAAATAACATCAGACATAAATATTAATTAAGCACAATTACTATAAATACAACATAAATTTTATTAAAGTTACATATTACTGACAATGCATATTTTTTATTATTAAATTTTTAGTTGATTATAATATAGTTTTCAAACTATGACTCTGTTTCATATTTGCTTCGAATTAATTACATTATATTTCTTGAATTATTAAATATAGCAATCTTTCTATGTTGTTTATTTTTAATTTTCATATTGTAGATTTTATAATTTATATTTATTTATTCATAAAATTAATTTTTATAATATATAATTGAAATACATACATAAATATGAATTTGATGAATAAAAAATTGTAAATAAAGTATTAAATGGTGAATGGTGAATATATGAAAGATGTACTATAAATTGAAATATAGTAAGAATTGCCTGTAACACGTATACAACATCGATTAATTACGATTCTCACAGTGCGTCATCTTTAAAATGATTGCAAAATGTTATAGTGTTCTCAAATATATTTAACCTGCTAATTTGTCTATATCTAATATCGTGTACGAATATTCGCATTTATACGCTTACAAACATAAAAATGAACTATTATTATAGTACGGTCAAATAAGATATTTTTGGAAGAATGTCGAGAGGGCAGAGTTTTTTTACGGAAATGTATACTAGACAACGAGGTTAATAAATGCTGAAAAGTTGCACCCTGTAGAGAGGGAGCTTCCCTCCGAAATTCACGAAAAACCTCCCAAAATTTGACCGTTTTTTAGTTTTTAGGATTTTTCTCCAAAACTATAATTTGGATTGAAAAAGTGCCGATGAATAAATTATTCCTCATTAAATTCTACAGTTAAAATGTTCTATTCATTATTTGCGTAATTGTTATCAGTTTCTCGTAAAAAGCGCTCGAAAATAGGCCTAAAATGGACCTCTCGACCAAAAATTCTCGTCGCGCGGTTTTACCGACGATTATCTCAAAACGTATCAATTTTACGGGGGTATCGAAGAGGAAAAAAGTTGTAGAGCATATCCTCTTCTATTATAATCAGTTATTATATTTTATATTAATTGTTTCAGTTTTCTTAAAATTACAATTTTCCCGAACTCGATCCGACGATTTTTTACGTCACTCCGACAATCAAATGCATTTTTCGGGAACAAAAAAGCGAGAGTGTAAAATTTTTTTTTGTAAATATATAAATAATTTTAAAACAAATAAGAATCCGAAAAGCAATATCCTCTTTAGAGGGAGCTTCCTCCCACATTTACCGAAAACCTCTCAATATTTAACTTTTCTTCAGTTTTTCGCTTATATCTCAAAAATTATCACTCGGACTAAAAAGATGTTTATAGAAGAAATATTCCTCTTAAAATTCTACATTAAAAATGTTCTATTCATAATTTGCGTAATTGCGTTATTTTTTTCTAACGAAGCCCTCAAAGTAGGAGATGTCGCGTTAGCAAAAAAAGTGCTTTTGGAGTTCGCGATAAATATTTCGAAATCTATCAATAATTGGCTATTTTTATTTCATACATCATAAAGAACAGGATTTTCTCTATACGATCCAGAAGTGGCGCCCGTTTGACCCCCCTGGAACGGTTTTTGCGCGCCCTCAAAGTTAAGATTTTTTTTCGCGATTGCACGCACCACGTGCAAAATTCCATTGAATTTTGGGCATACTACCTGCTATGGGATTAGTAACCTTTTTATACCTAAGAATGTACTCGTAAATACTTTTTTTTTAAATTAAAACTTATTTACTATTTCGATGTAAATTATATATTATATCAATATAATTATTTAAAAATATTAATTTAAAAAAATAATAATTTTGTTATAAAAATTATAATTTTTAAATTTTAAAACCAACCCATAAATATTAAAGCATTAAAAAATAAGTATAAAGAACAAAAAAAATATGGATATTTTTTTTTGAAAATTAATAAATTTTACATTATGTTTAAAAACGACGAATACACATTAGCTCGCATACTTCAGGTTTTTGATTTCTGCACTAAGGGATTTGTTGACTTTCTTTACTATTGTATACAATTGAAAAATATATCTTTACAGTCTTTCCAACAATACATAGGCAATAAAATAATGTTGTTAAATTTATTTATAATCATTTGCGGGTTTCTTTATGTTATTCATTATATTATAAACAGTTTTGTCATGTTATTATGTATTACACTCAATAATAACGATTGTTATGTTTATTATTGGACATTGTGATAATTCTATTATAGGTGGTCAGCTTTATTAAATCTACAGAATTGTAATTTGTATTAAAAGAATAATACAAATTACAATTCTGTAAATTAAAGAAAAATAACAAACTATATTCATTATCATACAGTGAATTTTATTAACGGAAAGATATTGTAAAGATACGTACTTATTAAATATTCTTTCATAAATTTTATATTTCAAGGAATATATTTTAACGGTATATTTTTAACGGAAAAAATGAGCATTTAAAAAGCGGTTTATTTGAGAAATTAATTTTAGAAATATATTTCTACATGCCTATATTCCTAGAATATTTGTATTTAGTTTATTAAAAGAAAAAAATATTTTGGATTAAATAAAGTTAACTCTTTGTACGTAGGTCTTTTTTCTTTCATAGATCCTGAGATTGCGAGTCGTTTAATCTTCTGATAGGCACATTTTTAAAATAACTGTGAGAACTATCATAGTAAAGTCGATCATCTGCATGGTATTAAATTTGTTTTAGCATCTTTTTTACAGCTGTTAAAAAGTTGTTTCCTTATCACAGATATAAAACAGTAAGACAAAATTCCATAAAGGAAAAAGAAAAAGAATTTTTGGATATATATATATATATATATATATATATATATATATATATATAAATTTTATTTTCATATATTTAAAATTATATAAATTTTTAAATCTGTTTTGTATTATCATGCAACTTAGACGTAAATGTAGAAATATAAAAATATATGTATTATTATAAAAGTTAATAATCTTCATATCAAAAGTTTTTTCAATATATATAATGGAATTAACTTCTCGATAAAATATGTAAAATATATTTTTAATAACACATCTTTTATTTATCTTTCGTTCTAACAAGTTTTCAAGAAATAGAAACTCAAGCTAGAAAAAAATATTTATAATATCTAAAGAAAGAACTTTTGATTTATTATACGTTAACTGATATGAAATTTTGTATAATTAAAAAGAAATGCATTTTCGAAATTTACAAAGAAACCAATGGATGCTAATGTTAAAAGATTATTTTATAACCCGTAATCCTTGTCTTTTGTTGAATGGTTGTAAAAATATCTTTTGAAAACGGCTTTAACATTGAATAGACAACTATAACAATGAGCGAGTAGTAAGTAGTATGCCCAAAATTCAATGGAATTTTGCAC
The DNA here is from genome assembly GCA_024500535.1 of Leptonema lineaticorne. Classification (NCBI taxonomy): domain Eukaryota; kingdom Metazoa; phylum Arthropoda; class Insecta; order Trichoptera; family Hydropsychidae; genus Leptonema; species Leptonema lineaticorne. The sequence continues at coordinate 5,567,281 of JANIJI010000016.1, read as the reverse complement.
GTGGTGCGTGCAATCGCGAAAAAAAATCTTAACTTTGAGGGCGCGCAAAAACCGTTCCAGGGGGGTCAAACGGGCGCCACTTCTGGATCGTATAGAGAAAATCCTGTTCTTTATGATGTATGAAATAAAAATAGCCAATTATTGATAGATTTCGAAATATTTATCGCGAACTCCAAAAGCACTTTTTTTGCTAACGCGACATCTCCTACTTTGAGGGCTTCGTTAGAAAAAAATAACGCAATTACGCAAATTATGAATAGAACATTTTTAATGTAGAATTTTAAGAGGAATATTTCTTCTATAAACATCTTTTTAGTCCGAGTGATAATTTTTGAGATATAAGCGAAAAACTGAAGAAAAGTTAAATATTGAGAGGTTTTCGGTAAATGTGGGAGGAAGCTCCCTCTAAAGAGGATATTGCTTTTCGGATTCTTATTTGTTTTAAAATTATTTATATATTTACAAAAAAAAATTTTACACTCTCGCTTTTTTGTTCCCGAAAAATGCATTTGATTGTCGGAGTGACGTAAAAAATCGTCGGATCGAGTTCGGGAAAATTGTAATTTTAAGAAAACTGAAACAATTAATATAAAATATAATAACTGATTATAATAGAAGAGGATATGCTCTACAACTTTTTTCCTCTTCGATACCCCCGTAAAATTGATACGTTTTGAGATAATCGTCGGTAAAACCGCGCGACGAGAATTTTTGGTCGAGAGGTCCATTTTAGGCCTATTTTCGAGCGCTTTTTACGAGAAACTGATAACAATTACGCAAATAATGAATAGAACATTTTAACTGTAGAATTTAATGAGGAATAATTTATTCATCGGCACTTTTTCAATCCGAATTATAGTTTTGGAGAAAAATCCTAAAAACTAAAAAACGGTCAAATTTTGGGAGGTTTTTCGTGAATTTCGGAGGGAAGCTCCCTCTCTACAGGGTGCAACTTTTCAGCATTTATTAACCTCGTTGTCTAGTATACATTTCCGTAAAAAAACTCTGCCCTCTCGACATTCTTCCAAAAATATCTTATTTGACCGTACTATTATTCGCAACGAGAAGAACGATTTCGGTATTGATTTATCTAGTATTTATTTCGATATATTTTTTTCTTCGTTTTCACGTTTTTTTTTCGCCTTTCGTATTATTCTTTGTATTAAGTCACGATTTTTTTTCCTTTGTACTTCTCGTCCAAAAAAAAAATCCCGGTGGCTGATGGTCGCATTACGAAATTCATCCATAAACTTGATTTACGATAAATACTATAAATTTTTCGATTTTTTTTCGTTCTGAATGCGTGTAAAACGCACAAAAACACAGTATCTAAATCAATATCGAAAGCCTTCCAATAAAAAGATTGATTCGAAAAAAATTGGCCCATTATGGCCTTTACCGCTTTGATCTTAAATTTGTTATATAATTTTCCTAATTGGATCAACGATATTTATTGCCGTAATTATAGTATTTTTAATATCATCATTGCGAAGTCGAAAATATATACGTCTGTTTAATTTTATATATAATAAATGAAAACAGTGTTGTTTGAATAAAAAAATGATATTTAACAAAGATAAAATAACCGGAAGAAATGATTTAATAATACGGTAATTTTCGTAAATTATACAAAATGGAAATTCCATTTTTGAAAAAAAATATATCATATTTAACTAAATTAATATCATTACATTACAAATATTTTCATAATAAATATATATATATATATATATATATATATATATATATATATATATATATAATGCTTTTATTATTATTTTAAAATTCAATTTTCTATATATAATATTTGAACAATTTTCAAAAGTTATTTTAAAATTCTCTTTTTCATATATATTTATTTATTAAATATTTTTTTAATTTTTACAATCAAATATTTCGTTAAAAGTTTCTTTTCTTGAGTAATTATAATTTTATTTAATTACAATGGATATTTTTCTCATAAATTAAATATTTGCTAATTACAAACTAGTATAAAATCTTGAAGTAATAAATCTAAAATTTAATTAATTAATAATTATTCATAAATTAAGTTAAAATTAAAAATATTTATTAGGAATGTAATAGTAAGTTTATTTCAAAATCTCTTCAAATACTTTTTTTCTGTTTTTTTTCTTTCATAATTTTTTTTTATAAATATTAAATATTTTATTATAAAATGTTAAAAAGAATACAATATCTAATGCCTAGTTAAAATATATGACATATAGTAAGCACATTCAATCTTATGATTATTTAATAATATTAATTTTTATTTATATAATTCGCCAATTTATAATAAAAAAAATCACCCATATATCATTCGTAAAATATAAATTTTGAAAATATTAAAGAAATATTTTAATTTACGATTTAACCGTCCTCGTACTAGCTATCGAGTTAATATTTAAAAATATGATCGGTCAGTTGCAAAACGTTAAACACATACACATTTCGTTGTGCATTATACATGTTACGTTTAATGCATAATATTTTTTTTCTATCTCTTTCTTAAATTCGTGTTACTTCAATACACGTTCATTTTTTTTTAACGCGAATGTATTGGCGTCCCTGCGCATAAACACGAATCTGTCTGTTTGTGTGTGCGTTTCGCGAGGAAAACGCAAACTCGTCTAAAATGTGATCTCGTTTCGAAACTTCACCATCTCATCATCATCACTAGAGAGTATATAAGATGCTCGATTGATACAAATTTGCATCATTTAATTTTTGCTTCTTCAGTGGTAAACATCGAATATACTGTTTTCTATAAAATAATTCATAAATATACATTTTGTTCGTATTGTATAATTCGCGAGTGTTTTTTTTTTTAATTTTTCCGTGTTTTCTTTATTTTAAATATTAAAGAAAATCTGCTTTTAGACTTTTTTCTTTTCATTTTATTATTTAAAAAAAATATTGTTACAAAATATATTTTTTTTTGTAGATCACTTTTTTATTTAACGGGTTCCTCATTCTTATTTTTTTTTTCACGTTATAGAATATTTCAAAATCCCTCAAAGTTGTAAATATTTTAGATCCGTTTAAAATCGTATTCATCAAAAATATAAAATATTTTTTGTAAATATAAAGAAATATAGTTGAATATTGGAAGAAAATTTTTCAAATTTATTTTTTTTGTTATTTCAGATCTTCCAACTTTAACGATTTAAATTTATACTGTGAACATGAAGGTATATTTTTCCAAAATTTTTATCACAATATGTAATATGAAAAATATAGAATGAAATAGTATAAATTTTATTTTTGTTTGTATTACAGATACACGTCAGTTTGTTGGTATTGACTTTGGTTTTGGCCATTTCAGCAGAACCACCAGTTGGAAACTATCTTCCTCCGAATCAAAACACTTTTTCAGCTCCTTCTCAAAATTACGGTGCACCTCAAAAGCTTTCATCTCAATATGGAGCTCCAAACAGTGGATATAATAGGTATTTAAATTTAATATAATGCTAAACCTATATATATTTTATTTAAACTTTTATAAGTTTTAACATCATTTTTAAATTAAAAATATTATTTAGCTTTTATGATACTCAAAAAATATATCATAATATATACAAATAATTTATAGAATCAAAATATTTAGTTTCATTAATTTATATAATATTTTATAGACCTTCTCAATCTTATGGAGCTCCATCTCAAAGTTATGGCGCACCTAACGGTGGATATCGTGAAGAATACAATGTATATTTAAATAATAATTTCAATATATTAAATAATATTTCAAATATTTTAAAGTATATTTTTAATTTGTCAGGAACCAGCAAATTATAATTTCGAATATATGGTGAAAGATGATCATTATGGCACAGATTTTGGACATCAAGAATCGAGACAAGGATCGAAAGCTCAAGGTCAATATTATGTAGTACTTCCTGATGGAAGAAAACAGGTAATAGCTAATATTAAATAATAACATTAAAATGGTTAAAAAATTAAATATATATTCTTAATTTAAGTTCATAGCGACATCTATCAAATCATATTCGAACTATATATATTTTTTTAATATAACGTTTGATATTAATATAATTTAAAATAGTAATTTAGTGAATATGCTAATTAAGAAAAATATTTTTCAGATCGTACGATATGAAGCTGATGAAAATGGTTACAGACCCGTGATCATGTATGAACATGTAGGAGGTGGTTACGGAAGTGGTCCTTCAGGATATTCAGGAAATTCCGGATATCCTTCAGGACCCTATTAAAATGCATCAAGAGAATCTCACATTAGTTACTCGGCGATCGAAGGCTCTAAATTTTTTTGCATTTACCACTGAAAAATAGTATAGATTTAACTCAATTCGAGTTAAATATTCTTTGCATCGAATGTATTTAAGTTATATTAACATCATTTTAAATTTTAAGACTTGTATATAACTTATTTCGTTTAGTCGTGTCGACTGATTTTGTTTTTATTTTATTTTATTTTAATTTTTTTATTTGGATGGATTTATTTTTGTATAATGCGATGATGAAATTTTTTGTGCCAGATGTGAGAAATTGATTTTCTCTCTAATTAAATTGTAATTTCTTTAATTTTATTATACTATATGCTGTCTTTGAATAAAAATCACGTTTATTGTGATTTAATAAATTTGAAGATGTTGAAAAATATGTTGTGTTTTTAATACTCCTTAATTTGAAACGAAATGATTTATCATTTATTTTATAAAAAAGTGATACGTATGTCCATTTAGAAAGATTGATTTTTCATATTAGAAAAAAAACAAGATGAAATAAATTTTAAATATTTTATTAAACACGTTCGTTTTTTTACGAATTTAAAATTATCAAATTGATTTATAAAAAATAAAGAAAAAGTATAAATAAAATAATATTGTGCTCCAAAACAAGTGATTTTAGAGTCAATTTGTAACTGTTTAGTATAAAAGAAATATAAAAAAAAACAGTCCACAATCGGGCAATTTAACATACAAATTATTAATTTTAAATTATTAAAATAAAAATAGAGCCTTAAAATATGTCATCATCAGCTTTAAAATATCCTGACGAAACGTCCGAATTTATCATACGTGAAGAGGGGTCCTTTGAATTGTTCCAATCTAAAATTAAATATTTTATTTATATTAAAAACAAAAACAATTAAATATTAAATTTATATATTTGATAAATATTACCTAGCACTTCTGACAGGGGCGCGTAGACGTTGAGATTTATATTTGGCACTAGCTACGGCATTTGATATGGCAATGTTTGGCGTATCATCATCAGCAGCAGGAGTTTCAGTGGCATCCTATAATTTTACGATTTAAATGAGATAATATTTATATCGTTTAAAATTAAAATGATTTAAAATTGTTCTCATACTTCAATTTCTTCTTGTGGAGTAAAATCTGGAGCGAGTTCAACATCGGTATTTTCTTGTGCTGGTGGGTATGCGGCATCTACTTGAGCTGGTGCTCCATATTCTTGAGCTGGTTGAGCTGGAGCTCCATATTCAAGAGCTGGTTGAGATTCGGCAGGAGCTCCATAGCTATCCAAAGCTACTTGTCTTTGGCTGGTGAATCTGATTAAAAATTTACAATTATAATGTAAGTTATAAAATAAAATGATTTTTTTTCGATGGTTATTACCTTTGGAAGGCCGGTTGGTTGAAGTTTTTAGTTCTGCTAGTTCTGCTTGATGGAGCCGTCAGTCTTCCAAATTGTTGATTGAAACCGCGATTGAAAGAACCGCTTCTTGGTGCATTGAAAGCTTGAAGTTTGGCGGGTCTAGGGTTTGATCTGAAGCTATTTACGGTTCTTTGTCTTTGGAAATTTGGTTGAATAAGTTTAGCTGGTCTTGCGTTTGCGAATTTGGGACCTCTGCGAGCAGTGAATCTTTGGCTTTGGAAACCTGGAAATACTCTGAATTCTTGAGCGGCTTCTGAAGCGGGAAGGCCTAAAAATAATTATGATAATTAAATATTTTTATAAAATATTTAAAATTTTCATACGATATATGTATGAATTACCTTGAACTGAAAGATCTTCTTCTGGGATAAGAGGGGTGATTGTAGCGTCTTCAGCTGGAATATCTTGTTCTTGTTCAACTGGAATATCAGCGGCAGGTACTCCGTATTCCAAGAATGGAGTAGTGGCTTCGGTTGTCGCAAGTTCTCCAGTATATTGAATTTCTTCTTCGGTCACTTCAACATCGGCATTTTCTTCAGGTGCTCCATATGAAATAGGTTCCTAGTAATATCGTAATACGGTTTAGTTTTGTTTTTGTTTTTTTTTTCTCGAAACACTTATTGGGTAATTAATCTAAATTATTGTGTAATATCTGTAATTCGTCGGAGACAAAAAAGGAGTGCGATGATACGAATTTTAATTATGCAAAACGTGTGCCGCGTGAAAATTAATTTGAATATTTGGCAATCGACATTTTGATTTACGCGGTATGAAATTCGATAGCTTTTTCATTTACGAGCCATTACAGCTTAATGGGTCATATTTCAATTTATTTGATTTTATAATTGTGGGTGTGTTATGATGAATTCTTAAATAATTTATATAGTCGACACAACTATTTTTTTTTTCCAATTGTGATATAAATAATAGGAGTAAATTATTTTAAAATTAATACAATATATAATTTAATTCATATATTCGTCAAAATTTTTAATAAAATTTTTATTCTCACCATGCCTTTTAACTAATTAAATCAAATTTCTTATAAAAAAATATTTGATATAACAATTTCAATCCTTTCTATTTGGAAATTACGTTTAGATTATTTAATTTTAAATATTAAAAAGTGAATTTTATATATAAAAAAATAAATAATATGTATAAGTAGTAATCGCTAGACGAAGTGCCAGACACGGTTCAAGTTCACTTACACGTGTGACGATTTATATTTAACAGTCATTGTCTAGCAAATCGTTTATTATTCTCATGTTGTTATTGTCGATTTCATCACAATACGTTAACCGTGTGTCGTATTACGTAATATTTTTACGTGATCTTGTTTTTATGAATGGATGAATACAAACATATAATTTGCATATATCGTAAAAATACCAAGCAGAATTTAAATACCAAATTTGCTAAATGCGTAATAATTTATATTAGATGAATTATCATATATATATAATATTTTTTTTTTTTGTCACTAGTTGTACATAATATGCGATCGAACTTAGATTTCATATTTGTATGATAATTATTGGCATATCTAATAATACTTCAGAGAAAAATGAAAGGTTCATTAATAGTTTGATGACTTGATTATACAAAGAATATCGATTCTATTTTTTTTTATAAATTATAGAAATTTCAACAATATTTGAAAAAAAATTACATTCAAGAGATATGAATGAGTGGTTATATAAAAAACCCAAATTCTATATATATATATATATATATATATATATATATATATATATATATATATATATATATATATATATATATATATATTTTAATACAGAAAAAATATATGAAACCATTAATAAAAATGGTGAAATTTCGATGAAATATTGATATTCTTCAAAAAAAAAAATGCATACCGCATACTGCGAAAATAAATTATTTCGCCATTTTTCTTTCTACGGCGATCGTGTAGCGTCTCTATTTTTAAAAAGGACTATTACAACACGTTAAAATAGTCTTGTAATAAGCGAAAAAAAAAAGTTAATTAACGACGATTTCGCACTCGATTAGCGTCGAAAAAAAAAGCGAGTCAAAAATTTACAACCTTGAGACGATTAGTTTCGCAAATGAAATCGCAATATTTCACTTAACGCATTGAACGCCCGAACAAAACGGGCGGAACGATTCCCCTTTTGTACGAATCGTAATTAATTATGTATGTTTTTTATTTATTTATTAGTTGTGATTATGTCAACGTTCTGATCGAATTTGTGAACTCACCTGGTTGATGGTTTCGGTTGGAAGTTCGAAGGTTGGTCCTTCCGGTCTCCATCCTCTTGGGGCGTATGGAGCTTGAAGAGGCGCTTCGCCCAAAACGGCTCCAATGCCGAAAATTGCCAAAACAATTAAATACTGTAATCACAAATTAAAAAAAATATATTATATTATATTATTATTAAATAAATAAAATATTTTTGAGAATTAGGATTTATTAGATAAAATAATATTGAAATAAACTGTCATCTAAATTAAGTTACTACAAATTTCTAAATTAATATTTTTTTTCATTATAAATTAAAAAAAATATTTTAATATTGATGAAGAATTAATAATATCGCGTAAGTATTATTTAAATCACAATAATTAAATATTGCATATCAATCACAAAAATAAATCAATTATTGTACAAATTATATTAATTAATGTAAAACGTAATCGTATAGTGAATTTTATGTGTGATGCGAGAAACGAGATGATAAATTGTGAAATGCGCTCGAAATTTAAATCGCGTGCGATTCTCAAACTTTCACTGAAATTAATTAATAAAAATTTTAATTTATATCGATAAAATAAATAGAAAATTATATATTTTTTTATAATAGATAACTATTAAATCATGTTCTTATAATAAAAAAAAGATTTTTTTTACTATGATATTCGTATAGTTTTGATCTTTATGCACATTTTTTATATGGCTTTTATGATTATATTTTTTTTTCAGAAAATTCATACCTTCATTGTGTCTGTGGGATGTTATCGAATGCCCGATGCCAGAATGGTGACATTTACACGACACGTACCAGTATTTATACGATGGCAAAACGATGACCAACTCATCGACCCGATATGTGACCAGAAAGAACAACAACGTTTGCAAACGACGACGCTGAAACGAAATAGAGAGAAAAAAAATTTGGGCCGAATCGTCAAGGTCGCATTATAATCGCACTATTATATTGTTATTTATAAATATGTATTTATCGCAACGGTGAAAAGTGCATCTGAAAGCTGAAAATGTATATCGCTTTTCATGGATGAGACCTTTTACGTGTATTAACATCAGAATATGTACGTATTATATATGTATAGTATTCATTACAAGTATTCACATTTGACTTTAAAATAATTTTGATTTTGAAAAGTAGTATATTTTCTATGAAAAATGTCAACGTCCTTATGATTCTATTCCGCAGTTCAATTTCAATTTAAATCTATAAAAAATTAAATTCATTAACAATATCTAAAATATTATAAAAACACAGATTTATATTGAAACATATTATTGCTTATTTATATAAATATAAATATTTCAATAAACTATATTGAAAGCAACTTTTATAAATGAATAATATAATAAAATAATATAGTAAACAATATTGAACAATAAATTTAATATTGGAAATCTTAAATGTTATATAATAAATACATCTCATATTATATATATATATATATATATATATATATATATATATATATATATATATATATATATATGGTATATATATATATATATATATATATAAACAATATGTTTTTAAATTATTAATTGATGATCGATGTAAATTATTATAAAAATAATATAAAACTAAAATATTTGTATTATATTATATATAATATATGTTAAATCGGTATTATGGTATATTTTATTAATAGAAAAAAAATATAATAATAATAATTTAAAATTTAATAATTATATATCTATAATATTAAAAAAATAAGAAGAAAGTTTGAGAAACGTTCATTGTAGAAAGAGAAAGGTCATTAAAAAAAAGTGTTGATATAAAAAAGCGATACGCGTGAGAACCGTTTGATTTGTTGTTACCACACAGTTAATTAACACTTAACTCGTATAAATATCAATTAACGTTTAACCGCGTTAACATTGTACATTTGTACGCATTAAAAACGGGAAATTAATAAAAATTACACAGTAATTGATATTTTCAATATGAATCTGTTTAAATACACATATCGATTAGTGCTATATAATTTAGTTTTTTTTTTAATTTTAGAAATAATTAAAATTTTATATATATATTTTTCAATTTAATACATCTATAATATTCTAATAGTGTAAATCTCAATTATCTGAAATCGAAATCTTGGTGGAATCGTTACAGCGATTATAATAAAAACATTAGACGTAACGAAACCAAGTCACCCCGTATGACGAAATGCGTGATCGGAATCGAAAAACGGGGACCTTCAATTCAAAATTGTGCCGCACAAGTACATTATTCCGATATGTTCAATGAGTAATCTAAAAGTACGTTTTATATTATTTTCGTTTGGCGTTATCTCGGCACGCACGCATATATTATTTATTTGATCGACTCTATTCTTAACGAAAAATGGGGAATGATATTATAATAAAAACGCACGTATTGCATAATAATAATAATAATAACCAAAAAAAAATATATTATAAATTAAATTGTTGTAATGTTCGATAGATTAGTAATTTTACGGAATTATGTAAGTAAATTCGTAGAAAAAGTGTACGATCCAAACCTTGGTCTCGATTTACTCCAAATGCAGCAGTATAATTACGTATGCAAAATCTTTAGCTGAATGTACTTATTTTTACACATAAATAGACTTTTTATCCTCGATAAATTATTACTTCACGTTCATATAAAAAACCACTTTTCGTATGACGATGAAAAAAATTGTATAATATAATATTCACAGTGAATATTGCAAAATATTTTTATTATATATAGTATAAAAAAAATAATGATCTGTAAGAAAAGATTTTTGTAATCTAATATTTAATATAATATGTGTTATTAATAAGCTTTGTGCAAATTTTGTGTATTCATATTAGTATATATATAATATAAAATTTAAAAAATTATATATAAATCGATATATTGAAAGGTCGAGTATCGTTAATTTAATAAATTAACAAGATAGAAAAAAAAACCGATACATGTATATAAATAAATTAAAATAAAAAAAAAAGTATAATGCAGACATGTGTAAAATAAGTTTTAGAAGCGCTGTCCAAAGAAATGTTCTAATGCTTAATTTAGTTTTACGGCGTTCGAACGTTATGTGGAACGTCACGAAGCATAGTTGCAAATTTGAACATTGCTCCTTTTTTGGACAGCAGTTTCATCTTCTTGCCCAACACTGTAATAGAGTGAAACAATAAAAAGTCAATAATCGCCGATTTAATTAGAGTGCAACGTTGCGCAACGGCGAATTATTAAAATAAATTAGATATTGCATTTCGGCACGTTCAAGGCTGACATAAATTAAAAATTAATTCATTGAAATAAATATATGATATATTATAATATATTTATTTATATATATATATATATATGTTTTTCATTTTTATTATCTCGTTTATTATAATTAATTAATATATGTCGAAATTGTTCGATGAAATTTCCTATAGATTTGATCTGATTCGTGTACTATTTATTTTTAGTTTAGTAATAATTATTTTAAATTTTGGATATATATTTTCAATTCCTAAAACTAATTAAATAAAATTTTCATTAATATAAGTGTCATATATAAAATATTAAAACATCACATATATATTATATATAAAATTTTTATCTATGATAGGTTTATAAAATCATACTTTTTCAAATATTCCAGATATCATTTTTTTTATATAAGGTTACGTTCTAGATTCAAAAATACTATATGGGGTTAAGGCGTCATTGGTTTGTTTTTTTTTACTTCACGAGTGTCAGCGCAAAAAAAAAAACGCTGGGCCAACCTTCGACATCGGTCTAACATATTAAAATTCAGCCGCGATCATTCGGCGAACATTTGAGATTATAAAAATGTCACTTTTGGACATCTTGCGAAATTGATACGATCGTTTTGTGGCCTTTTAAGGCTATTGTTAAACCGGCATTTCCCAAATATATCACGTGTCTTCGATACGTACGCACGTAACATTATAAAGAAAAAAAGTGAAAGAAAAAAGGATAACTTAGATTTCTTTTTAAAAAAATGATTTATTTTCGATTGTACAGTCAAATATACATTTGTTATATATATATATATATATATATATATATATATATATATATATATTCATTTAATAGGTTAACAATGACATTTAAATATCAATTTATTTGTATATTATTGTGTTAAATTTATATATATATATAAATTTTAGGTACATACATTATAAATTAATAATTTATGTGTATGTATATTATTTTCAAAAAAGACGAAAGATAATATAATACAATTTATTATATATATATATATAAAAAAAATAAATGTACAAAATCAGATTTTATATACGTCAAGGTTATATAAATCGATTAAAATATTCACAATTGTAAAATTTATAAATATCTTTTATTTTTAAGTGTAATGAAATTATATATATATATATATATATATATATATATATATATATATATATATATATATATATATATATAACAACTTTCTATAGTCGATTTAGAAAAAATAAAATCAAATATATCAATATATATAATTATTATAATTAACGAATGATTTATAACAATAAAATCAATTTTATTCTGATATAAATTATATATATTTTCCTTTCAAATTATATACAAATTTCCATCTTAAGTTTCATGAATATCAAAAAAAAAATTCAAAGTAATGTTTTACTGCTGTAATCGCATTATATGCTCAAAATGACCACATTTAACAATATAATAGTATTTGACGAATTAATTCGTCGACACAAACTGAATAATAATTACTGTGATTGTATGTTAACCACATTGTCTGAATGGTAAACATTATGAGTATTTAATGCGATTATAAAAGTCCTTTGAAATCTATAAGAATCTAATAAGACCGTTTATAACATTTTTTTTTGTATATGTGAAAAATGTGTACTATTTTACCAATCCTGTATGTTTGAATAATAGTCATTATTATAATTCGATTACTTTTAATCACATTTTTTTTAACCTTGACGTTAGTATATATTATATGTATATATAGGTAAATTAGACATGATTAAAAAAAATGTAAATAAATATAATATTAATTGTATTCATTTTTAAAATACATATTTAAAGTATTGAAAAAGATTTTTTTAATAATGAATAATTTCACATTATAATACATGCACACATATAAAATAACAAAAAAAAAATGTTTTTTTTTCTCAATAAACACATTTTTTTTTCTAAATATTTTATAAAATTTTATACATATAAATCTGGTCGCATATTCACAGAAATTTGGGACAAACTGTATTAATTATATAATTATGGTCGTCTCGATAAAATTTACACATTGTAGTAACATTTTATTTTATTTTATTTATTGATTTATTTATTTATTTTTTTTTTGTTATAAGTTTAATCATTATTTTTATACACATTTTCCTTTTCAATAATTTCGTTTATTTTATATACTTTCATTTCTTTTTGAAAAATATTTTTATTTACACATATTCGCATATTTATTAAAAAAAAATCAGTCTTTATTCCTATGTGCATGGCACTGATCACTTACATTCATATATAATATAATTTAATATATTTTTTTATAATATTGTTCTTTTGCTTTTACACTCAATCACATCAATTCGAATAATCTGCATCCACTTTTCACATATTAAATTTAAAATGTTTTTTTTTCTCTGAACATGTTTAATGAGCTTATATAGAAATAAGTAAGAGCTTTCACATTTTTCTTAGTAAATTAAATCAAATAAAATATAGATATAATTTTTACATATTTTTAAAAAATTTTAACATAAAAGATTTGTACAATAAATTAAAAAATGTATATTGTCAATTTTTTTTAGTCAATAGAGGGGGTTAACTATTTATATAATAATTTATTATGTTTTTATTTTTCATTACATATAATATTCGATATATTTATAAAATAATTTTATTATAATTTATACGGTTGTAACTTTAAATAAAGTTACGTAGATTTTAAAATTATATTTATTTTTAGATTAGTTTAATAGATGTCACTATCAAATATTATATGCAATGAATTTAAATAATTTATAATATTTAATATTTTATATACAATGTTTAAAATAACATTAATCTGTTAATATTTTATACATGAAATAAAAATAAAATTTTATATCTTATATTAAAACCCAACAATGAAGGTTGTTAATATACAGTATAATACAACCTTAAATATTTTTCAATGGTTTTTTTTAATAATAAGTAAAATTAGTATAATAATAAACTTTACATTATATTCAACACCCTGATGATTTAAAAATATCGTAAAACTGAATAAATGAGTTAATGATTCGTTTCAAGAATTTTGCTTTCACTAGCGGCATCCTTTGAAGATGAAAAATCTGTAACCATCTCGCATAGAGCCGTTGGCGATTCTGTGTCCAAAATTAAAAATATCAATAATTTAATTAATTTTTTAATGTAAAATATTATAAATTAAAATTCTGACCTTTACTTTTATTATTAGGCCTATTCAATAACTTCGATTCACCAAGTGGTTGATCTAATCTAATGTGCAGCGATCTTAATGTTTCTTCAGGTGAAGTCTTTTCATATTTAATTGGTAACGTATTTGGCATCGATGTGGGTGATAAAACTGATAATAAATTTATATAAATTATAATTTTTGATAAACTTTAACAAATTTACAAATTATAATAATGATAATTACCGTGAGTTCTGTGTGTAGGCATTGATGGTACTGTTCCATAAGATGTTCCATCATATGAGTGATTATTGATTCGATTCAATCCATGATATATATTGGACGATTGAGTGAAATTTTTTGGTATAACTGTAGCTTTTTGACTAGGCGACATGATCAAATAATCCTTTTCTCTAGATGTCACCGATGGTAAAGGTGTTCCTATGTAAAAAAAAAAAATCGTTATAAATCATAATAAATAATTTGAAAATAACAACCGATTATGTATAACCTGTACGTGATCCAACAACGTAGTTTACTAAATGACCCTGACTAGTTCCCGGATACCAGCTGACTCCCATTTGACTACTGGTCGGTGGTGGTATTATACCAGAAGATTGGTTATTTGGATTGCTGTATACGGCTTGTACTGGTGAATGACAATTTATATACAATTCTGGACAAGCCATGGATGGATCATCATGTGCCTAAAATATTGATGCTTACACTTTAACTAGTTCATAATCAGATACTAATGATAATGAAGCGGAACATTGTTTAAAAAAGATGTTAAGAAAACCATCAAAACTCAGACGACTCAAAAAGGAAAACATTTAGAAAAGTTTTCAGAGGAGGATATAACTTACAAAATATATTTTTATCTTGAATAAGATCAATATTAGACATATAATAATGAATTTTTAATATTTATAAACAAAATATATTACGAACCAGTTGATTTTGAAGTCCAGGAGAATTTCTATATTTCAACATGTCTTCATATACTCTATCGTAACCGTTTCTATTTCCACTATCAAAGCTCTCGCCATCGTCAACCTTATGCTGCAAATAAACCGGTCTGCCATTTTGCAAGCGAAACGGTTGACTTTGTCCCGAATATTGCAACGGTTGTACACCATATCTTAAAGGGTCTATTTGAACATATTGACCGTTGAAAACTTCATTATTAGTTTCCGGCGGCATATAAACCCTCGGCGTTTGTATCGATTTTTTATCGGCATCGTCGTCATTCAACGTCGGAATATTGCTCGATATATATTTGGTCAATTTGTTCGATGATTTATCAATTTTTCCATCCAATAATATATCCGGACTTTTATCTGTGTAATAATTAATTAATAATTTAAATTATATTTATAGATATTTATTCATTAAATATATCATACCAAGACTATCAACGCTTTCAGTATCGGTCGCATTAAGAGGCATACTTGAACCATCTTGATGTTCTCCATATGGTTTAGTGGTATTTTGACCATTTTGAGGAATCCTTCTATGACTTTTACATCTTGCTAAAAACACCAGAGCGATTGCTAATAATACAAGAAGAGCTGTAATTCCTAATAAAGCTCCCAGTAATGGAGTCAGCTGCAGTGCCATTGTTACGCTGCCTGTAATTTAATTCAAATAATACGTTACAATTCACGAATTATTCCATTAGGCAGCATTATAAGGAATGTAAATATACTTGTTCTTTTCTCTGGTTCCTTCAAGGTACGTGTTTGAAATGTGAACACATCGCTCATTCCCTTTTTGTTATAAGCATATACGTCAATATTGAAATAAGCACCGCTCGGTAACTGCGTGAACTCAAATTGTGGAGTATCAAACGTTGAATTTTTCATTAAAAAGTTATTCTGTGTGTTATAAACCTGAAATGATGCGATCGAATCGTTAATCGATTAATTTATTTTTTTTTATATTAAAGCGATTATTTTATAATAATAATAAAAAAAAACTCATACTTGTACTATGAATCGTTGAGGTAAACCACCGTCGAAACCTTCGACGCAATTAATCAAAACGTAATCGGATGTTTGATTACTGACAGTACAATTCGATAATGGATCTGGTTTACCTGTTATATTAAAAATAAAAATAGTTTTGAATGAAAAACAAATATTTTGATGTGATGAACCAAAAACTCTTTATTTTAATTTTAGTTTTTTTTTGCTCGCAAAGAGGTAAATGAACTTAAATATAGAATTGTCAAAAGTATCGAAGAAAATCCAATTGGAAATGTAAAAAAATAATAATAGAAAAAGTTGATTCCTAATTACTTACATATTTTATATTAGAAATTAAGAAAATTATTATTAATTTAAATAATATTTACCCGCTGGTACTATATGAAAAACACATGGTACATATTGTGTTCCTACACTATTTGTTCCAATGCACATCAAAGTACCATAATCTGAAGAATTCTTCGGTGTATAACTGGCAACGCTGGTTGCATATGAATAACCTGGAATAAATGCTAAAATAATCCATTTAATTATATTAAAAATATTGCTATTTTATTGAATTAAAATTAGCTTTTAAAGTACCATCATTTTTTGCCATCGAATTTCTACCGTTGTGAACTACGAACTTACTAGAGGGTAATACTGTTGATAATAATTCAGAATTATTGAATTTCCATATAAATCGTACGGAATCCTAATAATTATAAAAAAAATATATATATTTTATTTTATTTATTTTAAATGTATAAATTAAAATAAATTTACTTGAGGATTTGCTTGAAGTTCGCACGATATTTTAGCTTCTTCATTTCTAGCAATGTTATAGATTACCTGTTGACCTTTTCGACAATACGGTCTGACTGTTTAAAAAGAAAACAAATAGAATATTTATTAGATTATTTAAATATTTACAAATAAATATAAAAAATAATATTAAACGATATTTACATTTTACATCCAAAAGAAGTCGATTACTTCTACCTTCACCTTCTTCATTAGTAGCAATGCAAATGTAAATGCCGCTTCGCGATTTCTTCAAACTTTGTAATACGAGACTTTGATTTGATATTATGACACCTTCTTGAGGATTACTTTGAAGTAATTCACCCTAAAATGAATAAAGAGAAATTTAGCTAATCATAATTTTATTCTATTATATAATACAAAATTAATATCATATACTATTTTTTCATATATTATATATGATTAATAAATATAAATATTTTTACATACCTCATGATACCATTGAATTTTATATACCCACGGATTAGCTTTAATATTGCATTCGAAATAAACATCGGTGCCTTCAATAATACCTGCAGCATTGAGACTTGAACCGAGATATAAATTTACAATAGGAGTATCTAAAAAATAAGACAAATAAACGTTAAAAGTAATTTAAAAAAAATAAACGTTACTTTAAATTTACAAAGTCATGATTATAAATAAAATATATTAATAAAATTATTTATAATATATGTATATGTATAGTGATAATGTACTGTTAAACGAAACAAAGTTTTTGAAAATCTTTTTAAGATTGATATAAAATTATATGCAAACTTTGGAAGCGCAAAAACTTTTGGGTTCTCATATACACATATAAAGTAAATTTACATATTTCGAAAATAAGTACAAAATATAATGTATTTTGTATTATTTTTTTTTAAATAACATATACGGTACAAAAAATATTTAAATATAACATGAATTATTGTTGAATTTATATACTTTTTATTTTAATAAAATTTTCTTTAACATTCTAAATGCTACTTACGATAAATTTCTAATTTCCATCCGTCTTCTAATCCCGGTTCTTGAAGATTCGTCTGAATCGCTTTACACGAAAGATACTTTCCTGCATCTTCTAATTGCGGTGTAAAACTAAGAATGCTTGTCGTAATGTTTCCATCCAAAGATGTCTGTATAAACGTATACATATAAATTAATTTAAACGAATTTTTATAAGAAAAAAAAATCTAATCACTTACAGATTCCCTGGTTGATTTTAAACGTGTTAAACCTTTCCACCAAGACATTGAAGGTTTTGGACGAGCACCGATAGCCTGACAAACAACTTCCGTTGATTTATTGGCGGAAAATGGCCTTCTTGGTCCTTGTATACGTACTGATAATGGTTTCACTGAAAGAAAATAAATTATAAACATTTTATAAAATAAAATATTCATTATTGACCAAAGAGATTGGTCAATAATGCATATTTTTTATATATAAACCTAATAAAGCATACATTCATATATTATATGAATTTATATATGCACATGTAAAAAAAATATTAAAAAGCATCTGCTCCATACAATTCATTCTTCATATATATATGGTATATATATATAGTCACACCTCTCAATAATAAAGATTGAATGCTTTGTCTTTTATCGTCAGTATATATGTGGCTTTTATTACGACAAGCGTTAAACGCAAATGCAGATTTGAATCGCAGGTCAAACAATGATTCAAAATATAAAGCAATAACCCTCATACAAAATAATGAGCTTTTATTGAAGTTATAGTAAAGGTGTGATTCATCGTACCGGTTGTATATATATATATATATATATATATATATATATATATTATATATATATATATATATAATATAAGTATAGAGGCACAAACAAAATATATTCGGTTATTATTATGAATCTCATTCACGTTTTATCCATCCAAATATACCGAGGGACTAAAGCCATAATCGGGTATTATTAAAGAAAATCCACCAGATATCGATGGGATGAGGTGGGATAAAATCTTTGAAATCTCTTCGATGCTGCTAATATCGTTCGGGTCTCGTGGATTATGTCATAGTAAGATTTCACGGTTAATTGCCGAACCATGCTTCTTAAATCATGTTGCGAATTTAAAATTTTTTAAATCGAATCTTGTAAATTAGCAGGAAAAACGACGTCGTCGTCGGTAAACTCCATTATGGAAATGTAGCAGTGATTATGCGCGATTTCGTCCCCTTAAACGTCCCGTCTCCCCCATTTTTATGTTTTTTAAAATGAGAACGCTAGGGTATAGAGATTGAAGGGTGGCGAATTAAGCTGAGTGCCGTTTCTCTCTATGCAATGAACCTATTAAGCTCGAATGCGACGGTGTATATAGGGTCAAGTCCTTTGTCTTAATTAATTCATTCAGGAGAGTGTCGGACTCTGAATGCGGAACGGGATAAAAACTATAGCACTACGGTATTAAATCTTTCGCGAATTATTTTATACAAATTTTTAGTAAAAAATATAATTTAAATTATTCTTATATTATTAATTTTTTATATAACATATAGTAGTAATTAAGATTTTTATATGAAAAAATGAGGGATTTTATTTTTAGATAGAGAAAACGCATTCGTATTTTTATTTCGCATAATTAAACTGAAGACTAGTTCACTAAATCAACGCAAAACTGACAAGAACTAATTTAATTATAATTTAAATTAAGAAACTACGAATATACCATATTCTCACCATAGTTATATATAAATAAACTGGAATAATATGAGATATTAAAATCAAAGTAAGATAATAAAGTCAAATATGAAAGTACGCTTTTGGTTCTGAGTTATAAAGAGGACAAAGACAAAAATAATAATATATAAAAATGATAAGTTTTTGTTTCAAAATATTAATTCGAATGAGTAAAGGATTTTGTCTATTCAAAATTTGAAGCTGAAATTAGAAAAACAACAGGCAATATGCAATAAGAAAACTTTTTAAATTTTATAGAAACAAGAATTGCGAAAGAAAATAACCGCAGCTGAAGAAATTCATTGTTTTTTTTTCAATATAATAATAGAGTGTAGAAATGTATGAAAAAATGAAAAGAGAAATTTTGATACAATTGAGATATAATGTTGGAAAAAGAATGTTATAAATTCTGCAGACAACTTAAAAAACTAACATCGTAGTTATAAACGAGTTAAGAATAAAAATCATATTATCTGCAATATGCTAGCAGAGAATTAACATTTTTTATAACTATCAAAGAGAGAAAAAATAATAATAATAAGGTATTTTATAGTATTATAAACGATATAACGATAATGAGTCATACAAGTATTATTATTTAATATAAATAAACACTAATAATTCATTTATATCTTATATAAATATAAAAAAAAAATAATAATATTATTAATTTTTAATATATTTTTTTTTCATATTAAAAATTACATACTGTTATATTATAATATAAATCATTTTCACCGACTATTTTAGACGGACATTTAATTAGAAACACGCAATCGCGGTTTAAATGAAACCGCCACAATTCAAAATTTAACCGTAATCCACAACAGGTACAAATGAAAATTCGACATAACAACAATAACACACAATGAATATAGTGTGGATTCGGCCTGAAGCCATCGTTCATTCATTGTATAACTATGTGTGAATATGTCATTGTTATATTTCTTGTCTGCAAAATGGTCAAACATCAACACTCGAGATACCAACAACAACAACAACAACAACAACAACGACGACGACGACGATGACGACACAATGGGCCGGTTATTAATTGATTAAATTCAATGGGTTCGGCCACGCAAAACCCATAAATAGAACGGTGTACAAAGACAGATAGACAGACAGACAGACAGATATATTAGATTTTAAGGCAAAAGGCCTAAAATGGGGGCATTGTTGCGGTCAAATTTGAAGCTCATCCCGTGCTTCGCATACTTTGTACATACGCATAATTGAATTAATTTTGAAATAAACTATGCACGGTATTCTAATGAAAACATATATATATATATATATATATATATATATATATATATATATATATATACGACATGTTTTCAAGTCATATTAAGCTAATATATTAAATAACTCGTACTTTAAATCAGATTCGCATTTTTTTTCAATTCACACATATCTATCTATCTTGCAATAGTAAATGTAAATTGCATCAGTAAGTACATCTTGCCAATTACAAGCAAAACCGCCACTTCCGCTAATTAAAAGGGTTGAAAAACGGACGGCAGTTGAAACTTGAACTATTGACTTTCGCAATGTTCTAGAAATTGCACACAAACAACATACGGTATTGAATTCAAAAACATTTAATTATTGTCTCACGGACTTCTTTGTGGTTTCGCGATATTGGATCTCTTAAAGTACCGGTATTTATAATTAAAATGGTACAAGAGTAATCGGATCCAGATTGAATCCCTAGCACATGTGGAGTATAAAACTTCGAAGCGTAAGTGAATTATACGAAATCTCATTTTGCGACGCATCATACATATATATATATATATATATATATATATATATATATATATATATATATATATATATGTGTGTGTGTGTGTGTGTGTGTGTGTGTTATAGGTATTGCTCAAGTTGTGGTATGTGAGTATATATAAATTTATACAGGAAGAACTGCAACTCGAGGCAATCAAACGATCCCGAGACGAGCTTTAAAAGACGTTCTCACGAACAAGTCTCCAAGAATGCAGAGAAACTAGGGGTTGAAAAATGGTGGTACTGAGGATTAACGTTAAGCATAGAACAATATCAGTACATTTGTATAGTAGAAACATCGTGGAATTCTTTAGCACTGTTAAAAGAATCGACAAACGAGAGAATTGTTATTTTATGAGAGCTAATTTAGTCTTGTTAAAAGTCGACGATGGCACTTGATACACTTTTGTTAAATTGTACGTCGCGCAAATTATTATTATTGCTTTATTATATATTCATATATACAAATCTTGTCTTAAAAGTGACATGCGGGATCGTTGAAAGCGTCACGAGTATAAATTCGAGCACAATGCGAACTATGAGATGTTTGAGAAGCTGCGGTAATTCGTTATATATCTAATATTAGATAATGTACATATTGTAGAATGCGTGTGCGAATTGAGAATTGTGATCGTATAATAATTGGCGACGCTATTTACGACCTTATAAAACCGAGTCTAATTTAACTATATTAAATTTGGTAAGATGAATTAATTGACAATTTATATTATATATATATATATATAGTTATTTCAATTTAAATTATTTTTTAAGATAATATTTTTTTTACATACAAAAAATATATAGAATAACTTCCAAATTATCGAATAGTTAGTTCAATAGCTTAAACTTAAATTGTATTTATAATAATAATTTAAATATGATGTATTACAATATTTTAGATAAGAGTAATATGTGCAATATATATTTTTATTATTATATACAAAATGTAGTTGCATAAACGAGTATGAAAATAAATTGATATTCGAATTGACGTGTATTGAAACGAAAAAAAAAATAATAAAAAAAACGGTTTCGTTAAATTGATTTTAATATACGTTTGAAATGCACAACGAGACCAATAAAAAAAAGAGACGTACATGCATCGTATATTATATAAAAATAATAATATTAAAAATAAATTCGAAACGATATATAAAATATGTATGGATTTTGTGGAAAACGTAATATATTACCACCGGTCAGATAGGAGAAATTGTAAATTTTACAGGAAATTGAAAACGAAATTGAAATTTGACAATTCGTTAACGACTGACCCGTGTCATGGAAAATATAATATAGCAATTTAATTATTGCGGCATGATCGCATAAATAATTAAAAATACTTTTATTTATATATATATTTTTATTACAGACGTTCGAAATGTCATCGTTAATACTGTGTGTTATTATTAAATCGAATTTCACATTTTTTAAAGCATGCACAATTAATTTGTAGTAATAAAAAATATAATCGATATTTCAAAACTTGATACTAGAATCAATATATGCATTTAAAAATTTAATTTTAGAAATTTAAAAACGTTTCTTTTAAATTTGCGTTGAAGGACTCGACGTTTATTTAATTTATATCAAATGAAACAATGATGTAATCACATAAAAATACATTAAAAAAAATGATGACACGACAGTTACAACTCCATTTTTCTTTCGGAATATTCTTTGTGCAGTTAAATTGTTATAATATAAATATACGAACTTATATTAGTACTAAAATTAATAACAATATATGTATGAAATATTTAATTACTTGTAGTCATCCTATATTAGATAATAAAATAGAAATCGTTGAATTTTTAATTGTTAATATATAAATATTATATGATTAATAAATGTAAATAAATTTGTGGCGCATTACTTGTTTTATATCAGTTTTTATTCGGGTTACGTGTTTTACGTTTCAAAGAATTGGGTCGCCAATTTTACGTTCAAACTTTCCATTTTACGTTCAGTAATTTTCGATTCATCTACATTTTCCGCCTTTAATTTCATAAATATTATATTTGAGCAAAAATTTCCGTACAAAGTTTAAATGTATAAAAACGCTGTGATACATATATATATATATACATATTTTTATATTATTTATAAATGAAAATAAAAATTATACAGTTTGATCGATAGCAAAAAAAAAATCGAGGGTTATTTCGATGTCGCCGTTAATTGCGTCATTTTGCGCAATAATTCATTCATTCGAACAACGCACAAAATTCAGATGATTATTATTTTAATTTTAATTTAATTGCGGCGAAAGCGTAGTCCATTTGATAAATCGCTCTAAATTCGCGACATATATATATATATATATATATATATATATATATATATATACACAAAAAAAACGATTTACGTTCATTAAAATTAAATGTACAATATTTTCTATACGTATTCTTTATATCTGGGATGTTTGATATTGTCGCGAATCACCGTTAGTACGAGCTCGTTAAACGCGCATTAAAGGGCGAATTTAAAAAAGAACAAAAAATCGAAATCGATCCGACGAGTCGGGTTTGACTTCAGAATGACGCCATTAGCGTCGCCGTTAAACGTCTCGTTAAACCGTCGACGGAAACTGCGACGGTTAAAAACCAAAAAAAAAAAAAATAGAAATATATCGCCGGCGCTCAAAGGGTTAAAACGCATGTCCGAAGTGATTTACGCCGCGAGTAATTTACATTGAATGTGAACACGTTAAAAGAAAACGGCGGGAATTTCGAGTTCTCATTTTCGATTGTTTGTCATTCAAAGTGATAACATTAAGTTATAAATATATGTATAGAAAATACACACAGACAAATAAGTAACTAAATGTTATATAAATACACTACAATATTTTATATATATATATATAAAATACTATTTTATTTGATTTTTTTTATAGTTATTCGTAATCTAATCATCGAAGATTGAATTTTAAAATTAAAGCATATCCTCAACAACAAAATATTATATATATAAAATTTAACACGTTCAACGTAAAGTGAAACATTGTATATATAAATTAAATTTTATTATTTAATAATAATATAATATTATACGTGTACGTGTGCAATAATATTATGTTATATTAAATTAAAACATAACATTATTACGAATGTATGTTTTAGGATACTATTTTCCGTGAACTACCATTGCACGTGTAATTTGATTGCGGTTTTGCGAAGATCAAAACGTATTCCACATACTAATGCCAAAGGATACATCTCCGAGGGAGCGACTCTGACATTTAATCTTCTTTGCTTTTTATTTAAATGCGTCCCTATACCGTTACATTTGTGCCTTTTGAGTGAGGTAAAATCCTTCTAAAAACATTGATATTGAAACGGTATTATACAGCGTGTTTCATTTCAAAATAAAATATAAAGCATTATTCATGTTTTGTTTTTTGGGTTATAGAACGTTTAAAATGGTCTTCCGAAAGCCACTGAATATATTATAATATACTTGAAATCATCTCTATATATTTTTTTATTATCTATAGAAATTTAATTCTATAATATTAAACAATCAATAAAATTCTATCGGTATTTATTATATAATTGATATTTTGCACACTTATTTTTTATAATAATTCAAGGTCATACGGAGTTAAATTTGGCGAATACGGTGGATGTTTGATATACTAAAAATTTATCACTTTTCGCATCATTATATAGACATCTATAATATCAAATATCTAATTAAATATAATAAAATAATCTAATTTTGCTCTAAATAAGAATGAAATCATTATGGCTTTTGTGGACTATTTTGTTCAATTATGATCGATCACAAGTGTTGTGATATATTTCAACAATGTTGCGTCATCTAGAATAAAATCGAACGGCGTCTACTTATAAAATTGAACTAATGCCCCGTTTTATGATCGATTTTATTGGCGCTCTCGGTAATAATTACCGACATGGCGTCGACATTTTTAAGACTCCATAATCGAAAATATAAAAATTAGTAGATGCTTCGAGATTATTGCTCGAAATGGAGCAAATAAATAATGAAAAATAAAAAATTCTATATAAAATATAATATTGGAAATTAAAAATATATATAAATTGAACAATTATTCAAATATATATTAATAAAATAAATTATTAATGTGTGATTGATTATTAAGGATTGTTGAAGAACCGTGTCATTGAATTTATGTCAAATCTAGTTTTAAGTACGTAGCGATTAAACGTTTTAAACGAGCTCAAAAGCGGAGCGATAAATAAAAGAGGGGGGGAAAAAAGTAAGGAGGGGTTTAAACGACCGTCGGTGCAGTAATTAAAGGGTTAAGCCGGCAGCAGCGAGTCTCAAGACGGTCAATTAACAATAAAGCAGTCCGCCTGGTGACCACAGATCATATTCAAAGACAACAATGGCCGATCCAAAGAGCTGGAAACACTTTGTCGGACAATTTAAAACGAGATAAATCATCGCAATAATTAAAATGAACTAACCACTGTGCCACCAATGCCTCTGGTAACACCATTTCGTGCTCACGCATATATAGCATAAATATCGGTTATATATACGAGAGAATTCATACGGTGTTTAAAAAGTTCGATTTATAAATATTGTTCAAAATAATCAAAATATTTATATTGGATGATTGTTTAATGTTTAATATAGTTATTTATCGATAAATTATATATTGAATATTAAAATTAAAACATACGGTAAGGCAAAAGAAGACAGTAATAATTTTTATAATAAATCTTATCCAATATTAAAATAAATTTTTTTTCTAATTTTTGTCTATAATATGAAGTTATTATTTTTTTTATTAATATAATGTTTATTATATAAAAAAATAGTTTTATCATGAAAATATTAAATTTTCGTATTAATAAAATATAATTTAAAATATTATTTTTTATACATACAATTATTTAATATTTCAAAACGTGATAAAATTACGCATAATATTTTTATAGTGACATATCTAACGTACAACAACTTTATCAATTTCCATTGGAAATAACTAAACTCATATGAATTTAAAATAATTTATTACAACATTCAAACATCGCATATTGAAATCTAATCTATGAAAACTTTTAAAATCTGTCTATAAGTTTTGTACACAAATAAATAATAAATTTTAAAATTTTATTTTTATAATCTATTACCGACATCCTAGACAATGTTTATATTTATGTATAGAAAAAAATAACATCTATCAAATCAAGTGCGCAAACAGTGACCTTTCTCTGATTTATGCGTATTGTCTGCGCGTGTACACGAAAGTTTACATAGGCTCACAAACATCAACGGCCACTATCGAACCGACACAAATTAATCTAATTAAACCGCAGATGTAATGCAATTGTCGTGTGTAAACAGTACCATTATTACTGACCCTTTCATTGCGACGGCAAACTATTTATTATTATATTACATACGCACACACATACACATATTATACATATATAAATACGAAGCGGTTGAAATATGTGACCGCGACGTAAGTGTGGCAGAAAATTCAGCGAGTTTTCCGGAAAAACTCTCCCGTTGAACTGTGTCTTTCATAAGCTAAACGAGTTCAGCATATAAAATGATTTTTTCATATGATATATATATATATATATAATTTTATGATAAAAATATGAATCATTCTCAAATATTTTGTGAATAATTATTAATTACTTCATATAAATTGCTTAGATACAACAAATATATACATTTTATTAGGAATAAGCATAATATTTATATTGAAACATTAAGAAATAAGTTTAAAATTAATCCAAATTGACGTACATTTTGAATCGTAAACTATTTTAAAATCGTATATTTGAATAAACATATTCTTATTAATATAATTGGTATAGATTTATCAAAGAATATTATTAAAATAATATTCAATACCAATACATATTATTAAAAGAAATAATAAATGCGAGTGTATGAATAATTCGTACGAAATTAATTGACGACATGCTTTGTAAATTAACGAGTTTGAGAACCACTGACGTGAACGTTTATTCATAATATTAAAACATTTTGAGCGGAAAAAAAACGAGTTATTCAGATTATTATTCCAATTTACATTTTACAGATTAATTTGTAAATAAAAGCAGCAGAATATTTATAATACGCCGCGTTTATCTGAGACGTCAAATAAATTCGTGATTAAAATTTTAATCATAAAGCGTATGTATAAAATAATTCAAAACGTACACAACGAAGATAAATTTGCATGTTAATAAATTATACAAAATTTGGTTTTTGTTTTAAAATTCGATTTTTTGAAACGATTTCGTAATCACACTGTGCTTTAGTTTAATGTTTATCACACTGCTTTTCTTGGAATGCTATTAACGCAAATGAGAATTCCGCAAAGGAAAATCGGATAAATATAACATCGATCATTTTATGTTTGTTTTATCGTTATAATCAAGAAATTTTCGACTATTTAGAAATTTATAAATCGAATATTTTTATATTTTATATTGAGATTCTTTCGATATATTGAGAAATCGGCCCATTTATAAAGTTTTTTTTTCTATATATAACGAATGAAGATTTAACGATGAAATTTATATAATAAAATATAGAATTTTCGATGAGTTATAAAGTATATTTTGTAAAAAAAAGTATTTGTTAAGACTTCAGAAAAAAAATAATGTCACGAATCCATTGAATATATTTCCGTAATATCAATAATAAATCAATCAAATTATATATTTTATTTAGACGGATTCTAGAAAGTTTGCAAAAATGGAAATTGCTCGATATTTTTGCAAGGTTTTCTCGAGAAAACCTGAGATTCGTCCACGTGGACAAAATTAATTACGCTATATCCTACGAAAATCGCGCAACAGGATAGCGAAAAGGATGTCTGTATTAAATAAACGAATAGCTTCCAAGAATCTGAAAACAACAAAAATAAACATATAAATGAGCGAACAATTTTCCGGAGTTGGGTTGTGTTGGGGGGGGGGGGCAGTAGGAAAAACGAACGTTTTATTTATTCGACATACGTAATATGTACGTATATTTTCATGTACGTGTCGTACATTCCCCCCCCGCGCGCCCTTCTTACCCCCGTCCGTTTAAAGTTTCTTCTTTTTAAGCACTTTGTTTTCCACTTTTTCTTTATTTATTTTTCTTTTTTTTTTTCAGTGCTCTTATATAGCCAAAAGAAGAATACGTTTAAAGATCCGATTGTCCGGACCCGGTTTTTATAGCCCAACTCCGAAATTAAGGCTATAAAAGTGGAAACAAACCGGCCAACACAACACAAAAGCACTATTTCAAACAAAATAAACAAAAAAAAAAAAATAGCGAACGGGTGTTACTTCACGAGAAAAAATGGCGATTCCATACATATAAATGCGAGTATAAAATGTTCGAAGTCGCAAACAATAAAAATCTTTATTTAAATTTATAGAATTCATATTTTTTATTAAAATATATTCGATATTAAGAGACGTGAAATATGATACAATATAAAAAAAAATATTTTAAGTGTTGAAATAATGTCAAAAAAAATTTAACTATGTAATAATTCTGATTTAGTAAAATTGTCAAATTTAAACTGGATTTTGAAATTTATTTCAATATTTTAATTACGAATTAATTAAATGCTTTAATATTGTTATCAAATTACATTTATGCCAATTTTAAAATTATATGTCATTTTTTCATTAAATTTTATAATTATATCGAAGGGTATCAAAAGTTTGTATTCAAAATTAAAAGAATAAAGTATGAATATAACAATTTATCTGAGACTAATTAATAACATTATATGAAATTTTAGCAACAGTAAATGTTGGCTTTTTTCATCATTTTTTTAATTATGTCAAATTAATGTGAATTCGTGCATTTATAACCTCGACACTATAATCATCTTAGTTTAAAAGAGGTCAACGCGAGATTTAAAGAATTGTAGAAAAGCGTTTTTCCTCTTAAAAACCTAATATTTTCAGACCGCTCGTTGCATTTTTCCATTTTAAACTGCACCAAGAAAACTGCACGTCGATTTTCGTTTTGTTCTTATTCACGATGCACAATTTAATCCGCGCCTCTATACAAGATAAACTGCACGAAATAAAATTTTATTCTACGGACGTATTCTCATAACATTTTCCTTGTGATGACGTAGAAAATAAAATGTACGATTAAAAATTTTCCCTATTTTTTGAACGTAACGAGTTTGCGTTTTAATAGTTGTGTCGTTATTTAGCTGGCGACCGTGAAAGTTTATAATTCTTTCGAGGCGAAAACTTGACGGCATTCGAACGCGGAAAATTTCTCTCGGAAAAGTTTCTGGAAAAATTTATCGTAATTAAATTTAACATTATACAATGTGCATTATATAAAAATAACGTCGAACACGTTGTCGTCGATTTTATAAAAGGCTGTTTTTGAAGCTTTTATAAAATCGTCGGTGAAAGATTTAAAAGCAATTTAGAATTATGTACTTCTATTGTGAATTTATTTTATTGTATTTAGAATATATCTTTTTTTTTTAAATTTTACTATTAATTATATAAATTATGATAGTTATAAAACAAGTCTTAGATTTTTTTTTATAAGTAATATTTCAAAATTAAATAATTTTTAATATATTATCTACCATTATGATAATAAATATTACATCAAAGTTAAATAACTCAATTGCATTATATGACACAATTTCAGCACTAAAAACTATTTTAGAATATTTTGAAACTTTGATATATATATTGAAATATTACTCTCAATAGAATTAAATAAGTAGCAAAATCTCTGAGAGTAGATTAAAGTACATATACCTAAATTTCCCAAATGTGTATGTTATAACACACACACACACACACACACACACACACACACATATGCGTAATTTAATATTAAAAAAAAAGAACAAATAGGTACATTTTGTCTTCAATTACTCACATTATGCAATATATAAACAATTTCAACTCAGATTTCACCTACGAAAATTAAACTGAAACACGCCAGATTCGTATTACACGGACGTTGCTAATTAACGAGTTGAGCACGTAACATGTACTGGTTTTATAGTGCGGCGTAAAGGTTTGAGAAGCGCCGAAAACGACACGTCAAAATCGCTTTTTACGACTTGCGAAAAGTTGTATGTTTCAGTTTCACAAAATAAGATATATATATATTTATATATATATATATATATATATATATATATATATATATAAATACACACACACACACACACATATACTCAAAATTGTCGCATATGTGTATAAGAAACAACATCTGGTACATTGACAGTTAAAAACGGTATTTCTCAAAATGTACATATATTATGATGTTATATTATATAAGAAATATTGGACGTACATAAAGTTTGCCTATTGCTAATATTAAATATTTGAATTTCGCAAAATTATTGACGTTCAAATCTCAAAGTTTCAAAATTTACATATTAAGAAAATTATATATAATTTTAATATATATGTTTAATTGATGATAAAATTTAGCTTGTATAATAAAATATGGAAAATCGTTCGTGCGATGTTTAATGTGAAAATTATATATAGTCGGTATATGTAAATATTTATCGTGCATGTACGACATTTTAGCGTGAATATCCTGTCATTTGTAAAGACAGGAGCATAAAAAAAAGGAGATGACATAAACATATAAGCCAATGTAAACATGAACGTGACAAATTTGTCATTCGTTTACATTGACAATAATGCGTAGAATTGAAAAATGCATGAAAAATAGTTGTCGTTTCGAATTGACATTATGATTCATTGAATCATATAAATTTAAAATAATTATATTATTATACGAGTATCGATTTTGATTGTATTGTTTATAATTAATTCAGTCAGATGAACAATTTTATTAATAAAATTAAAAAAAAAACAATATCATTCGATTTTATTAATAAATGACCCGTATATATCATATTTATTCATATTAATCATATAATCGAAAATAATAAATAATGATTTAATATATATGAAAATTTTTCATTTATATATTTATATATAGACGTTTAAATTGTGGTTTAATTGAAAAAAATATTTTCATATATTATTACTAAATACGTAAAAATATTAACCTATTATTTTTAATATACCACTGTATTACAATTTTTTTATATTAATAAATTTATTTCGTATAAAATATATTTTTGTCGTTGTAAGTAAATTAGAAATAACTTTTTGCAAAATGAATACGAGTAATGCAAACATGCAAGTTAAAGCGGTAACAATGTTATCGAATAAACCATAGAAAGACACATGCATTGCATTTGCGACGCATTCATATTTTAATATAAATAATATATGTATAATAATATTCAAAGACGGGAAGTTTGAATATATGTTTCTTTTAATAACAACACGAAATGTTAATAATAATAATAATAATAATACGTGGTCGTTAAATAAATTTCGCAGTCGCATCTCTCACCCTTATATGAGAGATGCAAACGTCAGTTTGCAAATTACAAGTTGGCAACCGGTCTCTTTCAAATTGAAATGCACTCGAGGCGTGTAATTAAGCTGTACGTACCACCGGCACATAATAATAATACACATCAGTTGAACTGAAAAAAAAATATATATATACGAAAATAAAATAAAATAAATTTAATAAAAAAAAAAATGTTTGAGACGCTTCGACGCTACTGTGGTTAACCCTCCGGTGACCGCGAAATTCGTATGATTTATAGTAAAGTACACAGGGTATCGCCTGTTGCATCTTAGAATTAGAAATAAATCATGGTGTGCTCGAATTTAGTTAGACTTTAATAATCGGGTGCGTCCGATCTGAATTGATTTCGGTAGAGTGTTAATTTTCGTATGATTTATGCACGAGTTAAATTTTCAATTTAACTTCATACATTTTCATTTTTAGATTTTCCATAGTGTGGAACAATAGGCAATCAACGCCATTTTTTTTTTTTTTTTTGCTTCATAAATAGAAAGAAAATTGGCTGTTGATATCTTGAAAAATGTTCTTCGTTTTGACGCATTGAAAATAATTTGCATGAATATCAATTATCGATATATATAAAGATATGAAAATGTTATCTTATGATAAATTTTTGAATATAATAGAAAATTCCAAGTTAATTATCTGTCTGGATAATTTTTTTTTGATGAAATATTCAAAAAACTTAAATATATTATTCAGCTTGAAATGAAAATACTCAAAAAACTAATTTATTCTGCGAATAAAAAATCTCTTATATATTAGAAAAAATAATTGACTTTCATAACTATTCTAAGATTATAATTTGTATATATATATATATATATATATATACATTTATATGTAAGAATAAGCAGGACTCAGTTCGAAAATGGAGATGGAAAAATAGTCACTAGATTTTCATCTCTAAAAAGATCACATAATTTCCGTCAGTGAAATAAGATAGTCAAATTTTCATTTTATAAAAAAAGGGGGGAGAAAACACATCATATCTTTTTAAGTCATAAAATATTTCTTTCAACTGAATAAATTGAATATTTTATTCAAATAATTAAATTTTGAAATACGTATTTTGAATTTCGCAAAAACAATATATGCTATTGACCTTAGAGGAAGATGATCATCAATTATTTTTTTTATAAATATATGATATAATCATCAATTAAATACAGGATGTTAAAAAAATTAAATGTATAACATATAAAAAATAAAATAAATAAACTGCAACAATCCAACATCGTATTCGTGCTAACGATGAGAATGACTGTCATATAGTTATTGAGAACATATCTGATATTAATTATAATCATAAAAAATATCGAGTTCTGAGTTCAATAACCAGTAAGAACAATCTGTTTATATGAGTTGAAAAAAATAATAGGAATAATAAATAAAAAGTCCCTTCCGCTTACAAAAAAAAAACACCATTATAAATTCGCCAGCAAAATTAATGATAGTGTATTCACAAAATAATAATAATCATTATTATTATACTGAGTTATATGACAGTAAAACAGTAGAATTATTGTAAAGAAAATCACAATATATTCGAGTGCACTTAGTTATATAGGTGGTTTCGCTTGAAGAAGTCAGCGAATTCGCTACTGATTTCGAAAGATAGCCTCGCATTTCTTCGGTAAAAATGTACAAAATGTATGTTAACTGACAGAATTGTGTACATTTATGCATGTATATATATATTTATATATATATATATATATATATATATATATATATATATATATTAAGCATTTTACTGGTCCTTGTGGGCGGATCACGAACAAATAAAACGGAAAGTACCCGAAGGAAATACGATACGAGAGACCAGTGATAAAAAGGTTTAGCGGAAAAATGTCCATCTTATATGTACCGGATATATATATATATATATATATATATATATATATATATATGTGTGTGTGTGTGTGTGTGTGTGTGTGTGACTAGAAAAGTTCTTCTCGTTATAGAACTATATATTGGCTTTGCCACGTAAATAATTAATAAATTTATCATAGAAAACTGGGGAAAATATCTTATATATTTGAACGATACGAAATTGAAGCGAACGCTTCTGAAATATTAATTGCGCACAGTAGGAATCTGCTTTTAACTCTTTGCGGTCCTCGTCGATTTTCGACGTCCATTTGGACAAGTTGTGCTCTTATATTCTGCTTTATATTTATTTATAATTTAAGCCATAGGTATCCGTATGTAAATAAATAACACATTGAAATGTAATTATCGTCCGTTTGTACACATTGTGTGTGTGTGTGTGTGTGTGATTTACAAATTGAAAAATCAATATAGACGAATGCGTGAAAAGGGTAAACATATTAGTAGTGAGCCCAATTATTTAAAAACATCCACTTTTTTACAATTAAACTGCTCTTCGATGAAAAATTTGGTGTGCCTTATACAAGTGACTTTTCAAAATATCCAGTCGATTAGCTGAGATTTTATATCAAGTTGTGCATCATCGGGTTGCGTATCTATGAGAGAAATTATTTGCCGAATGCTATTCTGAAAACGCAGTATTTTCAGGATTTAACTTTCGTAATATCCGGTTAATTAAACGAGAAAATCGTATACTGAAAACCGTATTGAAATCAAAGCTTTTTCAACAAAGTTATAACATTTTTTGGTACTGAAAATTGATAAAATTAAATTTCATAAACGAAAACGGAAATTTTTTATGAAAAATTACAAAATACTAGTCGATTAGATTGAAAGTGTTAAAAATTCTTGTTGTCTGCTATTAAAAAAAAAATATTAATTTATGATAAGTTAATAAGCAGAAGTTGTATTATAAAATATTAAATGTACCGAGAATGATGACACGTTTTAAAAAAATATTAACATGTCATTGTCAATGTCATGTATATTATATTATATATAGAGTGATTCTGTCTTATAATGATCGTTCAATGAAAATTAAACGTTATTCATATTTATTTATTTTATACGCTTTATGTCCATTTATATACTTGAAAATCGTTGAATATTTTAATGAGTGACAATGTAGAAATTCTAATAAGCAGTCTTGTAATTATTTTTAATATAATAAAAGCAGCATTTTTTTTTTAATTTAATGACGAAATAAAAAGGTCGACACATAAAAATAAAGTCGAAATCGTACACAGAAGGAGGTCCAAAGTAAAAAAAAAAATGCGAAGATGTTAAAAAAAAAACATTAAGTGCTAAATTGTCGGGTCGATTCCGAACTAATGATATATCTCAGACATGTCGGATGTCTCGTGTTGAAAATCGGGAAAGCCTTTTTGGAAAAGAGTCGGATCAACAATTTTATATATAAACATATATATGGTATACGTGTGTATATAATGTGCGTTTGTCTGTCTGTATTTTGTATCTAACGATCTTTCGACGTGAGCTTCAAATTTACCAAATTGGCCAAATCAACGGTTGCTATAGCTCTTGTCGTTTCGTGGGTGGATGACGTGATTAAGTATATACTCGCGATTGAAGCGCACGCACTCACACACGCGCGTTCACGCTAATTTATTATTATATGTATTATATATATATATATATATATATATATATATATATATATATATTCAGGGCAGGGGTAACAAACCAACCGGTCGTACGAGGAACAGCCGAAATAAAATTACAGACCGTGACGAAGACGACGATGACGAAATCTCGTCTTCTGAATTATCGGGTGCTGAACGATGTGAAGCATGAATTACGATTATGACTCAATTTGTCTTTAAATATCAATAAGGATTTCGGTTGAATATTCCGTTTTTCAATGTACGTATGAAATTCAATGAAAATATTTTTTTCTTAATTTTTATTCACTTATTTATATATAATATCGAAATGTGAAATTTTTAATTTAATTATCAGTACTTTAAAAATGTTAAAAAAAATATTTTTAATACTTTTTTTATCTTTTATCATTAATTTCAAATAATCAACTAGGCCTTTCAATTAAAAATTTAAATCTTCATCGCGTCATTATGGCCACTTTTACAAAAAGAAATGAAAAATAAATTATTATATTACAAAAACTCCGTCTTAAAAATTTCCATCTTCCCTAATATTTCTGTATATGTAAGTACATTTAAGGATATAATATTACAGGGTTGTAATTGGTAATAAAATGTGATCCTTTGAAGCCTTTGATGTTCCAAGGTATAAAATTCTATCGCGGTCCGCGAGATGCTTACCCGTGAACATTATGAATTTCCTGTATTCAGTTTAATTATTAATTATTCCTTTGTCGATATTTAATTAAAATTATTAAAAAATAGAAAATCGATGAAGGTTTATGTATAATAATTTTGATATTTAATTTATCGAATTTTGCTTATTAAATAGTATAATAAATATGACCAAACTTAAATATTTAATTACAACGTTTATTAAATCTCATTTCACCGATAATTTAAGATGAAATTGATTAAAAATTGTTTATAGATTTATGTATATTTATAATATAAATATTTGAATATTGGATTTGTATTGGAAGAATTTATTACGATTAATCTACAACGTGAAAAGTTTAATATTTTGTCTTCAAATAATTCAAGAATTTAAAATAATTATCATGTAACCGTTAATATAAATATTATTTATCTATAAAAAATGCTCAATTTCTGATTTTTTTTTCAAAGACTAAATATTTGAAACAAATATTTTTTTTATAAAATAAAAAAAAATGTTTACGATTTGAGAATATTTGATTTTTTCACACAATAAGAAACGTAAACGACGTATGACGGTTAATTTACAGCGTAATTAACTTTAAATTGCATCAATTGTGCCCCACATACGATGAAATTGAAATCGACAAAAAAATAGAGAGAAAAATAAAAAAAAAGAAACAAAAAGAGAAACACCACGAAATGGCGGTAAAGAATAGCGTTATTAAACTACAAAATTGGGTTAACGGGAATCGACGACGTTGATGATATATAGTATATTATATACATATATATATATATGTGAAAATATAATGATAATAATAATGCGTATGTTAGACAAGGAAAATGAAAAAAATTGAT
Source organism: Leptonema lineaticorne (assembly GCA_024500535.1). Lineage (NCBI taxonomy): Eukaryota > Metazoa > Arthropoda > Insecta > Trichoptera > Hydropsychidae > Leptonema > Leptonema lineaticorne. Next base: position 5,530,277 of record JANIJI010000016.1, on the reverse strand, counting down.
AATAATAACAAACATATCGCGTGTTCGGTCATTATAAAGGCACGTAAGCGACGAGAAGAAGAATTTACACGCGATCTATTTGAAAAGTGAGCTAGGTTAATAGTGTATTCTTCTTGTGTCGCTTGACCTATGAAATATATATATATATATATATATATATATATATATATATACATTTCTAAAATGACGTAATAATATAAAAAAAAAAATTTGTTTGTTGTGATCGCAATGCTTTTTTATATGAAAAATATAAAAAATAATATTTGGCATGAAAATATGTTGAAATACTTATTTTTCTATATATATGTATATGTATATATCTAATAATTTTTGATGTATATTAAAATATAAATTAAATATAATATTATAATTATAATATCGACAATGCGCATTTGAATTTTTACTATATGTGTACTACAATACAATGTTAATTGGTAATTGAAATTAATAATTGGGTCGTTTAAATGTCACATTATGTTTATAAGACAAATTTTGTAATTTCTTAATAAATCTTTAATATTTAATAAAGTATTTTAATATTAATATAAATATATATATATATATATAGATTAAAATGAATTTTATATTACAAAATATTTTCTACTTAATTTTTTTGATAAATAAATAATAAATATCGGTTTCATATTCTGCGAAATATAATACACGATAGAGTATGTGAAAGTTAACGTTTTATGTTAAAACTATTTAATACTTTGTAGAGTAAATATTATTAGTTTTTTTTTTTTTTTGCTAGTCAGTGTAATATTTCAAAGAGCAAAAGTTATTTGTCAATTACATTGTATCTCGAAAGAGTTTTATTTTGTCGAAAATAATTATTTTCAGTTTGAAACTCGAAATTTTCTCATATTATTGTAGTGGAAAATGAATCGATTACTTTGAAAAATATAAAAAAAAAATAATACTAAGACTTTTAAGATTAAATGAAAATATCATCTTTGACGTTTTAATTTCACCTCGATGAATAGTTCGGTTATCGATAACGAAACAATAAATTAAGGGATGGTTAAACAGAGGGAGGTTAAGAAAAAAAAATAAGAGTACAAGTAAAAACCAGAAAAAAAACCCATCGTTATAGTGCTATTAATATAAAGAAGGGAACAAATGATAAAATCTCAAAGATTACACTATACAATGCATTATAGTTATAGTATTCGCTTGACGAACACAATATACCGAGAAGAAATATGGCGAAATTAACGCGAACAATGGCCGAATCGAGAACGAAAACGCGACTCGACGTTTCTCAAACATTTTCAGTGTGAAATTTAAAAATTGAAACGATTTTATGATACTAAAAAAAAATAATAATAATATCGATTGTCTGATTTATATTGAATTTTATTAAATGTTACACATCGGATGGTCTTAAATCTGATTTTTAATATTAGTAATAAATAAATATATTACTAATTTATTGATTTTATATTATTGTTATATAAAATTTAACTTGTAAGTGTGCAATGAAATGTAATAAAATGCTTTGTGTTTCCATGTTTTTGACATTTTCAACGACCAAAAATAAAAAAAATATATTTATACAGCATTCAACCATTCCTGTTTCGAATTCTGTTTGAAATTGATACTAAATTTTATATTTTATTATTGGTATATATAATGTAAATAGAATAAGTATAGTATTAGGGTTGAACTGGATTTTTTTTCTATATATAGTATTTTAGAATAAAAATTATATTGAAGTGTGAAATAAAATAATTTATAAATGTGATAAATATATATATCATTGGTCAAATAAATAGTTTAATTTTCAGATTGAACATCAATGACTAGATAAGACGATTGGAGTCGAACATAAATAAGCCGACTCCGACTCGGAAACCCTGAAATGAATAGCGCAGGCGGCAACGGTAGCAATAGCGGTAACATCAACAAACACAACAAAAACAAAAACGGCAACAACAATAACAATATAAAGGACAACAATAACAACTAAACAACGACCCGCGATGATTATCGGCACCGACGCTCAAGAAACAAGACAAGGAATTAATCTCGGCCGGCAACAGGTTCAATTAAGGACAACAGGAGGACCTTATCCGACTTATCCATCGTGGACCATTGTCGTGAAGACTAAAGGAGGACGCTCCTGGACCACTTCTTGGAATTCGTTATATTCCCCGGGGTCCGCTTATTATTATTGTCGTCGGTGCTCGGGTTATTTATGCCTTTCTTGCTTATCTTTCGCTTTTGCTTATAGGTTGGTGAGGTTTCGTGGTATCCTCACACCATCATCCGTTCGTCCTGAGATGCCTCTATGATGATGTATACTTTTTGAAAGATATGAATAGAATTGAAACTGAAAACGAACAATGGTAACTAACGACCGAACTGGTGACATTTTACAAGTTAAATTTTACATAAAACTAATATTTACAAGTATCTTTCTACAAAAGAGAGTAAAAATTTAATATTGCATTTCATATTAATTAAATGAAAATTATATAATACCATATATTATACAATAAAATAATCGTATTTAATATAATAAAAAAAATCCATTTATAAAAATAGTATATATATATATATATAATATTAAGAATATATTCGCGATAAGAGTACGTAAATAGACTTTGAATTCAAGTGTAGAAAATTGCCAAATAGTCGTAGAGACTATTTGGTGATTTTCAGCTAGCAGAAAACGCGCTATATACGCTCAAAGTGCTAAAGTGTTAGCGGCGTGAAGGGGTTAAAACAAAGCGAACCGTACGAAAGTAATGTACCGTGAGGAAATCGTAATGTGTCGTGTTCAGGCGAAATTACATTTTAATTGAAACACACAGCATTATATATATATATATATATATATATATATATATATATATATATATATATATATATATAATACGAATATAAATATTAAATGTGTGTGTGTATGTTAGTGCGTGTTTCTAAAATAGAAATGAATAAAAATAGATTTAATGTATGTAATTCTGGAAAATATATTGTTATAATAAAAAGTTATTGAAGTATTTACGTCATGCAATTACTATAATTTATATATCATTTTGAGAAATTTTTTTTCGTTATGTAAACAATTTTAAAATAATATATCGTAACATTAGTGGTAATTCATATATTTATTCGATTACGTAAAAAAATATAATCCATATTTATAAAAAATATGAATTACCACTATTAATTAGAAAAATCAACTTCTAATTTTTGGGTAAATTTATATATAAATTTGAAATTTACCTTTATTGGGTAAAATTATATATAAATTTGAAAACTAATTTATTTGTAATAAAATAACACGTTACTAATTTTATGTTTAATTCAGTATTTTTATATTATTAATATGTGTTTCTTAAATAGATAAAAAATATAATGTTTGCAAAAAATATAATAATTAAGAAACGCTTTGCTGCAACATAATTTTTATCGCATATTAAATTTTATAAGATCGCATAATAATATACGGTGTATTAAACATAAATATGTAAATTATTACAAGATCACACAGTTTACACTAATTACAATTTGTAGTTCAAGTTAATTTTGTAATGATTAGTTTTATTAATAATTTGTAGTGTAATAAATTAATTAAAGCCATAAAACTTAGTTAATTATAGTGATAAAGCTCTGTGAGCTCTATCTTAATAATTAACCGAGTCTCTGTAAAATAAAATTAATTTTATGACGTAATAAATTATATTAACTCCTTCGAAATTCATGTATTTCGGTGTCGAAACTGAAAGCATGAAATATTTTATTAAGCAAAGATCACAATATTATTTTATTAAATATAATAAAAAATAAGTTTTTAATATAAATATTAATTTTAAATCGGAGAAATATATTTACGATTTGCTAATCTTTATAATGGAACGCGTGAATAAATAAACTTTTATTATGAACACCGCAGGAATATCGTTGAATCGACTCTTTACGAGCAACATTTGAGAAGCCATGTCGAAAGCCTGTGTTAACGTTTGTTTATTTATTTTTCTTTTTAAGATTATTCGCACGATTTTGAAACGTTTCGTTTATGGCGAGCTGCAACGTTTTTTTTTATCGCCGTCGAAACGACGATCGTAACATATACAGGGTGGCCAAAATATTTAGCGTCGTGTAAACATTAGCAATGGAATACAATAAAAAAAAAGAAGCGAACTTAAATGTTAAATTTAAATCTGATTTTTATATATATGGTAGATATATAATATTTGAAATTAAAATTCAGTTAGATTTTCAGCAATAAATTCAATTTAATATTTGAATAAGAAAAAAAAAACTATATATTCTGATTTTGGTCATGGATTATTTTTCGAATCACCTTTTATAATAGAAAAAAAACTTTAACGATGAAAAACCGGAAAAATTTTCACCGCGACACTCTTCAATCAGAGATGGATTATAGAAGATTTACGACGGATTTTCCTTTGGAGATAAGTTTTTTGTTTTCCTTTCCATTTCAACTTTCTCTATTTCCTTTTCATTTTATATATCTTCCGATTTTCCAAATTATAAATGAAAAAAAAAACGCTTTTTATCCTTATTTAAATGTTAATAAATTATTTTCTACTACAGAAGATTACTTTTTTTTTAAATTATAGTTTAATTTTTGCAGTATTTCTAACTAAGATTGTTTTTATAAATAATATATATCTTCAATTAATTTCAATAATAAAACAAAAAATAATAATAAAATATAAATTTGAAAAAAATGTCAATTTAAAATTATAGTAACTAACATTTGCTGCGATTTGTTAAAACGACAATTATCGACATTAATTATGCAATAAAATATGATTTGTGTAGAAAATTTCATATTATATGCAAGCGTTGATGTATGAGACGTCCACTAAATTTTGATTAAATACACGAATAAGGTAGTTTTATTACGCAATTAATATTAATATTTCGAAATTAATGAATCGAACAAAAGGGCGTGGTCGTATTTTAAAATTAAAATGGCCAAAAGTCATATTTGACCGGAGATTAATAGCCACATAATGTGAAAATTGTCATTATTTATATATTGTATTACGCATTGTATTATATCGTATATATATATATATATATATATATATATATATATATATATAATCGAAAATTTTAAAATTTATATAGGTCACCAGTTATAGCTTAAAATTATACATAAAATCTTTTTTTAATTATTGTTGAATAACGTTTTTTTGGGTTTAAAAATTTTTATATGATATTTGATAATATATTGAATAAAATAATACCTTTTATTGATGAAAATTTGAATTTAAATTCATATTAGATGGTATATAAATAATATGTTATCTATAAATATACTGAAATTGACGATTCTATTTCAGAATATTATATGAAAAATCGTTGAAAAAATATTATTGAAACTGCTTTTAAAGGGTGGGCAATAAGAGACCACCTTGTAGTAAATTTTTTTAATGAAATTATAAAAAAGTAACGGTCCGATTTTCAGTACTAATAAAAATGGAATGAAAATAGATGAGATTGTTTCGGCGATTTAAACTTGAGACCGTTTTTTTTTTCTTCTCGTTAATACTGCCGATGATTCGAAACAAAAATAGACGATGAATGATGAAAACGGCTGAAAACGCGTGAAAATCGAAAGCGGGAAAGAAAACTATAAAAAATAAGCAATTTCCTAAGCGATTTTACGGCGTCATAAATTTAGGGAAAATTTAATTATTTCTGATATGTCGTTCGTTTTTATCGATATTTATTATTGTAAAGAGTTGAAATTTATTATCATTGCATTTTATTTATTTTTTTATTTTTTTTTCGTGTATATTGATTTTGACAATAGTGTGATTTTTTACGAATAAAATTATATTGCTTTATAAGAGCATTGAGAGATTTTTGTCTCAAGATTGTCTTTGAAAAGATCCTTTGATGGTCCAAAATTGGATTCAGAAAAGAACTGTGAATATCACTTGGCCAAGTTTTTCGCCAATATATCACATAAGTTTTACACCAATGAAATTTTGAAACTTTTCAAAAACTGTTAAAATATTATAGATAATGATAGCCAATATGTTCTTCGATAAAATTCATTTGAAATTCAAGAAAAGTTTAGTTAAAAAATGATAAAAGTATTCTCAATTCTTTTTGTTCAACCAAATATGTAAAAATTTTATTATATTGAATATCGATGAGAAAATTTATACGATAAAAAAAAAACGAAAATATTCATATTATTCAATGAGCTTTTATTGCATTCATAATAAGATTCGACGAAAAATGTATTTTCCAAAAGCACACGAAATGCACAGTGGAAATGCATTATGATTTTTCCTCGAACGAAAATAGAATGAATAATATTAAAGTAATGATAATAATAATAATGATTATAATGAAAAATGAAATATTATATGGATATGAATGAGAAAAAAAAATTGAAAAAAAATCCACGAAGACTTCGAGAGTGGGATTCTTTAACGTATTTCACGCTGAAAAATCCTCGACGGTTCTTATATATATTTTTTTTCAGCCAACGTCTAACGATGAAAATAATAGTACTTACTTCAATATCATATATTTTATTAAATTTGAACGTACACAAGGCGATTCTATTTATGATATTATATGGCATACGCTTCTTTAAAATACGATCTTTAATATGAAATACTAATTTATTTTTATGACTTCGTATTTCTGTTATTATATTACATTGAATATAATAATATTTTCATATTTTTCCATTTAATATTTGTATTTTCTTTTACGTATGATTATTTTTATCTAAAAATTATACTTATTTGAATTTTATATATTATAATTGTACGAACTATATATCGTTATTTGATTTTTTTATTATATTTTATATTAAAGATATATTCAGTATATTTTAATATATATTTAATTTTCAAAACATTCTGGAAAATTTTAATAAAGATTTTTTTATAAAATAGTAAATAGTTTGGTATATATAATGATTTTATAATATATAAAATAATTTTTAGAACAATTTTAATAGGCCTATTAAATAATCTTATATAAATAAAAATCTATCTATCTAAATTTCATCTATCAAATTTAATTTATTTATTTTGTCATTATAAAGATAATGATCATTACATATTTATATCAAGAAAAAAAATTCTTTTATACTATTATATAATATAAATTTTTTATACTACATTTTTAATTAATTACGACAATCTTGTTATAATTTTTGTTATATTCTGTTCAAAGTTGATACATTTTTTTTGTATAATATATTCATAAACAATATTACATAGTATATAATTTCATACAATACAACAATTAATAAATGTTTCAGATTAAAATTTAAAACGAGAAACATTTGAAATCAAATGTCAAATACCATAAGATTTACGATCTCATTATAAATATAATGAATATTCAGCGAATCGATCGTAACACAACTTTCAATAATAATAAATCTAAAATTATTTACGAACATTTTTAACCCGTTCGCGCCTCTCGAACGTTTTCTGCTACATTTTCGATAATATATATATATATATATATATATATATATATATATATATATATATATATATATATATATATATATATATATATTTATATATATTATCAAAATAGTTCGCCGATAAAAGGGTTAACCGCTCACTCGCCGCGAAGATAGTTGGCATGCAAGAGTGTGAACCCAACATTATAATGGTGTAATTCAACTGACCGCACTTGGACACAGCTGCTACCATATGGTCATTAACATAAAGCTCACTTTAATATTCATACGGATAGGAAAAATCAATAATAATAAAAAATAAACGTAATCGAAACCGTATCCAAGTTCAAACTACACATATATATATATATATATATATATATATATATATATATATATATATATATATATATCTTTATATAGAAATTATCAAGTAATCCGTGTTTTGCTCTTAGTAAATTTTTAATTACGAAACAATCGCCGATAATTAAATTACATTCAATATTCATTAGCGGTTCTAATATCTTATCGATTTCGCCGGCAAAGCTTTCCAATATCAATTAAAGACATTTTCCTGTAATTAATTACGATCCGTGGCCAATTACGGAAAATTACAGCCCGATTCATTATCGCACTCTCGATAATAGACACGATCTGTCTAGAAACATCATATTTTCTATAATATCTCGAGAACGATTGAGACTGTTTATAATTAAATGTAATTTAGATGAATTTTGAATATATGTTATATATTCAAAATTCATCTAAATTACATAAATAGTTTTTATAATATTGTGACATTAATTTTGCATAATTGTTAAAACCTTTTCGATATTATGTCTTATATTGTTAAGAGAAAAAATATAAATATTTTAAATTAAAATATATTTTTAATAAGAAGTTTAAATTCGGAAATTTATATATTTTTTCTGAGAACTTTATTTAAAAATTTTCGTTTTGTGTATTCATAAATTAAATATTAAATTAATAAAGCTGAAATATTTTTTTGGGAAATTATTCATTTTTATATATTTAATGTTTTATTATGAATTTTTACCTGAATTTCTTCAAAAGTCGTTCACAATTTAATATAAAACATTTTTAGTTTAAGTAAATATGTCGATATTAAATTCCACGTAAAAAATTTCAATTTATATTTTCGAATAGTTTTTAATAACATTTATAAGGTTAATATGAGTTAATTAAAAATATATATTCGAATAGAAATTTATATATATATATATATATATATATATATATATATATATTCGTTAAAGTTACGTTAAATACTATATTGATTATTAAACAGTTATTTTAAACTGAAAAACTTTTAGATTGAAAAGTATCTTTTTACAGGAAAGCTTTTAATCAAATAGTTTCTCGTTATAGAGAAAAACTAAAGTATGGTTTTGAAAAGAGTTTATTGAAAAGTTCGCACTTCGCTTATTTCAGCACATTTACTACATTATTATACTTGAATCATTAAAACTTTTTGTTAGGATGAACGTTTATAAAAGGAGAAATATCAATATTATATTAAAAAAAATAGAAGAAATATATTGAAATTCTATATATATATATATATATATATATATATATATATATATATATATATATATATATATATATATATTAATTGAAACTAAATTTATATTTTGAATTAAAGTTTAATGAAAAATAAATGTTATTTCCATAATATTCTGTTTAATGATTAAACGAAGAAAATATATTTAGAAATACACTTATAAAAATTATCATAAAAATATAATTTATTGAAATGAACGTAAAAACTATAAGCAATTCAATTAAGCGTTCGATTCTAATATCCGGACGAAACCGGTTATTTTTCCCGCGTTTTTTCTTTATTTTTCGTTTCGTTTCGGTTAATCAATTAACCGTGATTTCCGTGTCTCGAGTTCGAAAAGTCGACTATGGGGCCGTAAATGGCCCATAAACGTTAACGCGGGGCCCCTTCGGCCATTTTGCGGGATCGTTGCCTCGCTAAATTAATAATAATTAAGAGAAAATGGACAAGTGATTTTCCTCCTATCCACAGTTTTCTAAGACACACACACAAACACATATAGAATAGAAAAAAACAAAAAATAAAAAGCGTTACTAGCCCCCCCCCATAACCCCCTTTCCGATTTAACGAGGGACGAACACGTTCTCATAGGGCCAATGGACCCACTTAGTCGAACCTGGCAATTAAGGCTCTTGCGGGGTCAAAACCTTTATTTTTTTTTTATTTTGGTACATTCGCTTTTAACTGTGACGTTTGACCGATATCTGTACAAATATTCGATTCGTTTAATGGAAGGAAAATATATATATATATATATATATATATATATATATATATATATATATATATATATATATAATATTTCATTTAATGGGAGATTTTTTTGAGATAAAATAATGTAATATAGATCAAAAATAGACCTCGATTCGATTCAAGTGTCTGTTTTGAAAATAATTTATATATTATACGTATATATATATATATATATATATATATATATATATACATATATTTATATGAACTTTATTTTATAATTAAAAGATAAATGACGTGTTTCTTGGTAATTCATCATTTCTATTTTGTTCATAATAATTAAATTATTCCGAGTCTACTGAAAACGTTAATTTATTTTATGACTGATGATGCTGTAATATTATTTTTTTATCCAAGGAATTGTTTTCTTGGACAATATAATATTTTTTTCAACGTTTCATAATAAAAAGCGCATAAAATAATTTATGATATTTCGCAAATATTAAAATAAAAATATTTTAATATTAAATAAAAATATAATTATTAAAAACGACATCGTGTAATACAATATTATGATATAAATATTTATATATATAATAGAAATATCAATATTTAAGAGAACTCTCACAAAGAAATACAATTAATCGTCGAAATTTATTGAAAAAATAATTATTGAGCTATTTAATAATATTTTTTGATCATTTTTTTTTCATTTATGCGCTATTTATATTATATTACGTAAGAAAATAAAAATAATATTTTGATACAATTACAGCAATACAAACAAATGATTACTTGAAAAATAATGTATATCGCTGAAATCCAACGGAGACATTAGGAAACCTTCATAAAATAAATATTTTCTGAAGAGATTGCTTACATTATAAATATATAAGCATTATATATATACATAAAGTATATAATTAAAAATAATAATTTACGTTAACGAGGAGAAGAATAATATTATATTATTATATATAAAAATAACGGTAAAACCCTCGTTTTTCGTACGTTTTATACATTGAAACAAAACTCGTCGACGACATAAAATGAAAATATAAATATATTACAACGTTTCAACATCGTAATTTAAACGAAAAAAAAGTTAAACATACATTCGTTATAATAATGGCGTTTACTATATATATATATATATATATATATATATATATATATATATATATATATGTATAACGTATATATTTTTCTATATATTATATAATAGATCAAAATATTTACCGAATTTTCAAAGCGATAAAACTCTACAAAACACAATGATGATGATAATAATAATGATGAAACGCTAACGACCTGTCATAATTAAAACGTAATAACTACGAGAAGAAGCCTTCGAGCGTAAAATAATTATTTCATAAAACCATTAAGGTTCTATGAGCGAAGGGTATGAGAGATGTCGTTAGGCAATTCGAAATTTGAAAAAATAAATGTGTATCATTTTCATCATCCATCATTATCATCGTCTCATCACGAGAACTGATTGATTATACTGAAATTGTTATGTGCAAGAAGTGTTAAAATCTTGATATCAACTAATATATGGTAGCACTAAAACGTTCGTAATGATAATAATTGATAATTCAATTGTGAATTATCAATTTATTTATGTGTTGAAATGAAATTGTTCAAAATGAAAATAAACGGAAATACTCACGTATTAAATCCATTTGTACTGCAATAGACAGTGGTACGGTCAAGTTGTTGTTAGTTGCTTGACAAGTTAACGGTTCGTTTAGCGAAGCTCTGTCTGCTAAAATCTCCAAAAAGGAACTTTTAGATAACAGGGCACCTCCTCTCCACCATGTAACCGAAGCTGGGGGGTCACCTGTAAATTGAAAATAAATATTATCGTTAAATTTCTAGAGAAATAAGTGGAAAATGTGATTTTTTTTTGACAACAATCTAGATTTTCTATATAATTGTGTTTTAAAAAAAAAACGAATATTTTTTTTATTACTCATATAAAATTGACAATTTCATATAATAATACTTCAAAATAAGCGTATTTTTTTTTTCAAAGAAATGTAATAAATAAAAATTTGAACACGAAAATTGTTCGATTACGTTTCGAATTACGAATTAATCACTCTCGATTTATTTTCATCGCCGCTCATAATATATATAAAGAGATCAAAAAAATGAAGATGAATAAATTACGACGTTCGCGTCGTAATTCGCGCATATCGAACGATTCTCAATGCACCGCCGTACGGTTAAAAACGCGTTTCAACCACAACGGAAATAATTCTAATCGAAACGTGCAAATGAAAAGTGCACCCGTCGTTCGGTTTATCGACGAGTGAAAATTTTTCACGATTTTACACCGTTCGGCGTTCGCGTGATTTTCCTCGTCGGGGGAAAGCGCGCGGAAAATTGCCGGCGGAAAGTTTACGCTTTCAACGGCGGCGAAAGGTTTTACACGTTCAAAGTGAATACTCATATATACAGTGTGTGATGCGAAAAAATATACTATATTTTATGGATACTATTATTAAAAAAATATAAAATTTAAAGTGCAAATAAAAAATATTGAGAAATAATATAAAATTTGTAAAAAAATATATTTTATATAAACGTATTAAAAAATGAAGATCGTGATAACAATTTATTTAGAGATCAAAGTTTTTTTTAAATAAATTATATAAAAATATTTTATTTAAAGTTATATGAAAACTAATAATTGTATGCCAAACGAGAGAATGAAATTGTATTATTATTAATTGTAAACTATGCTCTTTTGTATTATGATATATAAAAAATAATTAAAAATATATAAACAAAATTTATGAAATTATTATAAAAATATTCAATTCTAGAATAATTGTAAAACTATCGATATATTCATCAAATATATATAATAAATTTAATTATTAAATATATTATGTTAAAGAATGAAACATTGATTAATTGATTATATAATGAATATTGAAAAAAAAAACTTTATAACATATTTTTTATATGAAAATATATGTTAAAGAAAATTATGTTAAAATATCCATATGATTGGAAGGCGATAAGATAAATAAAAAGATTAAATTTGTTCTTACAACGACAATACAAACTTTTCATGCTAGAAAGGAGAGAAAAGAGCTTAAAAATCTAATAAAACTTTGCATATTGAAAATTTCCTTATAACAACAAAGACATACACAAACATATCAATTTTATTACAGCTTATTGTTTTTAACTTTGCAAAATTTCGTCATCATTTTCCCGCATTATAAATAAGAAAATTTTTCAACTCATATTAAAATTCAACGGTGGCGTAGTTTTTCCAATATAACAACAATAACAATAATAATAATAATAATAATACACGTAATAATTTTCTCGGTTTCTTCAAAATATTTTTGTTACTTGATTAATAATCGGCTTAGGGTCGCTATAAAGAAGAAACGCAAAAACGACCACCCCAGTTTTAACGACATCTCATTTAATTATACGTCTGAAAAAGAATGTAAATATATATGAAATAATATATTTTTTTCAGCACCGCGAGGTTTTTATCATCACGCCATCGCAGACTTAATGAACTAAAGAAAAATGTAAAATAATGTAGACATTATATTAAAAATGATATATATATATATATATATATATATATATATATATATATATGAGGAACCTAAAATTTTCTTTATTATTATTTTAATTTTTTATTTTCTTATCAGTGATAAATATTTAAATCTAAATCCTTCTTTAAGTTCTATTTATTTAAACTAACAGATATAATTTTATAGTATTACAATTTCACGACATATACTTATAACCAAATAAAGAATTTAAAGCTAATATTTAGATCAATAATCGGTTTCTTGTTAAATAACAAAATTAAAAAAAAAACACACATACCATTTTAATAATTATATTTTGATTTAATTAAGATATTAATTGAAATATTTTTAAATGAGTTTGGTTTATAATAGTCACTCTTAACGATTTTTTAAGTGCCATTAACGGCCATTAGACATTCTATAAATGTGGAATTAAAACGATATAGGAAACATTCAGTGTGATTAAGATATTGAAAATAATTGATAAAAATTATTATAATTCACATATTTAATTGTATATTGTATTATACTGTAAAATTATAAGGTTTATTGCAATTAAAATTAATCAGATTTAAAATCAAAATTATGGAAAAAATAATTTATACATTAATAATTTGTAATCAAAAGAAAAAAAAATATTTTTGAATGGATAATATAAATAATAAATATCGCCATATATAGATTTAAAAATAAATATAAATAAATATCAAATTATTATTTTTATAAAAATGCTTCCTTCTAAATTCATCTATAGAATACAAAATTTCCAATTAAAAAAAATATAAGATTGTATTGTAGACTATGGTATGATAAAGGGTTACCTGGATTTTATAATAATATAATAAAACATCAATAGATTCTATATCCCTTTCGGGTACGTTTCAGCTTTCTATTCTTTTCTTTTCAGCGGAACGAGCCTTTCAGCAAATTTTTGCAATGAAAACGAAAAACCTATTGATCGAAATTCGAATAACAACCGCTCGTCGCACTTAATGATTGTGTTTTCCTTTTATTTTCATTCGAAGAAAATTGAATTTCTACCGTGCCCTTAATTTCGACAAATATTATAGCGCATTCTACTGTCCACCCGTTAGTCCTTTTGAACCCCACCCTTTCCCCCCTTTTGACCCCTTCGTCATTCGAGAAAATCCTTCGCGATTTTTTCCGTTTGTTTTGTTTGTTTGAAGAGAGAGAAAGAAAAAAAAAGACTCGTTTGCCTCAATTTTTTTTCTTGTTCCCTTTTTCTACTTTTGTATTTATATATATATATATGTATATATTTATTTCTATTGACAATTTGTGATGAAAATACAGGTGGGTTCCAATTTTCCCAAATTTGATTTTTATTTTACAAATCCACATTTCAATACATTGTATATATATTGTTATTATATTATATATAAAAACGTAAACGTAATATATTAAATATTTAATACATTTTAACGTTTAGCCTAAATTTAAAACACTTTATCGAAGTATTTTTTTTTATACATAAGCCAAAACAAAAATATAATATTATTTTGGGGATGATTAGGGAGCAAAAAATTGTTTTCGGGCCGTTCATTGGAAATTTAACCGTTTAATTTTCGGCAAAGTCGAAAGGAAAACTTGATGATGGCCGAACAGGGAAAGGGATGGGAAATGAAGCAAGGGAGCAGCCTGGGTCAGGTGAGTAATATTACGTTGCCCTCAACATCGTTTAATAATAATAAATAATTCAATTTGGACGCTAAAGCGCCGGCGTCGAATTATCCGGGGCCAGGTGAAATATAGAGCCGCCGGAAAAATTATTTTCCATGTAAAAGAATTTTCCGACGATCAACATGTACTCTCTTTTTTTTCGTACGAGTGCCGAAATCTGAGATGAGAATTTTGTAATTTCTTTTTTTCTCATAATCTCGTACAATATTTATACAGCAATTTTTCATTTACACGCGCACACACATACGCATATATATATATATATATATATATATATATATATATATATATATATATATGCGTGTGTGTGTGAGTGAATAAAGTGTAATATTTTTTTTTCGATACGTCACTCACATATTTTGGTGGATAATCAGGTTGCAATGGAATTATTTAAAAAATACATTTTATCGATAATTCAGATTCTGAAAGAAAAGATTCTGTTTTAAATTGTGTGATTGATATTTAAATAAATATCAATCACAAAAATATTTAATGCAAATATTCTGAATTAAATTTCTTGAAACAAAGAGTCGATGTTTAAGTTAAATAGCAAAATTAATTAATATTTTTAAGTTAAAATCAATAAAAGTTCAACAATGAAATTTAAAATCAATATTCAGCAATTTAAATTATATATCGAAATTTTAAATGATAAAAATTAAAGAGAAAACTTGAATATTCCAATCTATTCAATTTGTAAACTAATCCATTAGATCTGTAAATATGTAAATATTCGTCGAATAATCGGTTCATGCGTGACCAGATTTTTAAAACATACTGTATATATATATATAATAAAGTATAACTTTCCCGAGTGAAATAATTTATAATACAACGTCAGTGATAAAAATATATTAATACAATATATGTGAACGCCGACGTTATTTTGAACACGTGTGTATGACAACATCAATTTAACTATCAAGTATTACATGATCTTATTACGCATTTCTAACAATATACAGAAACACTGACATTTATTATATTATTAATAATGATTACAAATTTAATTATAAAAAAAAATTAGTACACAATTAAAATTTTTAGTAAACCTGAACTAGATTTTCACATTTGCCAATATTGGAAAAACGAGCGCCATACTCTAGAGGCTATTGAATAATTTATTGATTTAATAAGGCTTTTAAGGTACGTCGATATATATATATATATATATATACTATAAAGTAAATTCGATTTTTTTTCCGTATACAGACTCCCGTTTATTCTGCGCGTCTGAAAACCATATCGTCCGGTGAAAGTTGGTTATTGCGAAAACCCCGTGCATCCCGCGAGAATAGACCCCGGGGCACCAAAATTGTTACCACAGTTCAGAAGGCAAGTTTTGTTTTCGACATTCCGGTTTTGTTGATGGCGCGAAACCACCGCCGTGCGACCTCCATATGCGTAACACTGTGGGTCTAAATTTGCCGCTTTGCAGTTGAATTTTTCATTGGTGCGGATCGATGAGCAAAAAGTTTCCGTCTACAGAGACTATATAACCGTTAATGTGTCGTTCAATTTTAACCGAATTGTTAAGTAATTTTATTATTAAAATATATATATATATATATATATATTATATTTCATTATTATCAATTATTTTATGTGTATTTAAAAATTTTAATTTTATATTCGTTTATATATTAAATTAAATTAACGTCGACTTGGTAGCATGACTTTCATGAAAAAAAAAAAGTATGAAAAATTTCTTAGTTTTAAAAAGATTATGACGCCATTTTCAAGCATTATAAAATAGTATTTTACGTTTTTTAAATAAAACGCGTAGTTTTTCTGAATATTAAATTTATTTTTTTATATAGGATAGAGTTTTAAATTTTTTGCTAGCAATTTTTAGATATATTTTTCAATATAAATAACTACTAAAAATTTTTAAAAATGTATATATGGTAAATATATTACAATTTGCGAACTGCTATCTAAAAATAAAATTAATTACATATTTTTCATATAATATTTTTACCAAAATTTAATGATTGATTCTAGGTCTATATTATTCGATAAAAATAATATTTTACAAGCGGTTTTTTATGCAATTTATATTTTTAATTAATCATTATCATTTTCACAAGAATTTCTTTTATTTCTCTAATTCAAAAAATCGACAGAGAAGACTTTGATATATATTCGATGTTGACATTATTGACAAATTGCTTCAAGAAAATACCATTTCAAAGAATGACAATATTGAATTAATTTTTTTAATATTGAAAAATATTAATTTTTGCAGCGTTTTATTTAAAAAACACTCCAAATACGATTTTATAAGACGAAACGTAATTTTTATATTTGTTAATATATCAAATCTTATTTTACGCGATGTATTATGGAACGTATATAACGCATAAAATGAGGTCTGAGTATAAACTAAATTAACTATTAAACTTTCACAGCTATTCATAAATATCCGATGCGTACTATAATTAATATATATATATATATATATATATATATATATATATATATATATATATATATATATATATATATATATATATATATAGTAATGTATATTAATAATAGTTCATTACTTAAATCCTATGTATAATATATATATATATATATATATATATATATATATATATATATATAATAGGAATAGAATCATCCTTTATGAATATGTCTACGTTTAGAAATCCCTTCCGCGATGATAAAGCACAATTCTGGACTTAACATTGGCATCGCGATTCGAACACATGTACTGCGAAATTGTAACGATCGTAAGACGTTGTTCGTTTCCTAGACCGGAAGTCGATAGAGTCAGTTTCCGTATTCCTGTTGGGACGGTATGTTCGGGTGAATTAGCGGATTTGCGGAAACACGTGCCGCCATCAATGTTACAGGCAACGGATTAATTACGCGCTTTTCTCTCTCTATCTCGCACATTTTCAACCCCTTCGGTGTTGTTTTCCACGTTGATGGAAACGCGTGTACGATTTTCAGATTACATTACACAAAACACGTATAATATATATATATATATATATATATATATATATATATATATATATATATATATATATATATATATATATATATATACAATATACATCTACGTTTCTCAATACGTAAGCGTGCATATTTTATATATGTATATAATATTATACGTTATATTCGTGTCTATTTTTATCGCGTTAACGTTTCAATATTTATGCGAATTCGTACGCTTTCGGATTTAGGATAATTGAGTACGAATTGAGCATGAATTTTGCCCTTTTCTCTATAGCAATTAACGCTCGTATTATCGTCGTATAATTGACTTAGTTTATATATATATATGTATATATATATATATATATATATATAATAATCTATAAATAAATGAAAAAAAAGTGTTTTCTATAAGAACCAAAGAAAAATATGATGGACTTACGCAATTTAATAATAATATAAGAAAAAATACAGAAAGATAATTGCGAATAATATTATTATAAAAATTCAAAAATATAATAATTAAAATATAACCTTTTATTGTAAGACATAAAAATTTGATAATTAACAATTTTGTTAAAAATATTATAAATTACTTGACTAACATATATATCAAATAAATCACTCAAAGTATCTCATTAAAAAGGAATAAAATATTTTCCTTTTAAATATTTAATTAATTCAAATTTATATTAGTTAATGTAGGTCATTCAAAACATAATTTTATTCAAAATATATAAATAGGTAAGTAATTAACTAATATTAAAGTAAATTACTGATGCAATAACCCTATATATTAATTATGTAAATTTAATATAAAATTTTAAATTTAACTAACAAAAGTTGGTATATATATATATATATATATATATATATATATATATATATATATTTTTGATAATAAAGAACAGACATTTCATACGAAAATAATCAATAATTATAAACAGCATATACGTCTTAATATCGTTCACGGTAATTATCGCAAAATAATTCGAAATTACAAGACGCTCGTTATTCACGACAACGGCTTGAACATTGACAACGGTTATCCGACGTAAAACGTGACTGTCGTACAATATTCATTTGGTCGTATTACCGTGTTTATGACAGATGTATCATTGTTATTTACATTACTATATTAACGGGGTGTACGTTTAGAATCCCGGTCGCAGTGTTTTAACGTCTTGAATATCAATTTGAATCGTCAAATCTTGTGTTTCGGGGAGTTATCTGATATCAAACATTAATATCGATTATGATAATTGATATATATATATATATATATATATATATATATATATATATATATATATATATATATTATAGTTTAAAGAAAAATGATTACATGATATTATATATATTGAAAAATGCAGACATGGTATGTGCACTTTTGAAGTATTGATCGTTTTACAATATATACACGTAGACGTTTTCTCTTATATATTTTTTTTGAACTTGAAAAACGACCTTCAGATTTATTGGATCGTTTTCGGGCCGTGATCATGATCAAGATCGACGATCCAAAGATTAATTATCGTCAAAAGTGGGCTCGTTATTATCGATATATAGTGCGGATCCCGCGGGCAAAGTGTTAATAAACGCGGTGGCGTTACGACGCGTAATGATTATTAATACGGCCCTCGTGGAAAATTTATTTCTATACATATTTCGTGGTTTTTTTTTTATATTTTTAATTTTCATTCATTTTTAAATATAGAATGTGTGCACGTTGCTTTATTTTTTTTTAATCTACGTCGGATGTAAACGAAAGTTACACGTTTAAATTATGAAGTGTAATTAAATCGCCTTTAATTTTGATAAATTTTGGATAAAATAAATATAGACACTTTGGTTATAAATTAGCGAAAATAATAGTTCCTTTAATAATTTGATTATTAAAATATTTCGTATATTTTTAAATCGCGCTCTTAAACTATATTAAATATTCACATATAACAAATTAACCTGTAATTAAAAATAAATCAATACCAATTCAGAAAAAAAATACTTTACCAAAATTAGAATGAATTTAAAAGTTGTATTCGTTTAACGAATTTTTTTTTCAAATATTACATGTAAAAAATTATGCTATTAATATAATATTTTTCTATCGGAAGATAGAAAAATATTATACTAGTAGCATAATTTCTTTATTTTCTCAAATTAATCGCAATTTTGTATGATTAAATAATGTATATTTTTGATATTATTTAATTGAAATAATGATGTATTATTTAATTAATTCTAAACCCTTTCAAAATTCTACGAAATCAAATAACAAACAATGAAGTTGCAATTGAAGTTTCTTCGTAGAATCAAATATTGACATTTAACAAAACTGTGTGAAAATACATAGTGGAATCTTTGTAAGGGTTGTAATAAAATATTTACCATCGAAAGGGTTAAATAATACATTCGACATATGCACACATGTATGATATTATACATAGAATTCCATATTTACATTGACAGCTGTCAAACGATAAACAAAAGATCTGTTCGTGTCATCAAAGGAAAATATAAAAGAAAAGTTTATATATTTTTCGCGACGAATGACGAGTAACGAGAAAAAAGGGGTAGAGATTCTTGCGCGCAGACGAAATGGAAAAATCGCGGAAAATTCCATCGGAGCCTTTCTCGCGCTCGTTTCTTATTTTTTAATGCGTTTTTTTTTTCGAAAAACAACGTCGAATTGTTGTTTTTCGACCGGGAAAAAACGAAAATTTCGAATCTCGGAAAAGGCTGACGTTGGAACGACGTTGCGGTCGTTATCGCGTCACAGTTTTTCCGACCATTTTTCTCGATGTTTTCCATCGAAACGTGGACGGTCGACGTTTTAAAATAAAATATCTATCGTCTCAATTTTTTTTCGTCTTAATCTTATATTGAAAATTGTTAGAATATTTAAAATTTATTGAAAGTATTCTCTTAATTGCGTTAAAATAAAATTTTATTCTAATAAATAAAACAGTTGCCCATTATATATTGGTATTAACTAACAATGGTAACGATTTCAGAAAATTCGCCTTTTGCACTACGTTTATATTTGTAGAGGCGTTTCGCTTCCCATTCCGGATATCCGGTATATTTCCCGTCTGGAAAAACGGGAAACGGACGTCGGACAAAAATCCAAAGAGACTCGTCGGGAATTTTCAATTAACACAACATTACTTAACGATCGAATCCACCCCTTTCGAACACGATAACCCCTTTTCTGACAGTCTTTTCTTATTGTGTTTCTCTTTTAATCGTTATATAATATTATATTAAAATGGTCTCAATATTTATATTTCTTGCCTTTTCTCAAATCTTATCTTGGGTTGTTTTCGTTTTAATAATCGGCTTTATTGTTCTTAGCTGATAAAACCGCATTAAAATATTTTTGAATACGAATATAACCGAGAAATTACGAAACTTTTTTCAATTATTATTGTATTATATTTATATATTATTAAATATTAATAAAATTTTCTATAATAATATTACTGATTTTTATATTTTTTTTATATAAAAATTAAACTAAACAAAAGTTATTTAATATAAAATATTTTTAAATCGTTTTAATAAACCATTATTATTAAAATATGCAATCAAATTATTATTCAATTATTAATATACATTATTATTGTATCGTAAAAATATAAATGTGAGTATAAAATTTAATATATTCAACATCCTTGAAAATGTTATTAAAAAATAAACCTCTTAAACGAATTCGATGCTAATGTACATCCGATTAAATTTCCAACGAAGTGCAACCGAACATTTTATTTTTTACTCCGTCATTTTTTTCCCTTGTTCACCACTTTTTTTTTTAATACCCAGTTCGCGCGGTATTCAAAGGGTTAAAAAGAACAAAGCCCTCGGCGAATTGCAGCCGGTCTCCAATTTTACGCCGGCATTTTAATAAGGATTTTATGAAAGGAAATTTTAACCTTTTTCGTGCGACTCATTGAATTTGAGTAACGCGGAGGGGTAGCGAAAAAAATAAGGAAAAGGGGGGGGAGTTGCGAAATTTCAGCTGAAATGGATCTTTGCATTACGTGAGATGCATTTAAAGCGAAATTGGAAGTTTAATATATATATATATATATATATATATATATATATATATATATATATATATATATATATATATATATATATATATATATATATATATATATATATATATATATATATATATATATATATATATATTGAGGCAGAAGATTTATTTGCAATTTAACAAGATATACGTGAGATCTTTCATGTGAATTTTGATACTTGAAATACGCTTATTGAATGTCTGAAAAGCATGTTTTATCGTTGATTAATTATTACTTTTCATGTTTCTCAATCTATTGATAATGTCATATCTCGTTTCGCACTCTAGGCGTATATTTAAATCAGAACGAGAATAGTATTTTAATATTCCGGTCTATTGGAAATATTACATATGAGGATATTCCTGCTTACTGACAGATAAATTTCCGTTCCTTTCTGATTATAATACGGAAACTGAACGTCGTGAAATATTCATATGAATTTTTATACAATAATTTTCTTAAGAAAACCATGCTTCAGATTTTATTTGAATGTAATGTAAATCATCGTAGTATATTTTTCTATGTATATGAAATTCAAAACGTTTCTGAATATTATTTAAGTGAAATATCGTATTATGTATAAATTAAAATTTATATTATATACATTACAGTGCTTCGAAGCTCTCTTTAGTTGAATTGCAAATATTCGTTCAACGTTCGGATATTATGTAATATATTTTTAATAATAATTTATATTAAACAATATTTTTCAAAGAAAAATTTATTGTAAAATATTCAACAAGTTTATATATTCGAATTAAATAAATAATATACGGAATTATTTAAATTAGTAGTACTCACAAATATGATTATTTTATTTATTTTGTCATTGTAATTCGATGAGATGTAAAAAAAAATATATATTAAGCTTATACAATATCGAACGGTACTCTCTCTGATGGCTGAGAAAAAAAAATGGCGGACGAGATCGCCGCCATGTCTTAATGATAAATAAAATGACGCAAAATGGCGTCTCCCGTCTGGCATACTAATTTCGCTCAATTGGCCTAATTGCGCGCGCTTTCGCCGCCGCAATTACATTATCAAACGTAATTGAGACGTCGGAATTTCCGACGCCGAAGGGGTTAACGCGCCCCGTGACGTTTTGGAAACCGCTGATTAGTCACCATCGTTTTCCCTCTTATATATATATATATATATATATATATATATATACAAATAAATATACAAATAAGTGAGACAGAGAGCATGTAAATACGTTCACGTCAAACTAATCACCGGCGTTTGAACGCCGATAATCGGCCTATAATTGCGATTCTAGAAACGGTCGGGAGGCGTGAAGGGGTTAACGCGATTACTAAAGCCGAAACGTGTAAATATTTCAACGATCTAATTTCCAAAGGTACGTTTTATAATTATGAGAATGAAGACTGCGAATCGACATTAGAAATTCGAAAACTTATAGATTCAGAAGACTTTCATTTTACTGTAAAGTTATAATTACAGTGTGAAAATAAATACGTTCAATATATTAATATATTTATTAGTCATTTAATATTTATAACAATTTTAGATTTTCAATTCAAAAAAAAATATGCAACATCGACCTTATAATTTCAATATAAGTTGATGTTGATATAAAATATAAATTATAATTTGTAATTTTCCAAAGTCATTGTTTATAACAAATAGAATAGTGTTGAGTTATTAGAAGTATACATACACCTTTTTATTATACAATAATTCAGTTTATTAAAATTAAATTGCAAGTATAAAAGTAACATAATAATGATTAGAAGTAACATGAATTAACAATTGATCTACTGACCATGCTATTACACACATACACGCATATATATATATATATATATATATAATAACGTCAGCGTGAGAGTGTGAGTCGTTCGGCATACGTCGTCGTTGGCGCGCGGCGGTACTAGTATTTTATATATATCATTTCTATTATATATATATATATATATATATATATATATATATATATATAACAATTACAACTTTTAATCTTATATTATCGATAAAATTTTAAGATTCTAATTATCCAAATGAGTTTAAAACTTTATATAGATATTTGCGCATGTATACAAAGAAGATATAGACCAGACCGTATTTGAATATTTGATGGGCGAAAAAGTTTGAGATACTCCATCTAATACTTTAAATTCGGGACGAAGTTCGTTCCAGTTAAATAAAATTGGAGATTCTGCCCCCCCCCCCTTCTTCGAGTAATATGATTCGAATTGAATTGACGATATTTTATGGCGATTGGCCTTAGCCATTTTGTAAATTTCGTTTAAAACTTAATAAGTATTATAATCAGATAAATCAATTTGCGGAATAATTGAAAACGAAGAAATTTCCTCTCATTTCGTATAACTTGAAAAACACAAGCAATATTTTATTCGAGATAAATCATTTCAATAGGTATAAATTTTACAGATTGTTCAAGAAAAATGAGTACAGCCTGTAAACGATGATATTTCACGAATGTCAGAAAAAAAAAGATAACAAATTATAATATTATTCACGGGCAACATACGTTTTGTATAATTTATATAATCACTGAATTTTTTTTAAATATTTGTATGAATTTATAAAAGGAAATATAAAATTAAAAAAAATCAGAATTCAATCAGAACTCATCGAATATTTTATCGAAGAAAGAGTAAATTTCTAAATAGTAAAACGTTTATTACTTGAATATAACACTTTATTTTATGATTTTTATTATCAAATCTCCATTTTACATAATTAGGAGTTTTGTAATATAGTTTTCAATTTCTACCAATAGCCAGATTAAAATAACATTGCCGGAGGAGTGAAGAAAATGAATATGAAATGCATAATTCAGCACTTTACCAGGACGAAGAAGGAAAATTTAAAACGCAAACCACCCATGATGAGGCTTCTGGGCAATGGTTAACCTGTTCATTGATGAATGACATGATCATATCGAAACCAGATTGCGTCAAAATAATATTAAAAATGTAATTGACAACGTATTTTTACGTTATATACGTTTAATATGATCAAGATGATCATATAATTAAGTAATTACCATATTAAAGAAAACCCTTTTTATTATAATATTTTCTATTTAATTTATATATTATATTTATATAAATTTAATAATAATATCCAACGCTAAAAAAACACACAAAAAATGCATTTATTTAATTTAATTAAAAATACGAGTTTGAATGTAATAAAAATCGTGAGATTTCTTCGCCGCAAGCAATATTTTTATACTACAATGAATATTACTATTTTTTTTATAAAACATCATAAAACCGTTTACATATATATTGACCGTCATTATATTGCACAAATATTTTATACATATATATATATATATATATATATATATATATATATATATATATATATATATATATAACGGGCCGCAGAATTGCCGTCGATGATGACGATGTTCCGCAATTATTTAATTATAATAATTCCGCTTATATTGTAAAAAGAAAACATCTGAGACCGACGATCAAGCATAATGATTCAATATTTATATACTTGTTGTTTTTTTTTTGTTTGCAAAATATAAAATAAATATTTTCGCGCTATATTCGCCATTTATTTATTCGTACAAAATTGTCTGCGGTAAAATGGCGCATAATTTTATGGATTTTCCGTTGTTCATTCGACATCGAGTACTTTGCGTTGAAATCCCATTATCTTCGATAGATTTGAAACAATCAGTCTGTTTTATTATAATTAAAATCGATACGAACGATATATATATATATATATATATATATATATATATATATATATATATATATATATATATTTAAAAAAATAATAATTAATAATAAAATAATTCTTGAACCAATTTCCTTCTTCAGATTTACTTTTTAAATCGAAAATATAACTCATAGCATATATAAATATTAAAATCGGATTATTGCGGATATATTTATAAAAAAAAGTATATAATATCAATAATTTAATTTTAAGCCGCTTTTCGAAAAATAAATTATTATATTTCGCAATCTCGATTTTATTTCATAGAAATCCGTGTATAAGAAATGTTATCAACAACTTTTGATGTCATCAAAGGGCGTTGACTTTCTGGAAAAACCTTTATAATTTGTTTGAAAGCAAAGTTAATTTCGTAATTTTTAAAAAGTACTGTATTTAATAATTATATTGAAGTGTATTTTTATTTTCGAAAGCAGTAAGAATTATCTAATATATATATATATATATATATATATATATATATATATATATATATATATATATATATATATATATATATATAACTGAGTTTTGATGTCGGAAACAGTAATTAAAAAAAAATTATATTTATTATTATATAGTATGATAATTTGAAAAATAATACTGATAATTTAACGAAACACTCGTTTAATGTAAAACTGTACACGGGGGAGGGGGGGATGAGCGAATAAACACGAGAGTAAGTAAAGTTTTGTTAATCTTTTTAGCCGGCAATAAAGCGGAGTGTGCGGCAATAATGCATAATAAAAACATTAAAACCGCCCGTCGTTTTTCAATGCCGTAGGGCGGAACAAACGGGCGGCTAAGGCGGAGGAAAATTCTAGTTTTCACGCGAGAAAATCTTTCGGCGTCACGTCGCGTGCGAAAGAAAATCATCGCAGTCTCTAGTTTTTCGTCGCAGTCGTGTCGTCGGGAAAGCGTCAAATTTTATTTTATTGTTATCGCGATGAAATTATGGTAAACAATAAAACAAATCGGTTAAAAATAACCAAAGCTCGATAAATTTCGATATATAATATAATTTATCGAAATGAAACCGCGTAATTGTGCATTTTTCAACACCGACGTGGTTTTTGTTGTAATTAAATTACGTATTATAAATCAGAATCGGTGATATATTTCAAACCACCGTACAATCGTACTATTGTTTTAATTTTTGATTTATTTTTATAAAATCTGCATATTTAATTTTAGTAGAAAATTAGTTTATTAATATAAAAAAATGATTTCATATAATATATTAAAATTTTTGCGACTATATTATTATAATTCATTACTACTATTTATTTATAATTTTTATATATTATAAATAAATTAATTAATAAATATTTTTTAAACACAAATAGATATAAAGGTAAATAAAGTCATATAGATAATTTTTGATAATTACATTGTCGTAATTAATAAAATTAATTTTTTATTCACTATAGAAAATTTTCACGTGAAATTTATGTATCTATTGTTGTTATATAATAACATGCATCATATAAAAAGTCACGTATCCAATAAACATAAAATCAATTTATTACGTTAAAACATGCTATTGACACGTTCAAAAACAAATTCATTAAGTACAAAGCATAATTAAAAGGTTCAAAGGGTAACTTTAAGGTCATTTCGCGTCCAAAAATACGGTCAAAAACTCGATTAAATTACGAGAAAATTTTCAACGGTGCTAAATTCCAAATTACGCCCTTGCATAATTAATATAGAATGCTAAAAATATATCTGATAATATCAAAATTTATATTTAGGATTTTTAAAATTGATTTAATTTACAGATTTTTTTTATATTGCACAATAACAGTTATGAAGATGGTTATCGATATTAATGAAAAAAATATGTTCAGTTTTTTAAAAATCGTTACGGTTTCATGCATTATTATATATTCTTTTGTGATATATTATATTTATATATAATAAGCTTTGATGAAAAGCTTTCTTCGAAATTTAGGTCAATTCCATTTTGAGATCTTTGTCGACTTTGTTATTAGAAAAGTAAGAATCCGATCGATAACTATAAAAATAATATTTTATTTTGTATTATATTTAAAATAAATATAAAATTCTGCAATATATTCTAGTATAAATATATGATTTTTCTATGCAGTAAAACAACGGAATTTTTTTATTTATCAAAATCAATTACTTTGATTATATTTTGATGATATGTAAACACATTTATCATAAAAGTTGATAAGAAATATTCGTATAAATATAAAATTATTAGTTTGGACAAAAACTCTTCATTCTTCATTCTTTTTGAACACATTTTTCCCGGTAAATGTAGGTCAATCTTGTTTTCAGTGCTTTTCTATATTATTGCCATTACTGTTGTTGGATGTTACTGCTGTAACTGATCCAGGGACAAAAATTCTAATGTATATATGTATATATATATATATATATATATATATGTGTGTGTGTGTGTAATATTATATATATATAACGAGTTGCATCCATTCTGCTGTCTGAAAGTATCCGTTGCAATTTACTGCGTGCGACAGTTCAACGTCACAACGTTGCACCTGCTGCACGAGATTTATATATTTATTTATTTCTACGATGTCCTTGTCGTTTTATTTTTATATAATTTATTTATTTATTTATTTACATGTTTATTTATTTATCCGCTTATATATATTTTTTTTATGCGCCGACGTTTGCGAAAGAGTTATGCGAACGTACGAAACCTCAAAATAAATAAAACCGAATCCGTAAATATATATATATATATATATATATATATATATATATATATATATATATATATATATATATATATTTACAGATATTTTTTTCAAATTTTATTTTTGTCAATATATTATCTAAATTGTTTTTTTTCTCAAGTATATTACTGAAAATGTTGAATATTAAAAATATATTTAAAATTTTTAATATTTTTTTTGAAAGCTCTAAAAAGGATTTTTCTTCGAATTCTATCCATTTTCAAATATATTTATAACTTTAAACACAAATTTCACTCTTTGACATATGAAAATTTCCTTTTTTTATTTTATATATAAATTTTTAGATATTTAATTCATGTTTTTGAATATTAAAATGCCTGAAAAATATGATGGTCAAAATATTTTTTCTCCATTTGGATACATTAAAATTATATACAAAGATTTAAAATACAAATCGAATTTTTAAATTTTTACTAAAATAATCAAACAAGTTTGTCATTGATTATGTCATTATAATATAATATTTTCTTTTAATTTTAATATAACTTAAATACCAAAATTAAAAATATATATTATTATTTATGTATTTCTGAAATTTTTCTTCATTAAAAAAATTAAGAATAAAAATTGTATGTTGCAAATTCTAAGATTTAATAATAAGTAAACAAATCAAAATGTATAAAATCGATATATATGGTATATATATATATATATATATATATATATCCTTAATAATAATAATAATAAAATCTTTCATTATACAATGCCATTATCTCGATTTTGTCAAAAGTGGCGTTTACCGTTATTTCACTTCGGTACGACGAAGAATAAAATAAAAATAAAATAAACGGAAAGAAAAAAATATACGAAATTAACAACGTTTTAAAAATGTATTTCATTTTTACCATTTCGTGTCGAAAAACAAGAGAGAGGGAGAGTGTGTTTGTGAGAGTGAGTAAGAGAGAGAGAGAGAAAGAGAGAGAGAGAGAGAGAGAGAGAGAGAGAAAGTGAGAATAAAAAAGCATAATTATGTATACGCATGTCGATGTACATTTAGTTAACGATAAAAGCGGTTTTTCGCCGTCGAAAATTGCTTTTCGAGTAAATCATTAATTTAATGTAGTCGACCGAAAATAGAGAAAATGTCACGAATCGAGAACAATATATATATATATATATATATATATATATATATATATATATATATATATATATACGCCAAATGAAAATAATGAAATTTCGATTTCAATTATGAAACACAATAATAATGCGACGTTAGTATTTGTTTTATTATCGTGAAACGACGTCTGTGTGTGTGTGCGTGAATTTGTGCACTCGAATATATATATATATATATATATATATATATTTATAAGGGGGATAATTACGATGAAAATGTCGTTGTTTTTATTATTGTCACCGTTCGAAACGAAAAGTTTATTTTTAATACACTTTTAATGCTGTTTGATGTAATGGTAATGTTTTTTTTTGTATTTTACACAAAAATAAAATATATTTTAATTCATGTTTTTTTTTTCATTCAGAAGGCCGGAAAAATATTTATTTTTTTTACATTGTAAAATATATACAGTTTTCACTTTTTCATTAGTCGTACGATATTTTTAGAATTTTCCTCGTTTATTTATGATTTTACGTTAATAAGGTTTCATTCTTATTCATCACAATATTATTTTTATAAAAGCGAAGTTAAAATTATTTTTAACAATTATATATATATATATATATATATATATATATATATATATATATATATATATATATATATAATTTTTAATGTAATATTTGATTTTTTTGTGTTATATTTATTGTAAAATATTCATTATTTTATATTGACGGACAATATAAACGCGGACCAAAGCGAAATTAATCAATTAATAGAAAGTTCGCCGCGAAATAATCAACAACATAAAGCGTATCAATTATGAATAATATTATTTTGCGAAAAACAATATTTGAGTTAAAATTGCCACAACAAAATTTGAACAGCGCGGAAAGCCTTCGCAAAATGAAAAGGTTCACTCTGACCGGGATAAATATTAATATCTCATAATACATTCGTCAAATATTTATTTGTCGTATTCGAAAAACCGACGAAACTTTCCCATTTTCTTAGTAGAAGAATATTCGTATTTTTAGATCTTTCGCTGAATTTTTCACTTTATCTCTCTCGCTTTTTCTCTTCGCTTATTCAGTGCATTGTTTGTTTTTTTTCCATCTATTTTTTTTTTGTTATTCATCGCGAAAATTTTCTTCGTTCGGGAAACGGTTCAATTTTAACGCGGAAATTCGTCCATACTTTCTGCACGCATAAATTTATAAATGGATTTACACTGGGGAAAGTCCATTAATTACGACGTTATACAAATGTAGCGTAAAGTTCAAAATAAACTTTACACAATCCCATTAATTAATGCTTTACGTGTATACGTGTACATGTTTACATGTGTGCATATACAAATACACACACATACACGCACATTTGTTGGAAAATGTAAGAAGAAAAGTTGGTAAGTGCGGCAACGTCGAACCAATATCATTTTCTCGATGATGAATGTCGGTATTAATTTCGAATCAATGTGTTTACGACGTATACAAATGAAAAATAATTAATATAAAATATCGCTTTACTACGTCTAGAATAGAAAATAATTAATTTTTAGTCGCTATTCAACGAACTCTATATTAAAACTAGACAACGTGTTTTCTTTGTTTATTTGGAAAACTGAACGTTTAATTGAAATGAAATGAGAAAGATGTATTTTATTTATGTAGTATATTAATATTGAAAAGTTTTCTTTGAAAGATGTTATAAGATTTAATCTGAATAAATTAAATTTATATTATAAAATCACTATAAATTTCAATAAAATATAAAGATTGTAAATAAATTAATTATAACGGTTTCCTTCTAAATATTTTTGAGTTTTTATTAAATAACTAAATATTCAGGGTTGTTATAAACATTAAATAAAAAATAATAGACGTGTTTTGAATGCATTATATAGTAATGAATCATAAGTTCTATCTAACATTGGGGTATGAATTAATTTAAATCTTGCAAATTATGTGATTAAAATTATATTGTTAAAGTAATTTAAATTTATATATATTGTCTTAAAAAAATAAGGAATTAAATGTACAAACAAATGATGACGGATTATAAATATAACTTAGAATTGATGAAAAACTTCCGCAAAATCGTATATCTATAATAATAGTCGAATATAAACACGTGATAGATAAATAAATAAATAGTAGAAAAAAAGCCCTTTGAAACGAAAATGCGCGGAAAATTCTATTATATTCAACACACGCACCGCATTATAAATAATGATAATGATAATAAAGCACAGGTTCTTCGTTTTGTGTATCATTACAAAAAAATATATATAAATAAATAAAAATACAAATAAGGGCCATTGTGATGCTCGGAATGAGGTCAAAATAGACCCGTCGATATTCGACGTTATATCGTACATTTTTTTTTCAATATATAGTAATATTTAATAAACTGATTTTATTTTCGAATATATATATATATATATATATATATATATATATATATATATATATATTATATTGAAAACGAAAATTTATAGTAATGTGACTTTAATGTATAATCAGATCGAGTATTCGATTTTATATATATGAGGCAATATAAACTTTGAAATTATCAAATGTAAAAAAGTTTCGATCACATATTTCCATTGCGCATCGACGATGATAAAACAATTAACTGTTCCTTCACTAGATTTGAAGATCGCGAATTTAACTGATGTCGGGTTTCAGTTTTTAACCGTTTCACGCCCGTAGCGATTTAACCCATTCGCGCTCGGGCGTCGTTGATTCGACGAGTGGCGTCCTTAATTTTATGCGACACCGTCTCATATCGACGAACGCAATAATAAATAAGTTTCGAATAGAATTGAAGCAATTTGGAATTGAACGGCACATTCAATTAGGGCGCGTGCCTCATTACGTCTGTTTGAAGCCGTTAATAACAATACGGCCAAATCAAATAGACTCAACAGTACAAAGGATGTCGAAATTGAGTTTCGAACAACGAGAATATTTTGAATTCGCACATGTATACGTGTATTTATCTATATATTTGTACGTATACGTATGTGTGTGTGTGTGTGTGTGTGTGCTTAACTATCCAAAGACGATGTTTGATCTCTGACTTGTTGAAAAAAGGTATGACGTACAAACGTAACGGAACGATCAATACGGCTGCTTTAACCCCGGGAAAAATCATTCGAATGTATTTGAAAAAAAAAAAAAAACACAAACACACAGTCATGTCAATATATAGAGCTTTGCATTCGGATTCGTCATACGACGACTATAAGTTGTGCACAAGGTCATACGTTATGAGAATAAAATCGAAAAAAATGAGTATACTTTTCTTTATAGAGTTTCATGCGTTATATGAAACGTATATAAACATATATAAAAAAATATTATATTAATTTAGATCAATTTAATAAATCCAATATATTTCGATTAAACTTACAACATACGCAACAAAAGGGATATATTATATATAATATTGAAAACACAACGAATACAATCAATTGATTTTATATACGAATAAAACGCACAGATTTTCACGTTCAATACTATAGAAAACACACATATATATATATATATGTTGCCGTCGAATTTTCGCCCTTACGTCGAGTTGCGGCCTTTTTTACGATCCTTCTCCAAATAATTTATTTAAAATATCGAACGATATCATTTGCGAGTAAAAGGTCGACGCTCGTAAAATCGGAAAGGCGACGTCGTAAAACGGAACAAATCGGAAACTCCGCTACAAACTCGAAACGCTTCACTTCGGATTTCGGACTCTTTCTCGCGTTTTTCTATTTTTTTTTCTTTCATTATTATTCGTCGCTTTCATATTAAGGGAAAATTCGATAAGTCGATAAAATCACATTCGAATAATCGAAGACGATTAATTTGTGTATAGAAAAAAAATATAATTATTAAATATTTTAGGGAGAAATTATTATTTCATTAACGGTAACATATATACGACGATGATGGCGGCATCATTGTCTTATAATTAATTCGCTTTTTATGAACTCGCCGCATTAATGGAGTGAAAACTTTTTTCGGCAAATTTAAAAACTTTTCAATTTTGCTGTCGTTACTTTCGACGATCGCACGGGAAAACAATACTCTTTGGGAAAAGTTTTTCACCAACACAAACACGTAAATATATACTATACATATATTTATATAGATTTGAATACAAAAAAAAATACGAAACTGGAAAGTAAAGGTAATATTATTAACTAATGTATAAATTAGACAAATTGCTGTTGATGCTTCAAAACATTTTTTATATGTTAAAAATTAAATATTTTTTAATATCATGTAATTATATATTTTTTATTTAAAAATAATGTATATTATAAAATGGAAGGAAAAAACAATGTTTAAATAAAGAAAGTATGATATTTGAAACATCACTCCAGAATTAAAACCAACGTCAAGTACTCACGATGAAGGCAGGAAAAACTTGAAGGAAAACTAACTAAATATTTATACATAGTCAACTTTACTCAACACGACTCACACCGGAAAATCACGTAGTTTTTCAAAGCGACGATTTCCGGTGAATGTTTTATAAGATTCGCGCCAAAATTCACGTACGCTTTTCCCTTGTTTTCGTCTCTACGTTCGCGAAAAAGAGACATCACTTCGACGTCGTTTCTTCTCTCTTTCTTTTTCTTTTCCTTTTTATTTTCTTTCAGACCTTTCTCGTCGTCTTCTATATATTTGTGCAGCTCTCTGCTT
Source organism: Leptonema lineaticorne (assembly GCA_024500535.1). Taxonomy (NCBI): domain Eukaryota; kingdom Metazoa; phylum Arthropoda; class Insecta; order Trichoptera; family Hydropsychidae; genus Leptonema; species Leptonema lineaticorne. Next base: position 5,496,009 of record JANIJI010000016.1, on the reverse strand, counting down.
TTTTTTTTTGACGAAAAAGTCGAAAAAAAAAAACTGAAAAGGGAACGTAAAAAGTAAAAAAGACCTCGAAAGACGCGACAGAAAAAAAACGAGCAAAATCTGCGTGGAAATGTCGCATCGTTTTTATTTTACGCGGAAAACCGTGAAAATTCTCGTACGTGGAAAATTGCCGTTTTTACACATGCTTACCTATACAAGAGGCGAATCGAAACGATGTAATATAAGTGATTCCATCGAAATAAGTACAAGTGTTTCATAGAAAAATAATGTTCTCATTAGTTTATACTGTTTAATAATATAAAAATAATAATACTAAATTTTTATTCATATATAAAAAACAAAGTACTTACATTATTAAAATTTTAATCATCTAATACGTATATGAAAGTGATTTTATATTTAGTATATTTTATAAATATATATATATATATATATATATATATATATATATATATATTGCATACTTTTTAAAAGTAAACCAGGAAAAAGCACTTCATATGACCTAGTGAACTGTTATAAAGAATATTTCAAACAACTTGAAAATTTACCATTTTCATCGAATATAAAATGTATATATATATATATATATATATATATACTATATCATAAAATACATGTAAATAATTTTAATATAAAATAATAGTCGTCATATATGTCAGTATGTATAATGAGAAATCTTCAGTAATAGAGCAATATAAGTCACATAAATAAGGCGTATCGAATTAATCTAGAATAAAAAAAAAAAAGCTAATCAGATATAAGGCCAAAAGTAAATATGGTCAGCCCTTTCCAATGATGTCGTAATAGTTTATGGGTACACTAAAAAACCCTTAACACTCTACAAGAACTTGTAAAACGACGACAAAATACGCAAGTATAATCACGAACACACATGCAACGTTTGCGAATAATAATTTACGATGCCATTTAACAACAAGTTTACAGTATAAACTCGGGCCCCCGCGAAGATAACATAAAAATTTATGCGTAATAAAAATAAACTAAAAGCCCCTTTTTTATCGGCGCTTAAAGCCAGATTTTTCAGTTAAAAGATAGGCGACCGTTTACATGCTCACTTATCTGAAGCGTTGGCGCTACTCGAATGAAATGAAAATAAAATAAATATATTTATAAATTTATATGTTTGCAAATTAAATGCAAAAAGTTATATAAAAAAAAAATCTGACGATTTAAATCCGAGTATAAAATCGATAATAAATATCGTATATCTGATATAAGAAGTGTGCTAATTTATATTGACGATTCTTTCTATATATATATTTTCATTTATTTTATATCGCATGTTTAATATAATAAGAAATTAGCGAATTTACCACCCCTGTTACATATTATATTATAATATAATCATTGATTATATAGATTATTAAGGGATATTTTTTTTTTTAGTAATTTTTCATCAAATTATTACGTATATCATAAGCTTATCAGAGATTATATACATTATTTTTTACTTTGATACTTTGAGATTAGTTTATCTAGTTATTATTTATATATAAATACAAAAATAATATACGACTTACCTCCATAAGGTATGCAGTATAATTTGACTGGTTCACCTTCCCTATAAGCCCTAGTTTTTCCTTGAATAGGTCGTTTAAGATCGTCTTGTATTTCAACTCTGTGTGGTGGTACTGAAATTAAATAATAAGAATATTATAAAATTAATCTTATTTTATTAGAATGTAATAAATCAATTTCGTTTAAAAAAAAAAATAACGATGAAAACATTCTCGTATTATATAATGTATAATGTTAAAACGAATATTGCCTACTGGATAAAACAACTACTAATGATCTAAAATAATCACACGATGAAGGCAAAGAAAAATAGTATGATTTCCCGAGGGAGATCTTTTAATAATTACAGTGATTCATCATCTTCAAACAAAAAAAAAAGAGATAATAGAAACGCTTGAGAACTAGAATTTTTTTTTTAATAATAACAATGTAACATTATTTCACTATATAAAAGAAAATTTTTTTATCGATTTAATAATATTGAACATTGCAAATACGGTTTGAAAACGGATCGTATTTGCGGTCGCATATATATATATATATATATATATATATATATATATATATATATATATATATATATATATATATATATATAGCTCGCATCGACGTTGAAATTAATTTAACCTGAATTTGTTAAGGGGGTCCATATCGATGAGTTGTCTATTTAGAGGGCTTTAGTTTAAATCTTAATCCCTTTCTGTTTGCCAATCGATAAATCTTCGTCCTTAGCAAAAAGTGGGCACAATATATATATATATATATATATATATATATATATATATATATATATATGTGTGTGTGTGTGTGTGTGTGTGTGTGTGTGTGTGTATAAAAAAGTAAGAAGGTCCAAAACGAAAATGGAAAAAAAATCAGTTCATTATCTCGAAGGCCCCATCTTTAGTTAAGGCATATGCCTTCAATCCTCCGTCCCCCATTGCCCCCCTTTGGTGTACCGCCTTACGGGGCCCCTTTTTGCGTAATTTATACAGCTGGCTCGAAAGTTTAGCCGAAAGGATCGATTCGGTTAAATTAACGTTAAGAGCAGATGCTCGTAATAAGTTATCGTTTCGCCGATGGGTATTTTAATCCGCTTGGAAGACGTTTCGTTATAAAAATCAAAATAATAATATTGCTACATCATAATAAAAAACACTCCCCTATTACACGATATCGAGATCTAATATTAGACTGTATAGTCAATCTTTCAAATCGCTGTTAATTTTACTATATCTATCTATATATACCATATATAATATAAATGCAGCTGTAAATTCGTAAACGTATTTTAAAAATAATTATTGAGTTATAGATATAGAAATATTACATGAAATTCATAGATAATATGAAAGTAAATTTAATATATTATTCAGTGCAAGTAATAGAGCCTGAATGAACGAAATCAATCAGAAGATTACGCATTAAGAGTTTTGTACAAATCGTTCGCAGACACTGATTTAACGTTTGCAATTACAGCAAAGGTCTCGAAACGGTTCTTCTCACTTTTTTTTTCTATAGCTTTCAGCAATGACTGAAAATCGTGACTGAAATATAAATAGAGAATTATTTATTTAAATAAAATAGTCTAGACGCTTTCATACATCACAGCCATAAGTATTATATAATATCATATTTATTGTTGTAATATCGAAATTATGACAATAGTTTTTTTTTCCAATATTTAACGTATTTTAAAATAATATATTTTTTTAAATTATATATTTTTAAATAAATCCAAATATAAATATATTGTATTATTGATAAAAATAGTTACTAAAATGCAAACCACTAAGACTTTTAAATATTAAAAATTAAAATCACAATAAATATATTAAAAAAAAATAATATCACTAAAGTCACATGTGGTCTTAACTTAAAGAAATACTTTAAAAAGATATTATTAAATTAAAAAAAAATATTCATTTTTAATTGTTTATTATTATATAGAAACGTATAAAAACTATATAAAATATTTTTATAATAAATATAATTATAGAAGTTAAATATAATATATGAATATTCTTTAGTATTTATGAACAAATAAGAAGAGGTTGTTTTTTATCGATACATGTATTATTAAGAAATAAGAATTAAAATATTATTAACAAACCTTTATCTATTAAAGGATTACCAAGAAAATATTTTATTTATAGATTTTTAAATATAAAGTTTCTATGGAAAATTTATAAATAAATAAATTTTATACAAATTTTTCAGATAAAATAATAATTTATCAATATTTTATTTAAAGAATGATTAAATATTTTGAAAATATCTTTCGATATGAACGATGGAATGTGTTTATTTATATTTTGAAATGTGAATATGTTACTCACTGATTACTGTAAGGTTGACTCTGGTGTTTCTCGTCGGTGACTTGTGGAAGTCTATCCTGCACCTGTACACCCCATTATCCTCGGCCCTGAAAGGATATATACAGTGAAATGAAGAAAAATCCTTTAAAATATTCATGGAACACTTTGGAAGCGTCGCTTTGGACTTAATGGATGAACGCCGGGGTCAATGGGGGACCCCTCTTTGTCATGCAAACGCGCTCAAAAACGATCCATTTTTCATTATTTTCCCTTCGTTATATTTGCTGTGCGTTTCTGTTTTTTTTTTTTACTATTATTATTACTGTTTTTAAGGTGCACTTCTTTTTTTTATATACATATTTTTTGTTCTCAAAATACAAATATTTTGTCGCTTTGCAACGGATTCAGAGTTGAAAATCGATTCGCGCTACGAAAGCTTTGCAATTTCGCTAGATTATAAAACATCGATTCTCAACTTTTATTTTACAAAAAATATTCCACAAAATATAAATAATAATAAATATATATTCAATATTTCGTTTAATATAATAAAGTAACATTAGAATAATGCACAATGTATGTACTAAGATTTCCTAAGAGGTTCCGAATAAGAATTACAATGGATATTCTGGGATTTATTTATTTCTGAAAATATTGCACGTAACATTTCCTGAAACGAAAATAATGCACAAGTCGTATATTTTAAATATATTTCACACGTCACTTTAAAGAAATGCATTTTCGCTATGTGTGAAAATTTAATATTTTTCAATGTCTAACAGTGCTTTGTCATTTTGACGTAATATCGGAAAAAAGTTACCCGTATCGAATGAAGAAACTCGTCTGTATGCATATTTGATTTCAGATATTATGATAAAATATCATAAATTATAGTAAAAAAAAATATAAATTAAATATTAACCAAATTATAAATTATATACGAGTACAAATAAATATTAATTAACGTCAGATCAAGAAATATTTATCAACATTGTATAACAATTTATTTTATCGATATAATATAATTAAAATATATATTACATATAATTTATAATATTTTCTAAAGAAAAAAATAATTTTAGTATAAATACAAAAATATAAAAAACAAAGGGAAAATAAACACTTTGATTGTATCAAAAGAATATAAGTTTACTACTTAAGAGAAATATTTACGAATTCAATTACGGGTATATATAGTAAATAATAGCACCTTAACGAAAAAGTTTAAATATCGCTGGAATGGTTTTTCGTTTTTTTTTTATGTTTTTTTAGCAGAATAAACTTCGTTATCAGATCTTCGATCTGAAGAAACGTACGAGAGGATTTTCTTTTAATCTTGATCGCATATATCTGCATATACAGTATATAATGCTGATAAAAAATATATCTATATATAACTAGAAATTCTAGAAATATAAATTTAAAATTAGTGATAAATATTAATTATATGCTATAAATCTTCATATTCGATCTGAAATTAGCATAAATATTCATGTTTCTTCAATAGAAAATGTTCAAAATTTATTAAATTCGTATCGCATAACAAATTTATTGTATTTATAAATATTTAACAAGTAACAATAATATTTTCTTTCATTTTTTAATAAATCATTATGTAATTGTAAATTTTAGTTTTGTCACTTGAAATTATTTATTATCTACATGTAATTAAAATTTATCGTTAAAATTAAAAAAAAAAAGAAATACATACAATGAATAATTTATAAATTATTATAGAGTAAAGTAAAGTAATATATTTGATGATTATATTAGAGTAATGTATTAAAATATTATATATTTACCTAAGATTGGTCAACACTAATGCAGCTGGTGGTGAAAAATGTGCTCTACCCCCTAAAAGTGGTGCTGCCCAGTGGCGAGCGTGTTCTGGAGCTCTTCCTCTACTGTCCCATCTATAAAATAAATAAATAATGAAAAAAAATAATAATAAAATAACCGACAATAACGATGTTTTCGATTTAAATTTTCATTTTATAAAATACTGGAAATAATAGAGTTGCTTATCCGAGTTTCGTTCGTGGGTTTAAAAGAAATAAATGGCCCAGATCTAGCTGCACTCGGCTGTATATCGCAATGCAGAAAAGTTAAATTCGTAGACAATCGCAAAAGAGCTGACGCCACGAAAAAGTCGAGCACGTTCGAGAGCTGATGTGCAAAAATTTCAGTGAAGAAAAAGCAAAAGCAAAAGCAAAAAAAAAAAATTTGGAAAATCCGAACAAAAAGTGTCGGAAAAACGACGAAAATAAGGACGTGGACGTTCGAGAATAGAAAAGAGAGAGAGACACCGATGAAAGAACAAGAACCATTGTTCACCTCGAGTTTTCTGGAGCGAAGTTGAACAGCTATTCTAGTGTTTGTTAGATATATTATGCTATTCGAACATTACCAATATTTACCCTAGCACTTATATATATATTATAAAGTATACTCGTGTGAATGGAACCGTGTGACAAAGGATGCAAATGTAGACGTATAGAAAAAAAAATACAAATTAAAAACGTCGAACAATGCTCATCGTGCCGATCTTATATATGTATAAGAATATATATTAAAATAAATCGTTTTGCATTAGTGAATCATAATATTTTTCCATCTCGATACTCTTTGTGGAAAAATAAAGTTATTAAGCAAAATTTCCATTAATAAGAACAATGTTAAATCAGAAGATTTGATTAATAACCGCTGTGTTTTCGCACGAAAAATAAATCTAAATTATTTTCCGTTGCTTCCTCTAGCCAAATTTCATAATTTAACTTTTTTAATGAGCGCTGATAAATGATATGATGAAATTTAATTACACTATATATATATATATATATATATATATATATATATATATATATATATATATATATATATATATATATATATTCACTTTTTAAAATATATAATAAATTTAAAAAAAAGGTTAAAATGATAAAATATAAAGGCGAATTCTTTGTATTATTTTTTTTCCAAATGTTTTTAGATTAAAGGTTAATGATTATTGATTGTCACTTACGTGTAAACGGGTTGTTCATGTCCTTCTTTGTACCAAATGGCTAACTGAACAGCCGTTGATGACCCTAGGGAACACGAGAGTCTGGCACCGCCGCCTGTCACCCCAATGGCTGACGTCGTTTCGGCTGTAAAACACCAGAAAAAAAAATGTTTAGAACTGCTGACTGAAATTCGAAGAAAAAGGTACGAAACGCCGCTAAACGGAAAGAGGAAGTCGAAGATTAATGGAGTCGAGGTAAAAGACGTACGGATCCGAACCGACGAATAAAAATTAAGATTTTTCCCGGAAATTTTTCCGACTTGAGCGAAAAATATATATATCTATAATATAAATATAAAATAATATATATATATATATATATATATATATATATATATATGCTTTAAAACTACGATCGTCTTACGTAAACATTTTCAAACGGCACATGTATATTTATAGCTGAAAAAGAATTCGATTAAGACGCTCTCGTCGAAGTGGGGATTTTCAGCGGAAAATTCGAAAAAGTTTTCCATGCGGCGTTCGAAATTTTCACCATCGAGCGTCGGCTTCGTGGTTTGCGTTTATCGCATAATTCGATTTTTACATTTCTTTCTCGCTCACAACTTTATCCAGTTAAAATATCATCTCGGAATATTTGTAAACCGCGATAGAAGCCAGTCTATTTTTTTTTTTGAAAATACAATTTTCGCGAAATATACTATTAGCAATATGTTTATACATCACAAAAGATAATACTTTTTTTATAACATAATATTACGTAACATACTACGATAATAACTATAAGTATTAAGTATTACAAGTGGTTGTGAAAATATGTAAAACTCACTCATCCCCTATTTGAATAGCGTAGTCTATATTCTACGCAGGCCTCTCTAAAGTAACTTTTGTACAAAAAGAGGGAAATTTTCGGAAATTTAAAAATCTTTATCCAGCGTTTATCCTCCTTAACCCCACCTTAAAATATATCCTATTTTATATCCGCGGGGTGTCATAGAATAACTACGTAAAATTTAATTCAAAGTGTTAGAGCTTAGTCTGAAGTTATCCTTTCTTCTAATCCTCTCTACCAACTTTCAAAAACATCCTTGATTTTAGATATATAAATTAATTCATTTTTATCCTCCCTCACATGTGATTAAATCAGTGTTATATAAATTTAAAAATAATAATAGTTTCTATATTATTTCATTATAAAAATGATTTGTATTAAATATATTTTTGACTTTAAAAATCGAAATGACAAAAGCGTTAAAATTCAACACAATTATAAACTTCTGTATTATAAAAGTGAAAAAAAAAATATAAAATTATATAGAATATATGTTTAAAATATGATATTTTTACGTCAGTACAATAAACATGCGAATATGTAAAGTTGCTTAATTTGCATAAGCGTATCTATATCGAAACTTATAATACATAATATAAAAGCGCAACATTAACAATAATAATATATATATTTTTTTAAAATGTATAAAAATTACAACGATAGTACACGACATGAAAATTTAACATTTTGCGTGTTCTCGTCGTGTTTTATTATTTTTTACGTTTTTTTTCCCCCGTTCATATTTATATACGTATATAAAATATATATTTTTATTTTCATTCGATTTTACGATTATGCGACTTTCGAAAGTCATAAATCAGTAAGTCGTTATAAGCAATATAAAATGTTTTTTAATATCGCTCTAAAAGTGGCTCGTTCGACGAAACTGATTCATATTTACGCATTATACTATATAATATAATACGATCACATTAATGAATATTATGTGATCGTAATATTTATACTATTATATATATATATATATATATATATATATATATATATATATATATAATGCATTTTATGTGATGATATTATTGATTTTTAGAGAGGACAACAACGAATCTAATTTTTATAAAATATATTTGATATTTTTAAAATATTTTATCATGTGAAATAATATTTATATAAAAATAGACAAGAGTAAAAACTAATACAAATCATAAGAAAAAATATTATGTAAATATATATGTCTATGTTTTTTTACAAATCGAACCGTATTATTTTGAATACGTAGAAGAAAATTAAATTTTTCTCTGGGAAAAAATGAATGCACGCTTTTTTAAATCAGTTTTCCGTTTCGTGATTCATTCGCTATAAATATTCATTATATATTACATTCTATTGAACATAATATTAAAATATTTAAAACGCAAACGAATGAAAATTTCTCGTAATTCAACTATTCATTAAGATAATGCAAAAAAGCATAGTATGCAAAAGGGCAGCTAGATGAGATTTTAAATATATATTTTCGAAGAAAATCACTATGATTCAAGTTGCAATGCGAATATGAATATATTTTATAAAATAAATACAACGTTTGTTGCTTACATTATAAAATTAAATAAAATGAAACGTAAATTATGTTTTATTTAAATAGCAATCTAGAGTTTTAGCGGTGAACTACGAAACGCAGTAATTGCGATTTCTTAAAATAAACTTTTTTATTAACAATATTTTAAAATGATATTACCAACACAATAATGGTTTTAAATTTAATTAAAAAATAAAATATGGGCATTAGTTAAATATTAGTAATTATAGTTACTGAATTAAATTTTTAGTAATCGAGTATTTAACTGAAAATTTTGAAGACAGATTCATTAGATATAAATTTTATATTTTTTTTCATAATTTTAAAACAAATTTGATCGAAATTAATCCTATATACGGTATATGCAAAAATATTCACTCTTTTTCCCTTTTTCTTCTACCGAAATCGTATTGTATATGCATAAGTTCATGTATGTATTTTGATGCGAGCACTAAATTTTCTTTAATGCTCCCGTAATAAAGTTTAAAAGGGAAAATTCAGATAAGGACACGAAAGAGGTAGAGGAAAACTGTCGTTTTTCGCCCCCCTGTTATACGCGCGTGATTCATACGTGAAAATCCGGCGGGGACCGACGCAATAAATTTTTTGACCATATTTTCCAGAATATAAATACCCGACGATAAATAACGGGTTCGGTTCCGCGGCCTACCAAAGGTTCCCTTTATTTCCCCATCTTCAAAAAAAAAATAATAATAATAATAATAATAAAATAATAGCAAAAAAAAAAAGAAAAGGGTTCTGGTGAGATATCTATGTCTCTTTCTTCGAATGTGACCTCGTATAATTGATGATATCGAGATACCGACGATTAAACGGCCATTACTCTTGATCAGGGATCGAAATTTAAACCGGCGATAATGACTATTCCGATATCGGTGCAATTATTTAATTTCAGGGATAGTAAATAAAAAAATTAACGATTCGATCCGTGAATATAGAATTTCGAATGTGTCCTTTAATATATAAAACGAATTTATTTTTATAATTTAAAATATTCAATGCCATTCAGAAATGATCTTGATATTAACTTTTTTATTTAAAATCAAATTAAAAATTTTCATATATATATATATATATATATATATATATATATATATATATATATATTAATCAATAAATAATATGATTAAAAATCTCTAATATTATATTATAGTAGTAAAGCTGGTTCGTTAAAATTTTTCTTTTATATTATCAAATAAAATATATAAAATTAAATACATACTGTATAAAAAATAAATTAAATTCAAAATATTTTTAATATATGAAATCTCTTTTGAGAAATATTATAATTTTCTTGCTTCAATTTTGAATATTAATATCTATCATATCATAAGTTAAAAATTTTTTAAAACAGTAAAAATATAAAAATATTCGTTAATTGTTTTTTATAAATGTTTTATATAAAAAAACATGTATTAAAATAATTTAAAATGAATTATAACGATTTATAATAATGACAAATAAATATTATTATAATATATAACAAACGATTTTTTTATTATAGAATTTTTCAATATAAATTATCATATATATGGTATATATAAGAATCGTCTAATAAAAAATAAATTGTTATTGTATCGTTTTTTTAAGATTTACGATCTTCATAGGAAATCTATCGGCCGATTCGATTAGGAATTTAATTTAATTATACCCCATTCATCAATAACGCAAGAATTTAATCGACCGTATAACCCGATGTGATTTTTTTGTACCGGAATAATAAAAAAAAATATTAAAAAAAAAACCTTCGAAAGGATATCTGATTTACAAAACGTTCCAAGTGCCACAAAGGGTTGAAGACAGTGTGTACAAAAGAGGTGGAAAAAAAAAGGGAGATCAAAAGGTCCGAAAAGTGCGTACTTCAAAAAACGATAAGTGGTCAATAATGCTATCAAAATTTTCGGATAAAAATAACGAAAATCTGAATATTTTCGATGTTAGACAGAAATTTGATAGTCGAAACAAAATCGTTCGTCGAATGAAGTTTGACAAGTAATCGCGTTTATGTTAACGTTTAAAGTATAAAATGGATACAGTGCGGTTACAAAGCAATATATGTTATAAATTTATTATAATATTTATTATTTAAAATGAAAATGTTCCAAAATAAATACAGTCATGTTCATGAACATTCTGTATATATATATATATATATGTATTTACACAAGTTTCGAAATAGATACATGGATATGGAACTCTGTTGGAACATTTACGAAGAAAAAAAAGAAACGGTTCTCTCTGGATACGACTGCATGGCAATCACAGTAATGAGTGTCGTTTGGACACAACACATTTGCGGTCCTTGGGGATTCAGAAGCGAAAAAAGGAATGAGACGTGCTCGACGAATGGTGAAGGGTGTGTGTGTGTGTGTGTGTGTATTTGCTGCTGGTGATGGCCATAGTCATGTCTGTGGTGGTTGCAAGGGTTCATCATCGTCCGGCATAAAAGGTTCAAAACCAACTCCGAGCCTGAAAACTCGACGAGGATGACATGAATAGTACTACATTTTTATCGTTATTTTTATATCATGTATCAGGGATGTTAAAAATTTCGAACGAGGTCTATATATATATATATATATATATATATATATACATATATATATATATACCATATATATATATATATATATATATATATATATATATATATATATATAATTAAAATTAAAATCAATTTTATTATGATTTAAATTTATTTATAATCATATTAAAATTTAGATTTTTAACTAAATATTGTTGAAAAAAAAGTTCAATTGAAATATTTTCAAGACGTTTGAAACTTTTCGAACGTCCCTCAGACTCGACAAAATGCGAAAAACCGCTCGTCGGCAAAGAGTGGTCAATAAGAGGGCATAACACCCCGCCCACGCGATGTTCTCTTCTCATACAAGAGTACGTTTAATGGACGCAATAAATTCATATATTTTTCGAGGGTTTGAATTCGATTCACCCCTCTAGTGTTGAACGCCGCCCATTTTCAGAATGAAATCATTGTAAAAAAAGCGGGGGGTCCGGGATCTGGTCGGGGGGGGGAGAAAGTATCGGGTGGCACCGTATCGAGATATTTGAATTGTGAATTTCTCTGGGTAAATATCGAACGTTCATAAATTGAACCACATAATAGATGTTTGAGTAAATACATAATTGACTCGTTATATATATACCATATATATATATATATATATATATATATATATATATATATATATATATATACATATAAAGTATATTTAAATACGTGAACGTCGTTATGTTTACGTTATAAAAATATCGGCGTAACGAAATGCGTGAAATTGTATTACGGAAGGTTTTAACAAGAATATATTCATTTAATTTATAGATTTTATATGAATTAATATGAATGAATCGTTATTATTATTTTTGAAATACAGAAAACTTAAAAATAAAATACTGTGCTAATATTGATGAATAATAAATAGGCTTGTGAAATAATATTTATTATTTCACAAGCATATATGAAAATGTATGATTTATAGCAGACAAACCAATAAACAAACAAACAGTTCAAGTTAAATAAAAATGTGTTAAAAATAGTTTAAATTGTCTTACTAATTTTTGACTAATTTCAAATAGATCAATGAAACTTTTTAATCATAGTTATATAATTAGAGACAAAAACACAAACGCATTTTTTTTGACAAACATCTTTGTAGAAATTAATCAATTACATAAAAAAAAAATCGGCAACGCAAAAATTTTTCACGTATATTTTTTATACATAAGAAAGAAAAACATTTTTGCGATATGCATTATGCGTAGTTTTAATTAAATATTTCCGATATTTTTAATCAAAATAATATAATTAAATATAATAGAACGAAAGTATACAAACATAAAAATAAAGAAATTCTTAAGATATTATAGTATATTTATTTTTAAGTTAATTTCTTTATCAGACGGAACACGTCTGTCGCTATGCCATTCGACTCAACAGTTAAGTTTAACTGCGCGAATCTCGCCTATTAGCGGTCCCTCGGATCGCACTTAAACTCCCGAAGGAATTTCGGGAACGACCCAAGAACTAACCGAATAAAAAAAAATGTACATATATATATACATATATGCGTATATACACGATAACAACAATAATATAAACGCAATAATGCGAAATGTAAGCAATTGCGCAAAAGGTCAAAGATGTAAACCGACGTTTAAAAACACTAGTCAAACATTATAAGTCGGAAACCGCAATCGACGCCGTAATTAGCGATTCCTTTGTTCCGACGATTCCATAAACCGACAATTCGGCTTTTGTGTATTATATTCAATTTACACGGTGCGTATACCGAATTTTGATTGTAGCATTTGCAAAATCGCATTGACCTCGCTTATATGAATACATATATAAAACAAGAACACATTCAAAATTTTGACTATAGACATATATTAAAACTTTTCAACACATTTGCATTTATATACGCATCTTGCGCTTTATATATATATACATATATATATATATATGTATAATATGAAAACTTGAAAAACTTTCTCGGGCAGGTCGAGATAGGAAAAGAAGGTTAAAAATAAAAAAAAACTTTATTTTTTCCATCGTATTTTTCTTAAATATATACACATTTATATATAAATAACGTCTGAAGAAAGAAAACTGGTACACATCTCGTTTGCGAAGAATTCTTTCCAGGTAACAATTTTCCTAAGAGCATTACAGCTCTTCGAATTTTTTTCACTTATTTCCACACACACACACACACATATACGTACGTTTTTTCGTTTATGTTATATGTACACAATACATGCACACTGAAAAAAAAATCTTTTAATATTTTTTTTTCTTTCATTTAAATATCGGCCTAATGAAACAAGTCGCATTATTAAATTTTACATGTTTAATGTTGCGTTTTTTTTTTTTGCTCTTTGATGTTGTTGTGAATATGTTTTAAAGAAAGTCGATAATTAATGATAAAATATATTAAGTTATATATAAAAATATAAAAAAATAACGATGCTATAAAAATAAGAAGAAAAAATTTCCATTAAATCAATTTTTTATGGAATTTTAAGAATAGTTTCATTAAATATTTAATATATTTTTCTTGTAGAATATTATCATATATACAAAATTGAACTTTAAATTATTTTTCTAAATAATAATTAAAAACGTTTTAAATATTGTATAATTTAAAAAACACATTTCATTAAATTTATTTTCTAGCCACACATATATATATATATATATATATATATATATATATATATATATATATATATATATATATATACAGACGGCCCGTAAATAACGCACTCAACTCGGTTCATATAAATGCTTATCGTTCGTAAGAAATAGCGCAACTAAAAATCCACACAATTTTCAACATATATAAATTTGACAGTGGCGTGCAGTTAGACGTGTGTGTGTGTGTGTGTGTGTTTTTTTTTTTTTCGACATACACGGCATACAAGAAAAGTGCACTGTGCGATTATTTATATCTTCTCGTATGTAAGTACGTGTTATGTCGTACGATTGTCGTAAAAAGTTACACATTTTACGACGTGCAGCATGATAAACGTCGTTGTTGCACTTGCACTTACGACTGCACGTGCAACACGTGTTTTTCAGTAGGAAATATTACGTCATATTATATAGAATAAACTGTATCAATTTTGTATCAACCGTTTCTATGATAGATTGTAAGTGGAAAATGTTTGAAAAATATACTTAATTCATTTTCTATAAAAGAGAAAAATAAACTTGTCTATTTAATCTTGTAAATTATGAATATAAAAAGGTAACTGAAACTATTGGGATTTACATTTACAATTTCAAATAATAATAAATATACAGTATCAAATTACTTAAAACAATCAACAGAACTAGCGCTTAAAAATATATATAAGCATATTGGAAAAAATAATAATAGCGTAATATAAAAGAGCGACTCGTTTTCGTCGGATATTCTCACGATATAAAGAGTTAAAAAAAAAATAAAGCTCGCATCCCACGAAGCTTTCCACCGCAGTCCAGCCGTAGGCATGGATGTACCCATAGCGTCACATAATAAAGACTTTCTTTATTTTGTCGGCCATATCTTTTTGTCTTTTCCGGGTTCCACTTTTGCCACTGGATGTGTTTAACTAGACGCGCAACACCAGAGAAACACACTTGAAGTGGACAAAGTGATACTGTTTATACAAATGCTTCCATGATCTGGCCACTAATTGAGAACGGAACATAAGAGGACAATTGTGCCCTTTGTGTACGTAAATACTCGTATATACTAGTCGCCATATATATATATATATATACGCTCAATATACATGTGTATACACTGAAATGTTCTATGTCCAATTTCAGAGGCAATTCCCACTAATTGAATCAAATTCGATTAATTTTCTTGCGAAGTAATTACAATGTAACAATGTTTAGATTACAATTATCACGTATGCTAGTATTTTTTTTCTTTCCATTTAGCTTATTACCAAAACTATTTGATAGTTATTTTAATGCCATTATTAGTAAATATGTATCATAAGAATATCTATATAACAAAAAAAATACAGTTGATAAATATTTTATTTATAAATATAACATATGATATGACATTTATGTTTCAATCGTTGATTCTGAAGAAGCATAAGGATGATTCGAACTATCAATATTGCCTTTTCAAAATCAAACTTCATATAATTTTAATACAATTTACAAGAACGACCCTGTCCGTTAGACGAATGAAACGAGGTCAAATAGTTTCTACCCCGTCAAAACCAAAAGAGAGGGAAAACAAGTCAATTTTCGTCAGATCGACAAAAACAATCTCGACCATATCACGCACGTTTCGTGTCGTGTTTGAAGGGACTCAACATGTTTGTGTTGACGTTTCTTACGCACCGACGACGACAAAGGGTCAAAAGTCTTGGAGACCCTTAAGTTTCTTCGTATAATTCGATTTTTGCCCCAATGAACACATATCGCTTAATTTACTTGTATTAAAAAAATAATATATATATATATATTTATATACATGAAAGTTTATATTAAAAAATAAATTTATATTATATATTTTTTAAATTTGTATTTCACTCTTTTTAAGGATCAAAAAGAATATATAAAATTTGTAAATGTCAACATCAAAAAATAAACCGAAAAAAATGTGAAACGTTGTCATATTGAATAAAATAAAAAATATACTACAAACTTTTATTAATATATATAAATATAAAGTAAAAAAAAAATGTAATTTAACAAATATTTGTATATAACTTGTCGTTCATTCTGTATACAATATTTTGATTGATCCCTATATCGAAAGAGCTCAAAATTTGATAGTTGTAGATGATTTCTTTATTATTCTTGCTCTTTTTTCTCTTCTATTATGCACATATCTATTTATATATAATTTTATATATATATATATATATATATATATATATAAAGTCTGCCATCTTGGTACCAGGAAAAGCTTCGATTTTCCTTCATGATTTATACATGAAAACCTCCTATGGAAATTCGAGATTCGAACTGGGTGTTTCTCTCAGATAAAGTGTTCGGATTTGCGAACCAAAGCACACTTCACATTCCAATATACTATTCGCCAATGTTATATATACAAATCAATCACTTTGCTAGAATAAACACGCATTTTCTAGAATAAATATATATGCTTTTGATGTATTGAAATTAAGTGATAAGTAATTGACGTAAACGAATAGAAGTACATTTAAAAATAAAACGGCAAACATTTGCAATATGTTAAATATTTACGCATTGTTATCATATAGAACATTGTTTATTATAGTAAACGCTCGATTGAGTTAATAAAACTTCGATTTTAAACGTCATCGATTAATATTATATCGTCGAAAACTCGATAAATTAATTAAAATCCGACAATGTACCGT
This sequence comes from Leptonema lineaticorne, assembly GCA_024500535.1. NCBI lineage: Eukaryota > Metazoa > Arthropoda > Insecta > Trichoptera > Hydropsychidae > Leptonema > Leptonema lineaticorne. The sequence continues at coordinate 5,478,865 of JANIJI010000016.1, read as the reverse complement.
TAGATGATTGTTCGATAAAACTTTGCGCGATTGTTTCGACGAAGATTTTCGAAATTCGCTATAGAGAAAAACCGATGAAAAACGAGAGCGTTGTTCAAAGTTGACCCAATTATCTGTCGGTTCATTAATTGTCGTGAACACCTGAGAGAAGCTCGTCGAAAGCTCGCGGATACGACAGCGTCGACGACCGACAACGACAAGCGGAAGTTGACTGAAAACTTTTGCGACGAATACACCCGGGTGCGGGTCAAAACTTGACGGTCTTTTGTGTTTTTTATTATATAGTTTGAAAATGGTCAAATTTCGACATATGCCCAAAGTACGACGCAAAGTCCCGCTTGTTCGACTTGCACAAGTGCAAGTTTTCGCGAGCTTTTTCGTGTCTTTTGTTGCGGACACAATGGTCTATCGGGGGATACGAGATGTCGATTCGATTTGAAAAAAAAAAGGAAAAAAACCGATCGCACAATCGTGAACGAATACAAATCGGTTAAATCATAAATTTCACCAAAGCATTCCGTAAAAACATCGCGATATTTGAAGTTGAGTTCGTATAACACGATTTTCATTGGAAAAAGTATTGCGAAAGCTCTACGTTGCATAAATTTTCATCTCTTTTAAATACGTATTCAGAGATTCAATCAAACTTTATTCACTGGAAAATTATTGGAAACGCTATTGAAAATATATAACTAAATGTATTATTAATATATATTTTTACTATAAAGAACAATAATATATTTGAATAATAAAATCCTATTTTTATTTACATGTATTATAAAAATTTTATATGTCACTGCTTTACATTTTATTATATTAATATTGTTTTAGACATAAAGAACATATAACTTAAATTATTAATGTTAACCCTTCAGGCAATACAATAAAAGATTGTTTTTTAGTACAATTTTTCTACTATAAAATATAATGCTTCAAATCTCAGAAAAATACATATTATTTTATTAACATTAATTATTACTTATGTTATATTAAATATAATGAGATAGATTAAAAATAAATAATCTAAATGAAAGAAGATAGAAAATCAGCAATTTATTTGATTAAATTAAATTTTACGAATATTTTAAGATTTTAGAATGTATAAAAAAAAACTATTAGGAATTAATTGAAATCGTAAAGTCAAAAATGTGATTCATTTATAAAATAATTTTATAAATAATAATAATGTTTAAAAAATCGAAAATATTATCTAATTTAATTATAAATAAAATGAATTAAAATAAACTATATATATATATATATATATATATATATATATATATATATATATATATATATATATATATATATATATTATGTTTTTCTTTTTCATTGAGCCACGAAAGAGATATTATATATAATTCTATTGTTTTCAAATGCCTGATACATTTTGATTTAACAAGAGTTTAATATTGAACTATGAAAGTAATGCAATGTCGTAATAGTTTTCCAAACTGAAGACAATACTAGACGAAATGGAGCGTGAAAATTTCTCTTAAAAGTTAGACAACTTTGCTTTAACCCTTATAAAGTGGCTTATATATGTACAAATATACATCATATATATTCTTGGAAAGGATTTTCATCCAAATTTGCATCGTTATTAAAGGAATTATATTATATAAAATATTGATTTTTTCATTATTTATTTTATATAATGTGTATTCATAGTATTATTATAAATATATTATTTTGAAGAGTGTTAATGCAATAATAGAACTGAAAGAAATTGTTAAACCTTTTCATGCACGGAAATACGTCCTTATCTCAAAAAAAAGGAGACAAAACAGGTACATAGGGAGTTAAAAGGGAAGATAGGTTATGGGGATTTCCTTTGGTCATTGAACGATATCGAAATAACCATCCCCTAGGAGCAAAAGGTTTTACGAGTCCGCAGCTATTTTCTAATTGAAATAGCGACGTCTTACAGGACACAAAGGAATAAATACACGAGTACATATATATATATTGGATGGGAAGGCTACAATCGAGAAAATTCCTGCGATTTCGCAGGATTGCAACCGAAAAATATCGCTTTTTGCCCGGCAATACCGTGAAAATCGGTAGAATTTTCCGAACTTGGACGAGACGAAGAATACCCATATCTAAAATGTTTCTAAAATTATTTTATCATCGCCAATGTAACTAATAAATACTTTGACAGGTAAAAAAAACAAAAATATTAAAACGAATATAAATTTTTATTTGAAAATAATATATAATGTACAAGTAAATTACAATTGCTTTTAACATTTTTAATAATAAACTCAAATTTTTTGATATATTAAAACGATAATTTATTTATTTTAGATATAGTACAAAATTTTCCAATGCATAATTTAAATATAAAATAAACCAATAACTATAATATAAAATTTGAAAATTTTATATATTATTTATTACTATATAAAATTTTAAAATTTTATATAGTAATAAATAAATAAATATGTAAATTTAATATAACAACATATACCAAAATATATATTTAAAATTTATTAAAAATCCTTCTCTCTGTTACAAACCATTTGTCGATTTCTAAAGCATTCACTTTTATACTTACAATGGAATTCCAATTTGTAAAAGAAAAATACTTGTACTTATGATATCATAGTATTAAATAACAAACTATATAATTGAGTCATTTTTCTATTGCGGATTATCAATTATGATATAAAATTATCATGAACTCTTTAATATGACATTATTAATAGTATTATACGAATAAAATATATAGTAAATTTTCTACTATTATATAGAGTATAAAATTTGACCACAAATGCGAGTTTCACATCATGCGGGTTAAAAATACATCCGAAACACGCACACAGACTTAACAAACAAAGGGTTTCAAAAACTTGATGGACAATCTGTCCGAGGGTCTCCATTCAAAAATCCATCAAAAACAATACAAGAACCATTAAGCCCAAAGGAGACAAGACATACACATCCCAGAAAAAAATAAAAAAAAAATATAAATAAAAGACGGATTTCGTCTACAAAATCGATTTCACTTTATCGCAGTATTGTATAGTATGAGGGCAGATTTTAATCTGACATTTGCATAATATCTGTTCGAGAATCACCATTGTGTTTGTATTGTTATTTATATTTATATTTATATGTATAAATACGAGAATTTCGCGTGGGATTTTATGGGATTTTTTATATATATATATATTAGACCATATGCAAATGTGCATCGTTTAATACACGTGTACATAAAACGCGGATCTGTATTTAATCGCTTTCGAAAATATTATATCGCGTTTTGAATTAAAAACAAAACCGAATAAAAACCGCAACATATTCATTCTCTGAAGCATTTTAAAATAATTACGGCCATAAAATCGACGTTTAATTTCCGTATACAACGTCGATTATGCTAATGTATTGTTAAAATATTGTTTAGTGTAAAAACAATTAGCGTATAATTAATTAATGACGAGACGATAATTATCGATTCATTTAACTGCGCACTAATATTAGAATATTGACATTTGTGGTCATATTTCGAATAATTGTATCGGTTATATATTATTTTCTATTCTAATTTATATAAAATATGTATATATTTATTTAACTTTTATAATGCACAATAACTAGCTGAAGACTGAATGTTAATTTTGTAAATATTGTACCATAATTAAAAAAAATACGATTTAATAATTGTCAATTCCAATATATTGTGTTTGAAAATTAAATATTTTCATTCTACATTTCCTAAAACTATCTTTAAAAGTTCCATATCATTTTTTTGTATAATTGAAAACGATTGAGAATATTTGATATTTATCCTGTGAGCTCATGGACCTTTATGTGTAACCCAAAACGATCGTAGGCATATATTTAGGGATTTAAATTTTGACAATTTAATTTAAAATTACTTGTAAATAATAATCATTACATGAAGCTCTTCCAGATTTAGCAGAAGTAGATTTGAAATTTTATTAAAAATATTGCATAAATAAAATAATGAATAATAGATATTTTTTCAATAAAAAAAATAAATAATAATTGAAAACGACAAAATAAACAGTTGAAGAACCACCGTGTACAAAATTCGCTATCATCGTTAATTGTGCGAACGAATAAACCGTCGTAATTTGTAGCGCTTTTAACCGTCCACAATCCATAGTATTTGGCGTTATAATAACACAAACGGCAATAATCGGTTAACAGGATTCGAATTCGGCTTTGAATTCAGTTATTCCAGTCAGTTCAGTCAGTTAGTCAGACAGTCAGTCAGTCAGTCAGTTATTCGGTCGTTTCGCATGTTCGACTTTAAACGTCGGGTCGGCATTTTGAATGGTGGGGTTTCAAAAGCTTCCGAGCTTCCATAATAATGATGGGCTTGTCCGCGAAACGGGCTCACGTACAAATTGCCGGATATCAACGTTGCGAAAGAGATTGATTGCGTAACCGTTTTAATTGCGAAACCTGAATGCCTAAAGCACCCCTGTTCGAGGGCAATTTTGCACTGATGACACAGTCGGATGTATGCGCCCCGCCGTTCATGTGTTAACGAAAGCTGCCCAAAATGTGCGGTTCGACTCCCTTATAAACCGTCGAATATATTACATGGAAAGATTTAATTTTACATACCATATACTAATATGTAATAAATCAAATAAAATTAAAGATTATCTTTATGAATTCGAAAAATCTATCAACAAGAAGAATTTAGTTCATCACTGCAAAACAATTTCGAAGTACAGTTAAGAATCTTAACTTGTTCGGCGTTCTTGTTTTTGAGAGTTAAATGATAAATCTTGTTATACGTAATACGACGACATGTTTACGGCATATTGCAAATTGCCTCGTTAAAGTGTGAAATATTAATGAATATTCATACGATAAAAATAAACGTACCGACCTTTGTAAACAAGAACTCGTTTAAATATTCGCATAACGCGAGAAAAAAAATAATCATTTTTTGGCGATTTTGTTCAATTAATTATACTACGTAATAATGTGTTTCAAAATATTTTTTCAACACTTTATCAATTAAATTAAAATTGCAAGCTTTGATTAAATATTTTACATGTGTAAAGTTTTACATTTAATATAATTGTTATTAATTTATTACTTTTAGAATGCGTATTTAATTATTTTAAATTATTGAAAATATTAAATTAAATGATATTAATATCGAATAGTGAAATTGAAATGAGTATCCTGTATTAGATATTTTAAACGTGAACAAAATATAAACGAGTAGAATTTTGAACCTTTGATTTTACAGAAAATTAATGAAAATGTGAAAAAAAACGATAAAAGACTTGATTTCATATATTAATATGTTTTTTTTTATTAAAACAACTAATTAATTATAAAAATATTAATAGAAAAAAAACAATTATTACATAAAATAAATCATAATAAACAATAGATTTCAATTTATTTCTATTGACATTTTTAAATACATTTATCTTTAACAAAATTATATTTAAACTAATTTTAAAATGCCAAGAATCTGATTTACATCCATATATATATATTTATATATATATATATATATATATATATATATATATATATACATATATATTCAATATAAATATCATATAAGAAATATAATCTAGTTTACAAGAAGCATACGCTTGGTAAAATGGTATACCGAAAAAACAAATATAAAACATGGTGGCACGAAATTCAATTGAATATATTATATTTAAATAAACATTATATATATATATATATATATATATATATATATATATATATATATATATATATATATATGAATATAAATTGAATAGTTTAAGATACAAAGGAATGCTTTCGATTATTCGATAAGATCACTTCTCTGCGCCCAAAACGGATTGAATAAAAATTAAAAAGTCGCATCGTTTCAGTGTCAGTTCGGCGTCGAACAGGCGTAATGCGATAAGCGGTCGCCAACCTTTTATCGTTAGAAACGCTGACACATTTCAAAATTATACTATTACAACATTTTATATTTTAATGATAGCAGACACGTTATTATAATATATTATATATAATTCATTTATATATCATTTAAAGTTGTTAATCAATATATTATATTTGTAATAATTATTTCTTATATAATAGAAAATCAATTTATATATATATATATATATATATATATATATATATATATATATATGTATATATATATATATATATTCAATGGTGGAAAATCGCTCGAAGCCATTCAATTAAACGTCATTGTACGCGGGAGCTTTCCGGAATTAACGAACGCAATTCACGCGTGCTGAAATCTGAAACTGAAACTGAAACGTGCCTTAAGCGAACTCCATTTTCATCGTAGAAAGCTCGCACGAGGCTTAACAGCTTGTTTCCTAGCGCGTGTCGAGCGTTAACCTATATCATCATATTTTGAAACTTTCAAGTGAGATGAAATAAATGAAAAAAAAAACTGAAAAAATTCTACACTCTGTTAGAAGTTTTCGATTTTATGTTGTTGACTTTTATATATACACACACACACACACACACACACACACACACACACATATATATATATATATATATATATTTAAATTATAAACGTGTTTCTTTTTGCTCGAATCGCTCGTTTTCTGTTTCGAGTGAATTTTCCGGACTTGCAGCGGAAAAATCGGATCGGTAGGTTTTCTCGGGGCGTTTTTCGCGTAAAAATCGCGAATCACGTACCGAATGCGAATCTAATCTGCGATTTCATTTGCTAGATAGCCGAATTCATTTCGTCGACCTTTGTCGCGAAAACACTATACTCACATAAAACCGTGTTAAATAGGTTGTTAATGTATTTTATGTAACATTATCATGCTCTAGACTCGTAATCGGATAGTCGAAATTTAGCTGTCTTGAGTCGGAACAAGACTTAATTATTTTTACCGAACTATTTATTGAAGTGCAATAAAAAAAAAGTGTGATTAGTTTATTCCATTTTATTTTAATACATAGATATCGAAGTCATAGAACTTTGATGGTTCAAAATTAATTATTTTAAGATAAGATTCATTAAAATAATATTATCTTAAAATAATTAATATTTTTAACGTGATTTTGAATTAATAGACTTTAAATTCTGATTTTCAGTTCATTATTTCATAATCATAACAATTTTTAAAATTATTTCTTAATATCCACTCAATTTTTTTTCATATGTGTATATATTTAGGAATACTTTATAAATAATTTCGAAAAACTTCCTAAGTATGAAATCAAATTAAATTACTTTACAAAAATTTAGTTCCCAGAAGTATCTTACTTTTCTTTGTAATATCAAAATTATATTAAAACAATAAAATAAACATTATAATTAACCAAATAAACCTCGCAAAACACAAAGAGAACAAACTTTTGTTATAAAAAGTTTTAATTTAAGTCAAAACAACGAAAGTAATAAAATATTCTTTTCGTAATCTCACAAAATTTAATAACTTTATTAAATCCTTTTTATGCTGATATTTCTGGATATAATAATTTATTTCATATAAAATATAATATACAATTATAATCTATTTGACATTTTTAATTCTCGTAATCTCTATGTACGACTTAAAAATAACTGATAAGAAATATATGTTAGAATTTATTGCATATTAGTTTTTTTTTGTAATATGAAAAATAAATTTATTTATTAAAAATAAAATATTTTACAGTTTAGAATTTCTGATGACGAAATTGATACATCACACGGTTCGGTTATATAGTCGACGTTCAAAATACCGAATTGTCAAATGTTTCCAAAAAAAATAAAATAAAATAAAATAAAATAACTTCACAACGGTGACAAATGCATGAAACGAACAAAGCCGCATATAATACGAACAAGACGATCCCGTATTCCCGAAAATTCCCGCATTGCGCCAAAAGGAAGACAGCATCTTCGGCAAAAACTCGGGGTATATCTTAATCGTACCGAGTGCTGCACGTGATTAGACAAAGGTGGGCGTCCTTTGCCCTCCCTCGATATCGTTTATAAAATGATAAAATTTAAATTAAACTCGTGATATTTTATTGCATATATATGAATTATTTTTAATGACGATATGAAGAGTTGAATTTCCTTGAAATTTCCACGATATATTCGTAAAGCGTTATCAACGTTGTCGTTTTTTATATATATTATATATATATATATTATTGATTTATAGCATACGATGAAATACTATTATCTACTTGTCGAAATGTAATCTAGAAAAATATCGATAGATATTATTTGGATCAAATTCATGTCATGTGATTAGTATTGATCGATAGCAATATATATTATGTTATAGTGAAAAATAATCATAAAAAAATGTATATAATATACTATTTTTCAATTAATATCATATTGACTTATCTTTGATTAGTAATAAAAAAAAAACAAAGAATATGATATTAAAATTTTAGAAAAAAAAAACGGAATGCGTCAATATATATTAAAAAGTCATTTTCAAGAATTATCAATATTCAAAATAAATAAATGATTAATTTGTTTATTATTAAATCATTTTAATCGTGATTCGTCTTGATCTATATTTATCAAAATCCATGATGAAAATAAAATTTGCAGTAGAATAAATAATAAAGAATATTAGTCGTATCAAATATAAAATATTATCCTTTCCTTTATTCATATTATTATTCTTTTATTCAATATTTAAATAATAAAAGAAAAAAAAATTATTAAAAAATTGTATCTTCAATTTAAATCATTTTAATATAAATTTATATCAGGGTAATTAATCAAGTTTGACACTCGCAACAGTTTCGTGGTAACACACTTATACGTTAACTTGCAATAACAAGTTGATTATGAATATAATTTTATGTAATAGACAATTTGATTTGCAATAACGTTAAAATATAGATTAAACAAATTAATTTATAAAAAAAGTCTAATTAATAAAACATGAATTTAATGCTTCGTCGAATACTCGAAGAATTTAAATCGCATTATAAATGCGACTTTATTAAAATATAAATATATGATATATATTTGTGTATTAATGAATATATGGATAAAAATTAAATTATAAATATTTTTTTTATATTATTTTAATATTTAGCAGATAAATCTATACATAACACATACATACATAATTTATATATACATGCACATGTATTTCGATATAATAGAAAACATAAATTATCAGTAACAATGTGATAAATCATACAATACAATTGTCTAAAATATCAAGAAAAATAATCAATAAAAAATATGGTTGATAATTATTTCTAATATCACCGACATAAAAAAATATATCAAATTTACAAAAAAAAAAAAACATTAAAATATTAAACAATTGTAACAATGATGTATTTAAAAACACTAACACTTTTCGAACAGTATTTTTTTTTCTTTTATTTTCTAAATTAAAAATAAATTTAATCAAATTTAGTATATAAATAAATGGCGACAATGAGCCCGTATAACGCTAATACTTCTGCAAAAATCAAAATCAAAATCATTCCGACGAATAGTCTCGGTTGTTGAGCTGTACCCCTGACACCAACGTCACCAACAATTCCTATGGCCACACCTGCTGCTAATCCCGCCAAACCGACGGATATTCCCGCTCCCAAACACAAGAAACCATGATACAGAGTGAATGAATTAGGATCTTCCAATTTTCCAGCTAACAAAATACCGATAACGAGTCCGTATATTCCGATAATACCGGCCATGACCACCGGAATAACGGACTTCATTATCATTTCCGGTCTCATTACGGCCATTGCTGCTACGCCAGATCCAGAACGGGCAGTTCCATACGCTGCTCCGACCGATGTAAAAATTACAGCACTAGCTATTCCCAGAACGCCAAAAAATGGACCGTACACTGGATTCGTGTCGTAGAAACTCCATTTTTCAACTTCTTCGGCCATAATTGATAAATTTATTTAATTAATAAATAAATAATATATAATAAAACTGACAACGTGTGTCAAATTCAGAATATCGAACACAACTGTTCAGAATAATATCAGAGAGTGCTGTGTAAAAACCACTTGTTCAATAGATTGATATCGCTATTTTTTTTTTATGATATGTAATTCTTTGACGAGCGCGTGATATAGTCATTGTTTGTCGACGATATTGAGATTAAAATGTTGCCAACAGATCATTGTTAAAATATGCATTTCGATTTATTATATACGTCGATCGTATGTATGTTAAGATTGTGTAATGCGCGGTGCGTAAAATGAACGAATTTTAAAAATTCATATTAAAAAAAAATATTATATAATGAAAACAGAATATTATAATAATAATAAAGCGTCGAGAATTTTTTTTAGTATATTTTTTTTTAACTTGACAGTCGGAGAAAGAACAGATTCTTTATGTTGATGAAAAATGCGAGGGTTTAACTACAAAAAGTCGCTTTCAAAAAATGAACCGACAAAATGTTAAACGTTTCATTACCAAAAGTATGCACTGAAAAGTGTTTTTTTTTAATAATATTAATGATATGTAATTTATAAAGTTCAAACAAAAATTTTAACAATTTAATTTCAATTATAATCTACATCGTGATAATGAATATGTAGTTTGGCAGCATCATTTAAATTTTTCTAACGTGTTATTTTATATTGAAATTAGATTTTTTAATATATCACGATAATTATATTAATTTATATTATATAATTAGAATATTTTAAATTGATAAATAAATACTTATTAATTTTCATGTCTTTCAATATAAATCGATTTTCATTTATTCATTTTATCATTTTTATAATTAATTTCTGAATTAAAAATACGTAAGATATTATATAATGAAAATTTTTTGGAGGCGATATCACTTTTATAAAATAAATTTTATAGTAAAAATTTAGTATAAAAACGTTTTAATATAAAATTTAATTATTGTACTTTGATACTAACACTGTTGAATTGTAATTAATATAAAATTATTAATTGTATCGAATAAACGTAATAGTCGATATATAGATACATATCTCAATTAATTTATTATTGATAACGATATAGAAATATTTAAAAAATGAATTTATAAATTTTTTATTGCACGTGACACATATTCGCTTGAAAATCATGTGACATATTTACATAATAGTAAAAAAAAAATATATCATATTTTCGGTTACATAATATTTTATGGTTATTTTAAATTCTTTAAAAAATGTTAAAGCTAAGATTTATGTCGTTTGATTATTAATAAATATATACGAATCACGTTTGATACTTAATTTAATTAGATTTCATGTTGATTTAAAAATGAGAGATTTTTTATATTGTATCGTTTATTAAGTTTTAATGAATTAAAAATCCAAATTTAAAATTTGAAAAAATAATATGCAGCTATGATTTATATATATATATATATATATATATATATATATATATATATATTTATGCGAAAAATTAATATAAATCAGTTCATAAAAATAAATAACTTTAAAATCATGTTTTTTTAAAGGTAATTGTATGTTATATCAATTATATGTGTCATGAAACATATGAAATCAAAGATATAATCAGAATGCGTTAAAACGAAAACAAAGATAAACAAATATATTTTAAAAAATAATTTATTAACACGAATATGACATTTATGTATATATATATATTACAACAAAAAAAATATTAATATAATCTAACTAAATTTAGTATACAAATAAATAGAGATGATCAATCCATACAGTGCCAACACTTCAGCAAAGATCAATATCAGAATCATTCCTACAAAAAGCCTCCCTTCCAAGACAATATTTCGCACGCCGGCATCTCCAACCACTCCTATAGCCCATCCAGAGCCTAGACCGGCAAATCCCACTGATATTCCAGCTCCAAGCGATATAAAACCATCGTACAAACTAAATTCACTGGCGGCTTTCACTTCACCTATTAACAATATCGATATGACGAGACCGTATATACCCAAAATGCCGGCCATCACAACCGGAATTATAGATTTCATAACCAGTTCCGGTTTCATAACGCCAGCCTGAGATATACTCGTTCCGGATTTTGCAGTTCCATACGCAGCACCCAGTGAAGTGAGAACAATAGACGATACGACTCCCATTACACCGAAAAATGGTCCATAAATTGGATTCAAATCTGATTTATCCCACATTTTAATTAATCTATTAATTAATTAATCGGAGTACTATTTTTTTTTATTATTATTAAATACGATATACGCTCTCGAACGTACTCCAACGACTGTCAATCATTATCTTATTTTATGAGAGATAAGCGATTGACAGCATTATCGTTGATTTCAAACGACGTATATAAAAATATATAGATTTTATTTGAAAAAAAATAACGGAATTTTTCAAAATATTACATTTAATATGATGGATTATAACTATTTCGCTACGATTTAATGCCGTTAATCTATCATAATTACGCTGTGATCAAATTTAATAAATCCATTAATGTTCAATCTGCCTATTGTTATAATATTATTATATATTAAATCAATTATAATGGAAATTAATATTATTGATTGCGATTCAATTTCGAATTATAAAATTAATAATTTATTGAAATAGTTTTAATGAATGAAAGAATAATTTTTACTAAATTTTTCTTCGATTAATATTATATTTGATTATTTATCTAAAACATACATTAAATAGATGCCGCTAATTCTATTTTATATTTTATATGATAAATATTTTTTTAATACAATATATTTTCCTTTTGTCTATGCAATTTAAAAATCGTACAATTATTATAATTAATAATAAAATAATTTAACACATATTAAATTCTAAGGTTAAAAAACTTAAAATTCTATATAAAATAATTTGAGTTTACTTTCATCAAAAAGAAAGCAATTTTTTTAGTTTTAACTAATTAGAAATAATTATTAAAAAATTAGAAATAATTATTTTTAAATATATGAAAATAATACTTTACTAGATAAAAAAAATCAGAAAATTCTACTAAATTATAATATCACTTTTTTCGCAAGGTTTTATCGCAAGAAATCTACAAATTCATCTTGATTACAAACCGTAAAAGATTATATTACATTTTATATATATTTAAAATAAAAAGATTGTACATTTTTATATCATCCAGATTGACGCAGTGACACGTGGGTTTAAAAAAAACATTTTTATTACATATGTATAGCAGTTTGATCGACATTTAAATTGATATTGAAAATTTCATATCAGAAGTCAAAAATAAACGATTTTCAATATAACAAGGTATCATTGAAATTTTAGGCGTTTGATCGACGTTGTATCATGATTTGATACTATTATTTAAATATTTTATTTTTATATATTAAACAATAGATTTAAGTGCAAATTTTGCATACTAATAATAATAATAATTTTTATTAAATATATTTATAACATTTATATAAATAGTTCAACATCGTACAGCGTGAATTTAACTTGAATCCGGCAGTTAAGTTAGTCATAAGACAAATTTATGATTTAATAAACGCCATTTTGAAGGACAACCGCCTTACCATATTTCATCGAAATCCTTGGCAAATCACGACGTATTTAAAACAGGACGAAATTTCGATTAAAATTCAAATAGCATAACGTAATTTTTAGCGGTATTAAAGCTAATTGGACGACGTTTTATTCTATTCCATTTTCGGAGTTTAAATATTAGTTAAATTAAGCGATTAAAACTTTTCGTTTCTTCGCAACTAGTTTACGAGATATGAACTAATAATAAGAAAAGCTCTACCGAAAAATACATTACACTTGTAAGTTTATTATTATTTAAATGTTCTTATTATCTTAAAAAATTAAATGAAAAATAAAATATAATTTTATAAATAAAAATAAATATTCAAACGTAATCTTTGAAAATCCGACATACGACGAAGCTTCAACAGTCAACTTTTGCAACGACAACTTTATAAGGAATTTTCCGGAAAATACAAGAAAATCCACCATAGAACATGAAAAATCTTGTTACTCGCAATATCAAAGCAAACTATCGACTTGTATTATATTTCCATTTTTATTTATGTTTATTTAAAATTTCAACGGCTTCACAACGTACATTATCAACTTTACAAAATATTTTTATATCAGTTTACATTACATTTCATCAAATAATATATTTTACAATTTTATTTCAATATATATTTAGATTGTTTTCTACCCGAAATATACTTTAATGCTTTAACAATATGATCGATCTATATAAATATTTGAAATACTATAATTTTCTATGGGCGACTGTTGTCGAATGGACAAAAACTTGTATAATATGAGAAAAAAAATGCCGTTTCGGTTCAAGTCTCAGGTATTCGTTAACGAATGCGAAAACAACAACACCTGGAAGTTCTTGTCGCGAATTCCATCTGGACTATTGAAAAGCTCACCGCGATTGAGATGTTAAGTGACAAGAAGGAATTTTAGTCCTTTTCAATTCGTTCAACACAATGGGTCAGCTAAAAGTAAAACCCGATATAAAAGTGCACACATAAATAGAGAACTAGCAGTTTGCAACGTGAAATAATAATAATGGAATAAAAAGGTCGACGCTTTATCGCGAAATCGCGTCGAAAAAATTAATGAAAGCTCAAATATTTTGATAGAAAAGCGTTTGAAAAGATAAGAGGGCAAAGCGACGGCGATATACAAATATAAAAAAAATATTTTTTCTTACCTTTTATAATATTTTATAAAACACTTTTATGTGGTATATAATATTATTTATGTCTGTCATAATTTATATATTCTTTAAATGAGGCTGTAATCTCTCTCCAAATATTTGTTTATTCAGTAATTTTTGTGCAACGCCAATTTTTTAAAATTCCTTTTAATTTTATTTATCTACTATATAATAATAATATATTTTTAAAATATATCAAAAACAACTTAAAAAATATTTATCAAATATAAAAATATACTTTCTTGAATTAAAAAAATATGTATTGTAAATTTAAAAAATGAAAAATTAAAATTTGACATTTCAATACTTTAGAAGAACATTTCTTCAAAAGAAAAAAATGTATTCATTTTTCTTAAATTATATAAATAATTTAACTTAAATAATTAATATAAAATAATTCAAGCCATATTAATAAACGATCATTATCCCTAATACTATAAATATTAATGGAATTTAATCGTCTTTTTATCGACATATTTGTCTGTATTGTAAATATTTTAGTATTTTATATTAAAAGAGTGACATATTAAATGTTAAAATAATGTTTTTTTTCTATCATAATAAATGAATAATGTATAAGATTCAATCAGAATGTAAATTTTTATTATAACGATTTATGAATTATATACATATAAAACAAACCATCAATCATTACTGAACAGAACACACCTGTCCTGCAAAAAAACCGCGGTTCAACATAGAAAAATACTCGATAATTCACGATGCAAAAGCGGAAAGTGCTCCATCATTAAAAATTTAAGAACCGGAAAAGAAACACAACGTCGACTTTCATAAAGTATTAATACGAAAGGAAATAAAAATAAATCGAAAGAAAGTTTTATATATATATATATATATATATATATATATATATTTTCATTTTTCGTTAGCAGGTGTATACGATATATATAAATATATAGTTTTTCCCGATGAAAAATTGCCTTGTGAGACCACCAAACGGTTTCAATTAAAAACGATTCAAAAATTGAAGCGTGCCAGTCAAAGGAGTGCGTTCTGAATAAAACATGAAACTATCAATGAAAGAAGGGGCTCCGTGTGTTGATATAATGCTGAAGCGAGACGGCGAAATAAAAAAAAAAAAAGGAAAAGAAAAAGAAGACGTAGACGAAGGCTTTTCGGGCTTTTCGATTCGCGATTCTCAAAGGTCGCGATCGGAATATGAAAAGGATTTTAACGGCCGAAAGGTCATTTGAGATTCACGGCTCAATTGGATACGGCTGGCGTCGTTTTAACATAATCGCGCACTTTTCCACGATGAATTGATTCTAATATTCGTACGAAGATGTTCCCTTTGGCGTGCGATATTTGTTAGTGGAGAAATGTGAATATCGTGCCGAATGCAATATTATAAGAGACGATTTTTAATATATTTCTCGTTATGTTCGTTCGTTTCTTTGAACGTAAATAAATTATTCACAACATAAAAATATGCAATAAAAAATTATTTTATACCTAGATTATATATTTTTTCATGTTAAAATTATACAAATAATATTTATCGTATGAAATGTGTATATATATATATATATATATGATGACCCATTTTATCATATCAAAAATTGTAGAAATGACTTTGATGTTTGTATCGAGTAACAAATATGGATATCAGAATTATAATCAAAGAATTAATTAAGATGACATCCTTCGTTATAATGTTTATATTGTATTTTTCATTATAAAAATGTTTTACATTTATATATTCTGAGCCTTTTAACCTTTCTCTAATATAATACTGGTCATATCAAGTAACATTACTTTCTCTATATTTTACATATATTATTAGATATCTTTAAATCTCAAAATTAGTTTATTTGTTACGAAAATATAATTTTAAAACGCGTTCCATTCAATCGACACCTTTACATATCATCGACAAAAAATCAATTTGGATTAAGATAAAACATCGTTTTTTCCATTATTTATTTAAAAAAAAAATTCAAAATTTCAACGACAAGCAAACAATGTGGCCATTTAGGATTAAACTAATCCGATATTTTAAATCTCAAAATCACATCGTGAGCTTTATATAAATATACGCATAATCCTATAAAGGAGCATCGATAAGTTTTAACGATAAACTCTCTTATGATGAATTAAAATCAAATCATGATTGATCGACACTCTCTTTCAACTACAACAACTCCAAGAATGAATTCTGATATTAATATATCAGTATATCGCTATCATGTTGTTATTATTTTATAAAGACAGATATTCTCTTTCTCTCTTTCTTGCTCGAACGATATTTTTACATTATGACAAGGCGCGGGCATCTCAACCCCGCGACATGGCGCTCCACCTTCTCATTCTCCATCATCATATTTTCATCGTCCGCTGCAAAATGTAAACGAGCGAAATTAATCAAGTCGACTATAAATGTTTGTATAATAAATTCATTAATTTTAACGCAGACCTCCCGACAGATAAAGGGTTTTTCGTAACGACCGTAAAAAAAAAACTTTATTGAATCTGATTAGTGTATTAATAATGAAAATCGTATTTTAAAATTATGATATAACACCGACGCGATACAAAATAATATTATATACGATATATCTTTTGATCATTCAAACATATATTAAAATTTTGACTTTTTATCAAATTATTGATAAATATATATATATATATTTGTATCTAGCGAATATTTTAAGAACAAACTTTATCAAAATTTATACTCAAAAATATGTTCAGAAAGCCACTCGACTCGATGTCGTCTTCTTTAATGCCAGAATCAAAACTTTTAAAATTATAATCGAATCAGAAAGTTTAAAGATTGCAGACAGAGAGCAAAAGCATGAATGGAATCGAATCGCTGAGCCAATTAGCGACAAAATACGGGATTCTTCAAAGCAACAAAAAGCGGCATCACTTCGAAATGCGACGGGATTCGAACTCGAAAGACAACCAACACCGGGATATTTTCCACTTTTTTTTCCTCCTATTTTTTTGTTTCTTTCTATCTCTATCTCTATCTCCATATATATATATATATATATATATATATATATATATATCCATCTATCTCTTACTGGGTATCATCTTTGTGCATTTTTCGACCGGAATATCTCTTGTCTTAGCGTACTATAGAGTTTAGAGAGCTTAAATGGTGTAAACAATTTTCAGTGATTTAAATTAAACGATAAATTTTATATTCAATTAATTAAAAATATTTAATATTTTTTTTCTTAATTAGAAAGATAAAATTGTATTATAAATTAGCTATAAAATAAAAATAAATTTTCAAAAAATTATTAACAAAATATAAATATTACTAATTTATTAATAGTTTTGATAACTCATTAATAAATAAATAATTTATCACTAAAGAAAATATATTGATATTTTTGAAGCTTTCAGATGATTAATTTGAATTATTTTTCAAACGTCTATTTTCAAATACAAATTGAAAGATTTGACATATCAATGCGTTTTATTTGTATAAAAATGTCAAATGCAATAAAAAGTGTATATGACATTTTGGTTGTTAAATAAAGAATCCACTTCTTTGCTTTTGACACATTTTATATTTCATATATATATATATATATATATATATATATATATATATATATATATATATATATATATATATATATATATATATATATATATATATATATATATATATATATATATATATATATATATATATATATATATATATATATATATATATATATATATATATATATATATATATATATATAATATTAAGGGAATGAAAATTTTCGATTTTGTATTTAAATATATATTCGTACATATAATATATAAGACATGTATTCAATATGATTGATTCAATGATTTAATATATGTTTTAAACAACATCAAATATAGCACTTACACCTTTTTGTTTGTAAACTATTCCGCATTCACTCTATTCTTTTCGATTTTATTTCATTTTTCATTCTTTCTTTTTTTTCAGAAAGCTCCTATAGGTCGTTATTAGAAGCGAAATGTCGATCGAACCATTCAAGTTTTTCATTTTCGGTTGTTTCATTTTCTGCCTTCAATTTTTTATCCTATATACATATACATATATATATATATATATATATATATATATATATATTCTTTCTTTTCCGCACCCCCCCCCTGTTCATTCGTTTCTATTTTAGTACGCCATCTTTATGTTTTCGGTTTATTATTTTCTGTTTTTCTTCGATTTCGAAGCCTCGGGGCCCCCGGACCTTATATATTTCGGTTGATTAAAAATTTTATTTTATTTATTCGTTTATATGCTTCGAAATCCTTTGAAGATCGCCCGCCGAAAGGCGAAAGATGTAAATAGGAAATGGACGCCGTGTTTTACCTTTTACATGTGCAATATATAATATTATACTATATTCATATAATTATATATTATTAACGATATTCGTTCTCACATTCTGATGTGCGAATTTAAACTATAAACAATGAATAAATCAATTAGCATTTGCGTATTAAAAAAAATCGTAATTAAAACGCATTAAAAAATAATATAATTAAAGGTGTAAATTAAAGGCGCAAAATTTTTTTTATGACTGATCATTACTTTTAAAATGTCAATATAAAATATATACAAAGAATTTCATTAATATTTAGTTTTATTATCAAAATATTTTTACATTTAAGATTTAATAATTTATTTAAAAAAAAACTCTGATATTTAAATTTGCGTCAAAAATATAATTAATATGTTTATTACTATATCGATTTCATAAGATATATGACAACATTTAAAATAAAATACTTGGTAATTTAAAATAATAAATAGGCTTCGTTTCAACGAAAGATGAGACCAAAAATAAAACTAAATCGATCAAAAAATAAAAAAATACTTGTACACATTTTTCGAAGAATCTTTTCGACATTTTGATAATTGTTTCCGTCATTAGAAAGTCCCCGAGGCTCGAAATATCGTATATAATAAAAGTTCAAAAATATCAAAAGTCCAATGTTATCTTTTTTGGGGAAAGATAGGGCACGCGGTCGCCCTCGAAAAAGTCCCTTAGAAATTCGACTCGTTTTATCTCGCGTCCACAATCTGCGCGTATATAAAAAAGGCTAAAACAGGGATTGTCAACATTTTTGTGACTGTTACCCAACACGCGCAATGTTAAATAATATACAAATCGGTGACGATATCATCTATAAAACGTGAAACTGCTATATGATTTTTATATTGTTAAAAATATTCACCACAGTGCATACAATTTTTAAATTAAATTGAATAAATATATAAGAATGTGTTAAACATAAAATTAGATTGTTCTATTTTATTAATAATAATAAATTAATTAATTCTCATGCAATCGTTTCTTTTCATTATATATATCGTTCGATATTTTTAGATATTATATTGATATATTTTGAACGAAAGTAATATATACTGATTACAAATAAACATAAATATTTTATAAATATATATCGAATTGCTGAGCATGAAATATATTTACAAATATTTTTTTTCCTCATCCAATTACCGAAAATCGATAAATGTTCCGCTAAGATTATATATATATATATATATATATATATATATATATATATATATATATATATATATATATATTATATCACTTTTATATTAAAATATATTTTATACAAAAGAACCACAATTTATTAAGCAAAAATAAATTATAATTTATTTTCAGTCTCTTTTAATTGGTACAATTAATAAAATATGCTATTCCGTACATAAATTAATCCAATTATTTTATTATTATTACCCAATTACTCGATATTCAATTTTATAAAATATGTCTTTTTTTTATCAAATAAATTAAAATATCACTTTCTAGAAATATAATTTTATTCTAATCTAATTCTGAATATAATTTTAATCCTTATATATTAAACAAATTCTGAAGTAATTAAGAATTTTAAAATTTTCTGAACAAAATAATGGATAAATATTATTGTTATAATTATTTATATATCTTTAATGATTATATCTAAAAATAATCAATTTAAAATATTAAGAGTTGCTGATGTTTATTTCGATAATAATTTGTTCAAACACATTAAATAACGTGTAAATGTATTACTTTATTAAAGCGATAAAACGTAATAAGAATATAATTGATTCTAATTAAATTTTATCGGTTGTTTAATTAAAAAAAAAAGAAACAGTAATTCTCTTTAGGAAAATAATTATTTAGAATGGATCACTTAAATGTTTTTTTCTAATGGATACTTTATAAATAATTTTTATTTCGTAAATGAATATCAATAACTACAAGAAAAAAGCATACATAACACTATAATATATTTAATTAAAATAAAAAAAAAACATGTTTCAAACTTATAGCGCTATAAAATATATTATTTTATTAAAAATTTCAAATTATTTAACGAAAAACATTATACTGCAAAAGAAAAATTGTATACTAGGTTCGTGTGATAGAAACGGCATTTTTCAGTCATGATTGATAAATTTATTTATTAAATAATATATTAAAATAAAATATGAGAATGTCAAATTGTGAACGAAAATAAAAATATCAATGTTGACGCACAAAAATATGAAAATTAAAAAAAAAAATCGGTTGACCTCACCTGCCACAAGTGCCTTTTGCCTTTTTCACGATAAGAACAAAAACAACCCATCGAACAAATATTACAATTAAGGCTTGTTCCGTCGTCAAAATTGATAACAGATCGTAAGTTAACGTCAACTTTTCAACATCGACACAAATAAGGCGAAAATAGAACGACGCACAATAATATATAATAATAGAAACACGTGTAAAAGCAATATTCGATTTCATTATATATTACTCTTATAATACATATATATATATATATATATATATATATATATATATATATATATATATATATATATATATATATATATATATATATATATATATGAAGAAAACACGACGACCGTATTATGTTAATTTTTCTGGATTTTTTTTTCATTTCGATTTCAATGGAGGGAAGAGCCACATTTGCATTTGATTTAATCCAGACGTGTTCGCTTTTCGCGTTTCGATTGCTTTCTATTTCCGTTTCAACTTATGAAAATTCCGCACATATATTATACACACGCACACATATATATATATATAATATATATAGGATGATTCGAAAAAATATGAAAACTGTCACATATTACGATATATGTGATATATATATATATATATATATATATATATATATATATATAAGTATAATTTTTCAAATATATTTTAAAAATTGAATCGTTAATATTTTTACATCTATCAATTTCCTCCTTTTATTGTGTTGTGTTATTTACATATATGACGGCGGTCATAGCCGTAAAAATTCATGTAAATAACGTCAGTGTGAACATGAACGTGTTAATTACAAAATATATATTAAGGTGGCTAACGGTCCTCATTTTTTTTTATGTTTACATATTCTTTTCTGAAAAGTGTCTTTCTTTTTATTTTTTTTTTTAATTCTTCAGGGACCTTTTCTCATACATATATTTTTCAAAAATATCTCGCTTCAGCATCATCAAAATCTGATAACTTTATATAATATTATAGCGTATCATTTTAATCATATTTAACATTCAAATAATAAAAATAATATTTCATTGTGTCATTTCTTTTATGTTAAATAAATTAATAAAATAAAATATTATTGTAAATCATATCAATTATTTCTATAACATAAAATGCAATATTCCCATATTTAATCAATAAAATCCAAAATTTCATACAACTTTCAAAATTTAATTTTAATTTAATTTAAATTTTCAGAATTATAAATAATGAAAAATATATAAAATTGCCCTTTTTGTGATCAGACTGTATAAGTGTGTGTGTGTGCATGCCCTTATTCAGTTAGATGTGCATAGAAATGGGCCGAAATCGCGTTAAACGACCGGTCTATATACATTTTAACCATTTCAGTGCCGTGCAACTTGCAATTTAGTTTATTTTACGTTCCGGTATTTTCTACGGAACGAATTTCTTACTTCTATTTCACAAATTTTTTTTTTCAACGTAAAAATAGTACAAATGGATATAAAAGGATTTGTTTCTGAGCACTTCTTCCATTTGATTCCATATTCACGTATATTTTTGTTCTATATAAAGAAATTATTCTTATATTTATTAAAAATATTTCTATACTTGTTATATATATATTTTTTTTCTTTTTGAGACCAAATTATTTTTTCCAATCATATATTATTATTTCATCTATGAAAATATTCGAATATATCATCCATAAATTACACATAATTATTGTTAATTAAACACCACAATTAATGTATTGCTAATGAATATATCTTAATTAATGACATTTATATTTTCGATTATTTCATCACCGTTTTTCTTTTTATATTTTATTCGAAAACGAATTCATATTATTTATTTGATCAATAATATTGAATATTTATAACGAACATATGCAAAAATAAAATTCGACATATTTTAGTTCGTTTTTCACAATCTATTCTAAATGAATGCCTTTCAAAAATTCTCAAAACTAATATTCGATTTCCAAACTTCGTTTCTATACGTTTTTTTTTTCGCACAAAAAGGAAAATTCTAGGATTTAACGAAAAGTTTTCCCTTCGGAAAATTGTCGCGACCTTCGTAAATTAAAATAAAATAAAATAAAAATCGTCAAAACGCTTTTGCAGGTACAAAAGTTCTAAGTTCAAATTTTGATATCAACAGAATAACAGGAAATGGAATGTATTTAAAATGCCAATATTGAGACGTGATAACATTTAACTGATAAACAAACCAACGGTTAAACCTTTATAGAAATTATCGAATATTTGAATTAATAAATTCATATTTTTTATAAATGAAAATAATTTAAAAATCATATAAAAAAGTACTATATAATTTGAATATCATCGTAAATATGTATAAAAAACATTACTTTTATTATACTACTTTACTTTGAAACTATATACATTATAGTATAGTAAAGATAATGTATTTTTTTACTGCTTCACCATCTCTTGAGGATTAGATTAAAACGTGAGAATCTCTTATTTTTATTATGTATATATGTACAAAAAGAAAGAACACGTGTATATATACATATATATAATATAATATAATACTTTATTATTGTTTAATTATTCACATCACTATATTTATTTAAGTTTAATTAAAACATAATATCTATTAATTAAAATTAAGATTTCAATTAATAGTAGAAAAACAATTAAATTAATCACGTGGAAAAATAAAGAGTATATAATAATAGATATATATGGCAAACGCGAAGACGACACTCTAACAGTTAACCCCTAGCCGACCGAAACTACCCTTTTTATTTTGAATGTATGCAATTTTTGTTCTTCAATTTAAAACGTCTGTTTTTCCTTCTTTATTCTTACTCGCTTCAACATCAAAGGTTAAGAGGGATCAGTCGGGATATGATGGGATTATCCCGAGCGGAAGATCCTCGTAATGAATACCTCGCCCAGGATAAATAGATCGATGTGGATTTTCGTTTACATGTTGCTTAATGGTTCCCCCAAACTCCCCCGTCTTCACCATCACCATCACCAGAACCCTCATCCACGGTATCTATGTGCAGGATAATCGAGGGGTTACTAATTTTATTACGTCAAGGGTGAATCCGAAGGGATGGCCCGAAGAACCAGGGGTGACGAACGGTTAAGCCGCAAGAATAACATGTCGCGTTCGTTCGAAATTGAAACATTTCAATGTAAATAGTGTAAATCGAATGTAATCAATTTGAATTATGGTCTTGCGTCAGTATCAACGTTTTAATTGGACGAATTCGTTGCGATGAACCCTAATTAAATAATGCGATCAATACTGATATAACTATAATATTTTATAATTTTTCCGATTTTATTTATTTTTTTTATAATTAAATATTATTTTTTTATAAAAATAAATTATATATTTTATAATTTATATCTTAACGAGAATATATATATATATATATATATATATATATATATTGAAATAAAATCAGAATTTAAAATTAATAATATGCACAAACCTCTGAAAATAGGCCTCAATTAATGAATAATAAATGAACGGAAAACGGAAAACCAACCTGAAAAAAAAAACAAATATTATTAATGCGTATATAAAGAAAAAAAACATTTTGATCATAAAATCTAAAATATTTATATAAATAATTTATACTTAACATGCGATATAACATATAACAATCGTGTTATATTTTTCGATATTTTTAAATATCCTTCTTTAACGCGATTGAGAAGCACTGGTCAGTATAATAAAATCCAAATTTGCAAGAATGGTTCGTTGTCACTCGAATGTGTCAACGAGTTATATTCAACCCTATAGACGTTTGGGTTGAAGGCTATAGATGGCACAATCAACACTTAGTTGGGTCTGTCCCTTTATTGAAATAAAGCAATGTACCTTAAATTTGATACTACAAGTCGTTGAATTTCATGATCGGCAACGAGAAACCATCATATAGTACAAATTTATATAATAAAATATATTAAAAAAAAATATATATTCAACATCACTTTCAGACAAGCGATGCAATATTTAGAGTTTATAAAAATATTCGTACAATATATTGTGTCGTAAAAAATAAATCATCCTGTTTTTTTTTACGGTTAACTAAATATTGTAACACTGAGATTTATACGTATATATTAATAAATAAAAGATGTTCTTTATATGATGAAAACAAAGAATATTTTTATTACAATATTTTATATACTGACAAATTACTATGTTTATTACGGTAATATAGAAAAAAAATATTTACAACTGAAAAAAAAAATATAAATAATTTTCTCGCTAAAAATATAAACTAACCAAACCTAGGATAAAATAAAAAAAATCATACGACGAGAAAAAAATAAATGAAAAATATTATATATATATATTATAAAAAATATGTGAGCACTTATATGATAATATGGTTGTGAAACAAAAAAAAAAAAAAAAAAAAAACGGGGGGCAATAGTTCAAATAAATGAAACGTGAAAAATGCGATTCGCCGTTGCGTAGTAAAAATAACTCATGTCTTATATAAAATATCCGACCCTGTATATAAAAAGAGCAGCGTTTCCAAAAGGCTTACGTTTACGTTTCGCCCGAGATAAAATCGTTATATGAAATAGAAAAAAAAAACGAAGATGAAGTATATTTTATATAATATGTAATACACATATACAGCAGGAGAAAAAAACATGTAAAATAACTGTCCAAAAAAAAAAATAATAAAAAAAAAATACGCTTACGTCGGAAACATTATTTAGAGCGTAATCGATCTGGAAGATTTACTTACGAGGAAACTTAAAGTAAAGCGGCATCCACACACACACACACATATATATATATATATATATATATATATATATATATATATATATATATATATATATATATATACGGAATATGTCACTTTATTACGAATACGTAGGATATAAAGTGTCAGTTTCGTTATCGGGATTTTTTCACGTGTCTTTATGCATTTTTTTTACTGAAGCAAAAAAAATGCTATAATAATGTCGCACGCTGTATAAAAAAGATTGGTAAATTTTTTTCAGATTGTGCAACTCTGTGAGTTTTTTATGGAACTGACCAGTATTATAAAGATGATTCAGTAAAAAAGGGTCTCGTTTTTTTCATATTTTTTTTTTAATTAATATCAAATTATATTGATCATACTTTAAAAACAATGATATAAGTATAGAAACGAACTTAAATATATATTTTTACATACTTGTTTGTTTGTTTCTCTGATACAAATCTTGTGATCGGTTTTTCGACCGTTTCCCAATATCTAATTGAGTTGAAATTTTGCATTCTTATTCATTTTCGATGACAATATATAAATTTATCAATTAATGTCAAGTATTTAAATAAAATTTTACAACGAACATTATATATATATATATATATATATATATATATATTGTTTATTGTATGTACCCCTCCCCTCCCCTTATCCCTCATAAATTTTCTCCACTTTTTCAACATACTGATTCAAACTTGTATCTTGGAAATTTCACTAAGTAAAAACACTTGAACAATTGGTGTCGAGTGCGGCAAATTTAAAAATGTATACCGACGGCGTCACTGCACGGCGTCCGCGATATGAAAGGCTATCTATTAACCCGTTCGCCGAGTGAAAATATATAACTTTTAAACCGCTAACTAATTAAAATGTTTCATTAAGAATGCGAAAAAACGGAATCGACGTCTCGGCCATATAGCGACGGCTTTTTAACCGAGTTTAATTTCAGCGAACGCTCGCTGAAAATTAACCGTTAAATATTTAGCGAGAATTTTCATCGCAATAATGATGCGGTCGTATTTCAGACGGCACTTAATGATAACACGGTATTGTTAATGGAAGGGTGATTTGTGGATTTATTTTATATTTATTAATTCGTTTTAAAATTTTATAGTTTTACTCACTTGACATAATAAATTTAAACAGTTGTCGTTATTATTTTACGATCCATTACATGAATATTTTTATATGCTACTTTATCTTTTATGCTTGGCAATAATCACTCAAATTTTAATTTTTGACAGTGGTCATAAAAAGATTCGAAGAACTCCTACTGAATACTTCACAAATATTCTGGTTTTCTTTTTTAATGGATGCAATAAACACCCTCTTCTTTATATTAAGTTTTAGAAGAACATCTGTGACGGTAACATATTGGATAAAGAATATTCTTTGAATTCTTTTGCAGAACCATATTTCAAAGATGTCAATCTTTCTGAATATGACTACAGTCGATGTCCAGTTTTCCATTTTATATAGAAAAATCGGAAACACATAAAAATTCAACAATATAATTTTGTTTTGATACTGATATTATAACTACAGATCTTTTTATTATTATTAGAAATACACTTTTAAATTGCTATACGTAATTTATATTTTATAATAATATAGTACGTCTAATTTTCTTAAAGCAAACATCCTAGATATTTCAATTTATTTTCTCTTTCAACTTGCCGAGTATCTATAGCTTATTCAACATTATATAAATATATTTCATTAAATATATATTATATTTTCTCAATAAATATTGAATGAATGATATATTTCATAAAGAACAAGTTGAGATTTATTATATTGTATTGAAAAAAAAAAGGAAGACACAGAAAGTTCCATCAGCAGCTCGCCTCTAAATAATCCGCTTTGTTTATTCTCTTATTTATTTCTTTGTACAACGAGTCTTCCTTTTATTTATTTCTTAACACGTGTCAGTCAAAGAGTGGAATTTCATTTACATACAACCTCCCTGTATCAGCTACCAGTACTCGAAAACAGATTATGAGATTCGAAGATGTTCGTAAAAAAAAATAAATATAAATAAGAAAAAAAAAACGAAATTCAGAAGCACAAACGAAACGATATTTAATTCAAAAAACAACTTCGTATTACATAGTAAATATTTGCATACTGAATAAATTGGTATAAGCGTTTCAATACGTTTAAAAATCGGGTTAAAAGTTGCGAACGTTTATCGAATAAGCTAGTTTCGCGCACAACTTTCGCAACAACAATAACAATAATGACGATCGTAAGTAAATATACAATGGTAGAATTTGTACGCTGAAAATGGAAAGTTACGGAAAACTTGCACGATTTCCACTATTTGAGGTGCTTTAAATCGTGTGGAAATAGTTTAGGATTTATTTAACTACATTCATCGTTACAACAATGGTAATTTTATATACAATCTCACATATTTATACATATATAATATGATGTGTAAATAATAACTATTATAAATTTTATGTTAAAATGTGGTATAAGATATAAACTTTCATATTTACGCTGAAAGCACTAGTAAATAAGCCATATTATGAAAATAAAGTTTTAATTGGATATAGTTTACATACTGTAAATTCAGAGAAATCTACTGGATGAAGTAGATCATGAAGTGGATTAATTTTCTGTGCACAGTTATTAATGAAACAAAAAGTCATCATAATTATAATATAATGTAATAAAAACGATTGCAATATTATAATAATAAATAAATTTATTTATTAACGATCTTCGAAAAAAATAAAATGAAAATATTATTTGTATACTTTTGAATATGCACAATATTTATTAACTTACCGATGTAAAAATAAAATTAATATTCTTTGAAAACAATAAAAATATTATGGCTTTTATGAGTTTTTGAAAACTTTGAAAAGGATCGACGACGATATACAGTTTTTATTGACAGTTAAAATAGTCATAAATATTTTTTAATAATTATTAATATTTTTCTTCGTCGCAAATAACATCGTAATAAATCAACAAATTACGAGAAATAAAACATTTTATACGTTTGTAGTGAAATATTAATAAATATTAATTAACTTTGTAAATGCGTAAATCACGCAAACGGTCGCCTTAAAACGGAATTATTTTCACGCATTTTTTTTATTCCCTTCGATTTAAAAGCAATTAAATTAATTCATTAATAATAGCGGAAACCGCAAAGAAAGTGCTTAATAATAAATGGCCGTCGCATTTACTTTGACTTGTAATTGAAAATTATTCTTATACCTATTAATTAATGTAATTACAAGAATCACATTGCTTTGAAGAAAATTTTATAAATGTATGGTATATTTTTTTTTCTAATATTCACTTGACAAATAATCATTTTATTAATAAAATAACTTAAAATATATATATATATATAATAGTCGAAGCAATTGTGTATCCCTGTTTTCATCTTGGACATAAGGTGAGTCATCTAGGGGTAGAATCGGCAATCGAAATAGGGGACTTCGTTATAATTAAAATTGTATGCTTTTTAAAAAACCATCAATTTCAGGATATGGTATTTCACAGATATAAAAAGGGGGTCAATTTTAAAAGTACAATAACCTTTAATTTTTTTTTTTCAAATATAAAAAATTCAAAGAACGTATTTCAAAATTAATATCTATATTAATATTGTTATTAAAAATATTTTATGATATGTAAGAAAATTATTATATTATAATAATAGAATATACGACGATAATATCTAATATCGATTATTGGGTGACAAACTAACGAATTTAACATGGCTATTGCCTTTGGCGAACCACTAATTTAACGATAATTATAAATATTTGACGTTCTATGATCCTTTGAATACGGCATAATAAATATTTATAATTATTCTATATCTTTATATTATTATGCTTTAGAAATTATGTCAAATTTATAGCTTATGTAAATATAAAGATATTTGAGACAAAATAAAAATATATTTTATAGCATTTGATATATCAATAGATGAATTGAAAGATTATTTTTATTATATAGGATATAATTTTAAAAATATATATTTTTTTTTATAAGTATTTGTTGTTAAATAATTTATATGGCATTCGTTCGTGACGCAATAAGAAAAATGACCGGGTCGCGTTTTACACGTAAAGGAAAGGTCTCGGGTATGTTTTGCGATTTGGAAAACAATAAGGATTCGTGTAATGCGATATTGTCCATTGTAGACTTTGACTCGACATTATTAATAATATTAATAATAATGAATCTTTTTTTTCTTTTTCAGAAAGGTTTCGTTGCGTGGGAGACGATGTTCCATTGTGATTTTGAAAGCGCCAATATCAAATTTCAATACCGGGAACGTAATGATAATATATAATATTTATATATATATATAATAAGGCTTTGATTTACTGAGGATATTTAAACGGTATAATGGATTCGAGCTTTTTTTTTATTATAAAAACGTCGTCGTTTAGCGGCGCATAACTCGATTTTAATGTTCGATAATTGCTTCGATTTTCAAATTTAATTATGGTCGTGGGCTTTTTACTCGTTTCTAATGTTTGTTTGTTTATTTCGCTTATCGATTTATTTATTGCTCATAATAAATATATCGTATTATATACGTTAATATGATTTGTATTTTTTTTTAAATTAATCATCTTCCTATAATAATAATAATTTTGATCATTTCTAATAATAATATATTTATATTTTTTCTAAATTGTTATATCTCATAGATAAAATATTTATAATGTGTTTATATAATAAATTTCATACACTCATTGTTCTTCAAACATAATTGCATTCTGTTTTTATTTTATCCCTCTTGTTGTGTTTTCAATTATTGGTTTATGGTTTCCCCCATTTTTGCAGAATAATGAGGGTTTACAATGAACCACCCTCACGATAACTGTTCATTATCATTTTTAAAATTATCGATGTTTATTACAGAAATAAAATCGTCATAAAAATAAAATCCATTTATAATCATTTTTTTATACAAATCTAAAATTTACACAAGTCGGACTTAGGGATCGCGAAAAATCACGAATCCCGGATCTTCGATTCGATTAAAAAAAAAAAAAAAAAAAGACAAATTTCAAAATGGCAAAAATCGAAATTATGAAATTTCGCAGTTGCAATTCAACACTCGAATCTCCGATAAAATTCGAATGGACCCCGCTTTATCGAACAAAAATTTAAATTCGTACTTAGTAAAAGAGTTTCGGATGCCGGTTCGTTGGAACGACGGCGGCAATTGTACGTTTCAAAAATAACCCGGAACCGTACTTATTGAAGAAGAGTGGGGGGGGGGCAGGCAGGGGGATCAATAATATTTTACGGTATATATTATACATGTATATATATTCATAAGATCCTAACCCGAGCTATATAATGCATATATATATATATATATACAAGTATACGTACCATTAAAATATACCTTCAGAAGCGAAGAGAACACCCACGCTAAGTCATGGCGATCACGTACCCCATAGTCAGATATTGCACTTGGAATATAACGAACAAATATGTTATACAGTGTGCTCCAAAAATTACGTTTCGTTCGTTTACACGGCACTACTGTTCAATATGAACCTTGACCTGAATGAACATTTCACTATAATTTGTGTCCGTTGTACTTTATCTTGTCATATAAAATTTGGTTTAGTTGTTATATAAAAAAATATTTTTATAGTATTACAATCTATAAAATATTATAATATATACCATATAACTATAATATAATATTACGAATTTGAATATATTATTCTTTTTTTTTTAAATATCTATCATTTAAAATTTGATATATGTTAATCTAATATGAAAATCATAATTTTCATTTAAAAGCAATTAAATCATTATTTCAACAAAATATATGTATTAAAATAAAAGAAAAAAAATCTAAAATGATTGATTAAACAAAAAAAAAATATCTATAAAAAAATATTGATAAGTATTTTTTTAACATTTTTCGAAGCAACCTGTATATATGTATGTGTGCATATTCTCAACTAATTCAGTACATATGCTGAAAAGCTTTTATCTCTGTTTCAGGATATGCAGCTTTAGCATCAAGTTTTCATTGTATATGTGAAGGGGTTACGATCGACGATAAAATAAAAATGATATCTACAGCGAAAATTGTTGATACATAGCAAATTACATATTTAAAATATCATTCAGCTATGAAAAAATTCGTATTTTTTATAAAAAAAAATAATTTAAAAATCATCATAATTTTTTTTTATTTTTAAAAAATCTATGTTGTAAAAATATTTTATCAAATTTATTTCTTTTCATGCGGTTAATTAAAAAAATATTAAGATTAATTTAAATATTTTTTTTATATATACAGAAATATAATTATTTTACTAGTGAAAATTTATAGTATTATATTTATATGCAGTACCGTGATATTTTAATCCAAGTACACTGCATACTAAATTATACTGTCTACAAAACTTCTAAGGATGTCTTTTTTCAAAACAATAAGACGAATATTAACAAAAATGAAGCGCATTAATTAAAATTAAACGAAAATTTTACCGACACAACAACAAAATTTATATACATTAAACTAATGCAAAAAGCTCGTTCGTACTTTTCGCGACGAACTTCGAAAGTCACGCGTAACAAACAATCAAATATGCAATTTTTCGAGCGCAAAAAAAAAAAACGATTTAGAAATAAAATAAAAAAAATAATAATAATATGTCAAATGCGTGTTAACATTTTGCGAGCGTACGGCAGCGCAAGGGTTTGTACGCATCTAGAATAAAAGTGTAAATATAAAGAACAAATTCATAAATACACACACGCACATATTATACATTTTTATATATACAGGGTGTGTATATATTTCGATATAAATGTACGCATCGTGTGTGTGCATACCAATGGTAACATCATTATTTTGTTTACAGACGTCGGAGGCATGCGACGTGTGTAGACAATTCTAAGTGTCTACAAACATTTTGCATTAGATAGTTTTCACGATATATATATATATATATATATATATATATATATATATATATATATATATATATATATATATATATATATATATATATATATATAAATGCACAAGTTGCTAAATTAATATATGCTATTACTGTGTATCGTATGAATAAAATGAAAATACGTTAACGTCGTGTACGTTTAAAAGTTTGCTACTTGTATATACCGTGACGATTTGCGAATACTAATACTGAGCTTTCAAGTTAACAAATGGTATGTTTCGTGTGAAATTTTATATAATTTAAACTATTCGGTCCGTACGTAATTCGGATGGACAGTAATGATATTTGATAAAAATAAAATTATATTTATATACATATATATCTTAATGGTTAAATTCGTTTAACTATATTAAAGTGTTCAAAATACAAGAGTTGAAACATGTATTGCCATAGCGTATTGTATCGAAAATATTAAATAAAATTATTGATTAAAAATGTTTCAATTTAAAAAATTTCACTGGTGACCTTGGCGCTATAGAACATCTTAGTGCCAGTCAATAAATATTATCCGTGGCATTTTATGAGTTAAAAATTTATATAATTATATATTTTTTTTAATTAAAAGTATTAAAAATATCTAAATAATAATACAAACTATTATTATGCTTTATTTATATACAGCTATGTATTGTATATAAAATGTATGATTATCAAACATTTACAAATATAATTAATATGTTTAAAACGTTTACATAAATAACACAATCATTATTACAAATTATTTTATTTCGATAATGATATTTTTTTTAATATTTATTACTATTTTTCAGATTAATAATATATATATAAATATATACACTAATATTTATACAGTTAATTTGGATAGCGTGTTTGAATAATATATTATATTCTGAAAACCGAGTATAAATTCTAAATCTGAATAATAAATATATATATTTTTTTTTATATTAAACGACACATTTTTTATTATAATAAATCGGCAAAAGGTTGTAGGTCGGATATAGAGTTGATGATTCGGTCCACTTAAGATATGAAAGGTAGAAGCTATTTTGCCTGTCCTAAACTTATAAAGTTATTTCGGTCTCAAACTTGCCTAGGTTTTATAAACTTCGCAGAAAAAAAAAAGAAAACAAGAAAAACAGTTCAATAATATTCTTACGTAAGTCGAAATAGACGTACAAACGAATCAAAATAAATTATATTACGTAAATTCCGTTCTTTATTTAAAAAAAAAAAAAGAGAAAAAACGATTTCGCTTTTGACCGGGTAACGGTCACAGTTAAAGCTGTATACGGCGAATAGTTTATTTCAACCGATAAAATAATAATAATAATAATAATAGGGAAAAGAAAACGCCAAGTATTTTCATGTAAATTTAATTCGTACAATAGAATTAATTTACAATTAATTTTTCACCACTTTCTTTCTTGCGTGCTTTGCGAATTTTCCACCCTTCCCCCTCACCTCACCCCCCTCGTTTCATTTTATTTCACTTTTGCGAAAAACGAGCGACTCGTTAATAAAACACGCTTAATGCGAATTAAATATTTTCGTTGTAACGCCGACCGTAAAGAAAATACGTTATTTTTATCGTAAAAACGTATAAATAATTAAAAATTCCTCTTTTAATCCTTGCGAGATTTGTAGATGCGGATAGCGGAGATTGCGTGATGAAAAATAAAATTATATCGGGTATTTATTTACACGTACAAATTATTTACATAATTTTTTTTTCTATAAATAATTCTTATATTTATTTTAATATTTAACAATTCACGTGAGATTTCTCGTTATGTAATTATTTAATAATATATTATATTATACATAAAATATTATACTTGAGATAACCGAGTGGATAGCAAATCTATTTTAAAAATTTTCTTAATGTAATTAATTCACATACTTGTAATTTATTTTATATAATTTTATGCAAAATTTTAATAGTCATTCAGACTCAGACATTTGATATTTTAACAAAAAGAAAACCAATATATATATATATATATATATATATATGAGTGTGTGTGTGTGAAATAAATATAAATATATAGTAAATACTAATTTAATGAAGGTCAAAAAATAATAATATACCATTATAAAATAATCATATAAGTAAAATTTAAAAAAATCTAAAAATTTAATTTCATTAAAAATATGACATTAACTTATTATAAATATTTGATTATCGTTGAAATAATTATATAAAGTGGATTTTACATATTTGTAATAATTTCTAAATAATTAAATATTTATTTTAATATCAAAAATTCGATGTTGCATTTGACATTATATTGTATATATAGATATACGAAATAAATATATTTTCTAACAATATTGAATTATAACAAAACATTAATATATAAATAAGCTATAAGAACAATACAATATTAATATTAACGCAATACATTTTATTATAAAATAATACAAAGAAAACACACCCCATTATAAAAACCTTTATACATCAAAATAAACATGATCACGGAAACAACAGATTTCAAAAAAAAAAAAAAAACAAAAATCCTTTATATCGAACATCATTCATTCATTTTAATTTCTATTTTTATATCTTCATATTTAAGTCTTAAAGCTCGATTTACATTACTTTCGAATAGCGAAAAGCGAATAAATCGCCTTAAATGGAAAAAATTCAAAAGACCATTAAAACAACATTACTGCCAGTCTTGACGCGGCACGCAGACTTTTCCACTTTATCACATAAAAATCGTCAAGAAAAAAAAAAGGAAGAAAAAGAAAAAATACGAAAAATAAAAACCTTCGACCCCTTCCACGTGCACCTCCGCTGTTTATATTTTCAAAAATAAAATAAAATAGAACCCCTCCCACGACGTTATTTGGGGAACGTCTAGCTCGTGTCACTTACATGTTTACAGGACGAAAATTCAAGTATAAAATAAATACATATTTTATTATCGTATCGCACTAAAGTGTCTCGTTTATTTTGAAAAATATTGCGAAAAATATTAAATACGCCAAGGGGGATGTTTTATATTTATTACAGTTAAATTAAATTACATAATATATAATCGCCCTTTTGCACACAATTGTTATATTTGAAATGTAATATTTTATATTATCATTCAATATATTTTTTACTATTATAATATACTCTAATTTAAAATTATTATTAATAAATATAATGATGTTTCGCAATAATTCTGGCATTTTTTTACTCCATTCAAATCAATGTATAAAGATTTTAAATTTTAACAATTTATATATATTTGCTGTTTAATAGTTTCGTATAAAATATATAAATTTATTTAATTCATTTCAGAAATTTGCATTAAAAAATAGTATACTGAGGTTTACTAATTTATATAATCGTTTTATCGTGCCGTGTTTATGAGGATCAAAAGTTTTAACTTTATTAATCCTGCTACCAAAGATTGTCAAATTTAAACCAAAAGGAATTTCAATACAGAAAATTTAGTCTGGTTTGTGGTTATATGATTGCATATTAATTTAAGATAAAAAAAAATATTATTTCTCTTTAAAAAGAGTGTCATTTTACACGTCATAATATTATATAGAAAAAGTATAGAAATTTGTTACAAATAAATTAACATTAATAGATATTCGCATTAATCCAAATGGTGATCAAACAATATTAAAATAACTAATATAAATAGCATTTTTGTATGAAAATATTTTTTCACGCCTTTATGACTTTATATATTTTTTAATGAATTTTGGTTTCCGAAAACGAGATAAAAATTAAACGTTTTAATTTTAGACAATTCGAAATATAACGCCGTACACTAATTTTAACGTTTTTTTTTTATTACATGCGCGACTCGTTTAACGTCACTTGCGTCGTTTCGATTCAACGTCGCGTACATTCATATTTGTTTTTTTATGACACCAATTCGACAAGAAGTAATTTTAAAGGGTGCAAAGTGCGCTATAAAAAAAAAGTGGACATTTTAATAGTAAGCGACACAGTCGAATTTTACGATTTTTTATTTTACCGAGGGGATGAATAAAAAAAAAATATTCAGTTCATACGGTGACACTTATTCATATTGATGTGCGCTTATAGTTTTCGATGAATATTTATTGATATAAATTATTTGCGATACAAACAACATAAAATATACATTGTACTCTATTTGAGAAGATTTAATGGCTCTCAATTTATGCAAAAAAAAAAGATTTTTTTTAACACATTATATGCAGGAAATATAATATATATTAAAAATATGAAATATAAATAAATATATATATTTTTTTGCATGAAAGGTTTCAATTATAGTACAATAGCAATATTAAACTGATGTAAAAACTTGTATTATATACATATAAATGGGAATGATTCAATGTATTTACAACGTGTCTCCGGCTTCCGTTAGCCAACTTTTCAGTTTTATTATATAAACTATTCGTTGTAAATCACGCAACCAAACTATTACTCAACTGATAATTGCATGTCTGTTTTATTTTATCCATTGCCATATATATATATATATATATATATATATATATATATATATATATATTAAAAAAATAAAATTAATTATAATAATTGATTAACAATAAAATACAATCGATTCTTTTATTATGAATATATTACGGTACAATGCGTTTATTATTATATGGAATGACGAAACATCGTTTTAAAACATTATCGTAGAATCGGACGGCATTTGCGAAATATGGTCTCAATTTACGCGAATTTTTGATACACAACGCGTTACATTCGGAGGTAAAATAGCGGAAATAGCTCGTTAATAATTTACGCGTAATAACGTTAGAACCAAAATGGAAAAGCGCGCCCGAAAACCGAAAGGCTGAAATTCAAGGGCACTTAGGACCTATTGTGTATTCAACATTTATTTAGATTAACACGAATACAAAGAAGAAAGAATTTATATATATATATATATATATATATATATATATATATACATATAAAAATACGCGAGTACAATGTGTACAGAAATGTATGTACTCATTCAACAACCCACACCGGGTTTGGTAATTTAAGATAACTGCCCACTTAGCCTTGACACGAACATATTATATCATTTATTTTTCGACTGCGCCATACTACAGCCGTTCACTGACAAATGGACGTGAATATAATACTTTTAATGATTAATATGAATAAAATTGACTCGCTCTCGGCACTCTTTCTTTTACGTTTTTTTTTTTTTTGTATTTTTTTTCACATCTGAAAATTGCCGTTTCTATTTATCGTATTCAATTTTTGATAAATAGAAAATTTCAACCCGCCCGACACAAATTTCACGGCGTGGGCGTTCCGAACGCTATGTGTTAACAAAATGCGATTCTGATCGAACAATACTAGACATTTATATTTGTTACAAGATAACCGCTTAATAGCGGAACGATTCATATATTATTTCTTGATATTCTCATCGTTTCAAAATATAAAAAAAAATATTCATAATTTTTCTTATTAAAAAATTATTATTTTTTATTTGATTTCTAAATATAAAATTTTGTAAATTTTCAGTTTCACTTTAAATATTAATATTTGTTTAAATATTAATATTTAAACAAATGTCAATTTTTCTAATGAAAAATTAATTTATTGGATAAAAATGAGCATTTCATTTATTTTTAACATTCTTCTCAGTATAGAAAATTGTATTAAATATATTATCATCAATACATTCTAATTTTAACAGTAATAAAAATTCACACTCGTATATATATATATAATAAATATATATTACATTTCCTACGAATTGAAATAATTATTAATTTCGATAGAAATCTAAAGGATTTTAATAATAATAACATAATTTAGTTAAAATGTAATGACGATAGGATATATTATGTGTTAATTATCGACTCGGTATATCATAGGGGAGTGCGATGTTAATTATTATCTATGGGTAACCTAAAACTTTGAAAAGTGTCAGATTGTTCGGTTAGCTCGCAAATAATATATTATATAATATATATATATATATATATATATATATATATATATATATATATATATATATATATATACTGATACACTATCTTATTGTGCTCAGTCGAAGCAAACTTTACAGTTGATAATCTGAATAATTGACGTGAGATCAAAAGTTAATATCCAATACTTTACATCGGATAATATTATATATTATATTTTATATAATAAAATAAATTTATATACGGACCGCTTCGAGGGTTATTATTTAATTTATAAAGTTCGATTTTATAACAAAAGACTTTTGATAGTTGAGGTTGATTATGTCTCGTATATTAGATCGTTTAATATATATATATATAAATATTGATTTTTTTTTATACATTAAAAATTTTTACTGGGTGTGCAATAACGACTTTCGGATCGTCATGTATAATAAATTTTATAGTAATTTAATACGATGCAGTTGCATTCTGTCATATATGTCATTTTACGTTTGGCGAAACCGCGAATCATGCTGTCATTTCAAGTTGTCGATTTAATGATATGCATTTTTTTTTTAATCATTCAATGTTCGATTTATTTGTAATAAACGTTCGACAAAATTTTGTAATACATTAACGAGAACCATCGATCATCGTTTTGTACAAATACGAATGTTTACAAAACGATCCGTGTGTGTCAATATTGAAACATTCGTAGTGATTTTCTTTATGTAAACAACAATTTAAAGAGTCGAATTGAAGCGATGAACTCGAATAAAAAAAAATCGTATCGCAAAAAATAAAACGTCTAATACCTGTTTTTTTAAAAACAGAAAATTTCTTCTAAATCAAAAACTTTTCATGTGCTTTCAACAATAAGATCTAAACACGCTTTTAAAATTTTAATTTCCATATTAAATATATGTATTATATTTAAATAAATAGATTATTTTATGTATCGCATAAAAAAAAATAAGAAGTAAACCAAACTGTCTTAAATTTTCATTCCTACACCACTGTCTAGGCCACAGAGTATAGATTTTTCACGCATGAAAAGCGGGTTGCGTAATGAAAAAGCTTTCAGCGGTATCTCAGGATTTGAACTCGAGACCCTTACTTTGTATAGTAACCCGTTTCGTTACCGCAACATCGCCACAAATGTCAAACCCTCTTTGAACGCACATTAATACGATAGGCGTCCGAAAAGTTGGCGTCTCTTTCAACGAAAATGTTGAAGAAATTAAAAAAAAAATCGTTCCGATATTTTAAATTATCATTTTGATAGGGGGATGCTAATTAATTTCACAGGCCCGCATATTATTTTCAACGTATAAATCATCAATTATAATAATAAAAAAATGTACTATGACAAATTTTATAGGAAATGCTGATATCATTCATTACATTATATGATTATTAGAAATAATGCGTTTATATTACATTTTCACGTTTCGTTGCTTTCATTAAATATATGATTATGAATATATATTACCCTATTCCATTTCAACACTGAAAAAAATATAGTTTACTTTCTGAAACGACGAGAAATATATTATTTATTTTATTATAAAAAAAAAACATTTGTACAGTAATAATAATAGTTTTCAGAATATTTCATAAAAAATATAAATCATTGAAAAATAATATTTTTAATATTAATAATACATTTATAAAATGAAGAAAAAATGTTTTATATTAAAATTCACGGTTAAATGTGATTTAATTTATAGTTTAAAAAAGAATAAATATTTACGAAATTGAATCATCAGTGTTACGCCCAACTTTTAGACGTTTTATTCTTTTATAAAGATTAAAAATATCGTCACATTTTTTTACTCATCAAATTGAAATAAATAAAATATAAATTAAATAAATAAAATAGCTGAAATTAATAATTATAATTATAATATTTTATGAAAATTACAAATAGCATAATGTGAAGTATTGAATTTAACCTTTCATATCATAAATACCTTTTCATAATTTTCCTGTATAAATTATTATATTATAATAATACTGTAAATTAAATTAATTATAACGAACGTCAATCAATATCAAAATTAACATTATACTATAGTTAAATGAGAACCATTGAAAAACATCATAAATAAAAATAATATATCAAAACCACCCACGAAAAACGGTGGACTAGGTGAAAAAGAGCATAAAGACCAATTCCGAAGCTTACCCCCTAAATAATAAATATTAATAATATTTCAAAATGTATATTTATTTATATTAAAACGAGTCGCGCCACAATTGCTCTTTGTATTGTCCGATTTATTGCGCCGGTGAAAGTTTTTCGCTTTTTCGACTCGACGAACGAAACTTTTCGGTTTATATTTTTGGCTGAAAATTATCCGGGCAACATCTCGAATATTATGCCGACTAAATTTTCTGAAATATTAACAGTGGCGTGCTCCACCTTATTTCAAAATTGTTATTATGTACGATGATGTTGCTCAACTGTTAGGGGCGACGACAACGGAAGGGTGGCGTGAAAAGTTAAGGGATGAGTTAGATAAAACCGCATTCTGACGATTTCAGATACATAT
This sequence comes from Leptonema lineaticorne, assembly GCA_024500535.1. Taxonomy (NCBI): domain Eukaryota; kingdom Metazoa; phylum Arthropoda; class Insecta; order Trichoptera; family Hydropsychidae; genus Leptonema; species Leptonema lineaticorne. The sequence goes on along the minus strand of JANIJI010000016.1, from coordinate 5,437,625 downwards.
AAATGTAATATATTTATATTTATGATGATACTATAACACATATAAAAAAAATCAAAGCTAGTTTTTAACCCTTTGGATTCGTGAAGCAATACCTTTTTTTAAATAGAGATAAGATTTTCTTATCTAAAATTAATTCACAAATAAGAAATCATTAAGCGGTCGCATTTTCAGTATTGAAACTGATTTAAATTTGACAATTTTAACAGAAGGCTTACTTAAGGTAAAATTTTTAATAAATATGTAACGATAAAACGATTGTATAGATCAGTATATTGGTTTTTTAAGAAATTTTCTGAAATAGTGACAATTTCTTTTTGTTTAGAAATTTGTTCAATAAATTTGTATATTCTATATAAAACCACTTGATAGTAGAGATATATAAAATATAAAATCTTAATTAGTATATATAATAATTTTAAATTAGATGTAAAAAAAAATCACCAAAATCACTGTGAAACATTTTGAGTGCAAAATGTTAAAAAAAAAATTAGTATAATTAAATATTACAAAATCTGAAATCGGTAAACATTCTAAGTGCACTACTAACACTGTAACGAATTAATCAATTTTTCACGCAATAAATTCGCATTATTCCTTACATACCCTTATCAAGATTTTGACGTCTAAATAAACGGAAGACCGTCCATCCCCTGACTCCATCCAGAGCCAGCTCAAAACCCTGAACCCCGAACATGGTTTTAAATTAAACGTATCGTTTTAAGATTGATTCGGTGCGGTTATTGAGCTTTAATCGTGCGCCCGTGACCGTTACAAGATTTAAACGATTGCGGAATGGAAGTTCACTTTGTACATCCAATATAAATAGTGGTCGTACATCACATAGACAATAGGAATCCAATAAATAGACCAATGAATAAATATGTATATATATATATATATATATATATATATATATATATATATATATATTATACATGTATGTGTGTGACTGTAATAAAGATCCGAAACTAAACCGCATCGGTTGTCGGACATTTAAATTGTTTCGCGATTAAAATTTGCACGATCGATTCAAATATAATATTAATTAGTGTATTTTCATAAAAGGAAAGGTTTTATTTTGAAATTATATCGGTGAAACGTATAATGAGTTTCTCGTGAAAAAAATTATAATATATTATTTATTCAAATAACAAAGATATCAAATTTTAAACAATATATTTTTTATACGCCTACTTTAATTTTTTAACTAATTTCTCAGTATAATTATGAAATGTGATGTTAAATGTATTCTTCGAAATATATTATGATATAAATAAATATTTTCTCATATATATATGATAATCGTAATCTTAATCATTATTTAATTATCAATGAAGACATATTTATCTTAAAATAATCTAACTATTAATGATTTTACATATTTCTACGATATTCATTACGATATTATTTTGTTTATATAATTCTAATTATATAATACATAAAATAATATCTATTTAAATATTATGTATGCATTTAAGAAAGTTATGAAAATACCGATAATGACCATTAATTATTATTTCTTTGAACTATATATTAAATTCATAGATTTCTAAGAAATATGTAATAATTATGCTGAGTATTTAAATAATTCTTGTAATAAGTATTACACAATTCATCGAAATATAATAATATATATTTCATACACAAATTATCTTCTCAACTAAAAGGTTATTAATAAATATTAATAAGTGTACAAAACAAATATATATTTAAATTATTAATAGTATTGTTTATTTTATAATAAGATACTAGAATTATTAAAACATTTTTAATTAATATTAAATACAATCTTGGATAAAAATTAAAATATTTATATATATATTTATGTTGTATTATTTACAAGAATTTATGAGTAAAATATATGAAAAAAATTAACATAAAATATGATATTTTATTTGCTACGAGATAAGAAAGGAAAAATTGAAAATAAAAAACCAGAATTGAATTTAAATTAATTTTCCAAGAAAGCATAAATTTAAAACGAGAGCGAAAAATGACAGCAAAAAATTCACAAGCGTCAAAATTAATTTTATAATTTATTTTTCACTATTTAATGGTTTCGTGGAAATTATATATATATATATATATATATATATATATATATATATATATATATATATATATATATATATATATATATATAAATGTATAAATAATCGGCATATTTACGAAATAAACGTATTCATACATATTTTTTGTCTTTAACATGACAGATATAACGATTTTTGTAGCGATAAAAATATTATAATATTATTTCTAATATATGTATAGAATACATCGAATTATTATTATTATATTAATAAAAATTTTCGCGTTACAACATTTCAATTAGATCAAAAAGTTTTCGTGTAAACGGTAATATTTTTTTTATATTGCAAAAACTTATTTTTTCAATGATTATATAATATTTATGTAAAACATGCAATATCAAAATTACAATATTTTTCTTTGAATATTTCTTATATTTACTAGAAAAATATATTAAAGTTAAAAATACGATATACATACATTTAATTTAATCATTGTTTAATAGTTTTTTTTTCAACTTCAACCTTTATCAATTAAATTTACCGTTTTCAAATATATTAATAATGATATTTATATAGAATCATTAATATAAAGCATTATATTAATGACTTTTTAAAGTTCGATTTGATCTATAGAAGTCTGGTCTATTTTTTTATAAAAGCGTCGCAAGTTCAACATCCAACTGTCAAACTTAACAGAACATTATAACATTTACGAGTATATATATATATATATATATATATATATATATATTTGTGTGTGTGTGTATTAAAATGATAAATGTTTAGTATTAAAATGCATTCAACCGAGACAAAAATAGTTCATTCGTGACACTTTAGTGAAACAAACACTTGGCAAAAGAGAATGCATTCATCCGATTCGGAAATGAACTCGGATTTCACGGCTCCCCAGGGGTACATTTGAAAAGTTTTCACGGCGAATTTTTATACGGTGGTAACGTACATGTTCGTGCACGTGTGTAAAAACATTATAACGAAAAAGTTTCAAACGATAAACGCGCATTAAAACCGTTATATAGTTTATAACACGTTTCACTCTATAATGAATGTATTTATTATGTATATTTATAAAGGAAACGTTTCTATTTAACGACATTTTCAAAAAAAAAAAAAAAATATATATATATATATATATATATATATCTTCGCGTCACTTCACAAACAAATGTTGTGATGTTAAAAGTTCGTTTTCAATGTGGCTTTTGTGGTCGTTCAATAAAAAATAGAGTGTTGATTTTCATGAATAATTTCGAGACTAGGACGATATTTCATTTTCATGATGTTTAATTATTTATTCAATTTTCGTCTAGAAATTATTTCAAAACTAATTGCGAAAATAGCTCCAGTACTATGTTAATTTAAATATTTATTATACTAGGACATTGGAAAGTTGTGATGGTAGAGTCCAGGGACTCTCAAAGTGTGGCTAAAATAAATTGAATAAGGACTTTCTGTTACATTATTAAATTTTATGTAAATTACAAACTTTTAAATAAATATTGTACTTTTATTCGAAGATTTATTTATTCTCATTAAATATTAAACAAACATATTTATTTTTATTGATACTTAATTATATGAATAATATATGTATCATAATTTTTATTTTCATTATACATTTATTTAATATTTATTAATAAATATAGCAATATATCAAGATTCTCAGTATATTTAGTTAAATGGATCATTAAAAATTAATTTACAATTTTAATATTTTATATTGAAATATAATCAAATAACTTTTAAAGAAATTAAATATTTATTTATGTTTGGACAAGAAGTATATGTTACAATTATATCTGAGATTATCTCGTTTATGCAAAATAAACGGCCAAATTTCCTAACAACCTTCACAATTTTAATAATAATTATTATTCAATTGAAACCGCGCCGAATTCGATCGTTAGATATATTTAACGATTAAAATTCGTATACACCTTTAAAAAACATACAAAGGGGTCGCAATATAAAAATTAAAATCGAACATAAAAGCTATGCGCAAACTGTAAGCACATTTCGAAACAATTACAAATTAATTTCAACATTACCAAATCGGATTACGCAACGCGTACAGAAACATTGGAAACGATCGCGATTATAGAAAATGAAATAAAATAATAATAATAATAATAATATTGATAGATGATATAATAAAATAAAAATAGAGCAAATTTGCGCCAATTTAGGCTCGATCGAGTATGAAAACGACAAGAAGCGCGAACAAACAACGACGCGACGAGTGAGAGCTTTTGACGAAAAAGCTTTCATCGCATTGTTCTTTGATGAAATTAGTTCAGCGAGCCTGGTATTGCGGTGTGCATAACTAAAAAGCAATTTGTTCTGGGGGTAGTTTCTCCCCATTTTGACAATATATATATATATATATATATATATATATATATATATATATATATATATATATATATATTTGACCCTCTCCTAGTCCGTGTCGTCTTTTAATTCCGGACCGTACCCTCTTAATTCCGGGCACCCGGTAATTGTGCGGGGAAACGTGCACATTTTTGTCACCACCCCATACTCTGTAAAGGTTTAACCAATTGTACTCGCGAGTGAGACACGCGCACACGGCACTAACCCACAGTTGTAATAACTCAATAACAACAGTTGTTAACCCTGCTGTGCCCTTTTTTTTGGCACATGCACGTCAATAGACACTGGGGGTATTAACTGGAGACCCTAGTGTCGTACAATAAATTATATAGAAAAAAAATATATATATATATATATATATATATATATATATATATATATATATATATATATATATATATATATATATATATATTAAAGCGTATAAACGATCGACGTTGTCATTTTGTTAAGATGTGAAATCAATACTGCATAAAAATCGCATTTATAATTATTAAAAAAAAATACATTTAAACAATGATATAGAAAAATAATTAAATATTTAAAAAAAATCGCACAGAGACCGTGACCTCATATAGCAATAATTAATTATATGACAAGCATGAATCGTAGTTTCATGTCTAACCTTCAGTTTTTTTTTTTTTTTTTTTGAAAAATTAAAAGTCATCGTAATGTAAAAATTATATAGTGACGTTCGAGATTCATTAAAATCAGATATGTTAATTACAGTCATTACAGATATAATAAAACAACAATATTTACTATTATATCATTTTGTGCCATATAAAAAATATATTCACATATATTTAGTGAATGTTAAATTTTATAATATATATTTTTTAATAAATTGGATTCAAAGTATATAATATACATCAATATATAATATAATACTATAGTTCAATTGCAATAACAAGGTTGTAGGAAGTAAATATCGATTTCATGAATATACAAACTGAATCTCACCTTATATATATATATTAAATATAAAATTTAATATACGTTAAATCATTCAATTCAATAATATTATTAACATTTCAAAATCTAGAAATGAGAACGAGACAGAATTCTTTATTGATTTTAATATTATATATATATATATATATATATATATATATATATATATATATTAAAATTGAATTTTTCCTATAAGTTTATATAAAATATTTCGAGTTAATATTTAATATAATATTCTGTTATGTAATATAAAATAATACAATGGTAATAAAATAAAGTATTACTGTTAAATATTCCCATTCAACGGTAATAATGCGTGATTTTCACTGTTCACCAACCAAGTTTGGATTTCGCCACATAAATAATATATATATATATATATATATATATATATATATATATATATATATATATATATATATATATATATATATATATATATATATATATATATATATATATATATATATATATATATACATATGAAAATATCGATTAACATATCACAACACTAGCAAGAAATTCGATACAATAAAATATTATCCTTAACGATCGTGGTTTTGTAGCATTGCGTGCACGTATGTAATAAAAATCAGAAGAATCGCAATCGTAAAAACCATGTGTATGTATGTATGTGTGTGTGTATGTAACAAAACATAGAATATATATTATAACACGTACTATAATAATATCGAATAAAATTTAAATCGGGGTCGATTTTATTGTCGAATTTAAAAGGAGCGCGACGATAAAATTGTACGAAATATAAAAGAAAAGACGCGAAAATCGACAAACGTCGGTTATCAGACGTTTTCGACGTCGGCGTCGTGCGACCGTTGTTGTGCGAGAGAGCGACGCATATTTTTTTTTTTCAGGTGTCGTAAAACGAATCAATTTATGCCCGTCGAACGACAAAAGCGGACGCCGTGATCCAATTAGCATCCGTAGAACTGGTTTTGGAACTCACACCGCATTCATGTATTATAAATTGCTTTATATTATGAATCAGATGTGTTCAATTCTCGCGTCGCAAATTTTCTTTAATAAAATATAATATAAATTAATAATTCTCAAGATAATGTTGACATAAGTCTGCTCTTGGAAATTTAAAGCGTTGATTTATTATCAATTCACAGGATCAAATTTTCATACATCTGTATCTAACTTTACATATTCCATTGAAATATTACATTAACAATGATCATAGAATTGATTCATACACATGTTTAAATAAATTTGACTAATGTAGTAATTTCAAAAAAAAAAAACTCGCATTCAAATTTTCAGGTCATAATTTCCATCTTTTAGATACGTATTTAACATACATAATAAATTTAAACTCATTAACGTATTCGCTATAAACGATATCATACAAAAATAGATTACACATGTTGCGGTTAATATCAATAATAAAATTGAACAATCGAACCAGTACTTCAAATAATATCGAAAATATAAACACTCTTGAATAATTTATGGGTTATATTAATAGAATAAAAATTTTATACATAATATATAATCTGCGGACCGAAAACTCGAATATCCCTATTTTCAATATACTTATATATATATATATATATATATATATATATATATATATATATATATATATATATATATAAATAAGCATTATTTGTAATCTATATATACTTGGATACAGGTTAAATGGCCTTAACATCTGCCAGTTCCACTTTTTCATATCATTCCTCTTCAAAATGCGATCATACATATGTCAATAGAAAACAAGATTAAAAGCTTGAAAAACATTAAATCGAACAATTTAATCTCAAATGGCAATATTCTTAAAATAAGTTGTTTTAATATAAAAGAATTACAAATATAATTATAATCTGAAAGTCTAAATCTAAACAATTATTACTGGAAAGCTGCTTAAATCTGGTTTAGAAACATAAATCCAATCACCGCGTCTATAAATTAGATATAAATCTCCCAATCTAGTTATGCTGATTAGGAATATAAAATTTGTACACTTTTATTATTAACACAGACTGATCTTTGGATCGACATTTTTTTTAATCTAAAATTGATCCACTAGTAGTAAAAATTTATATTACGATCGAGAGATTATATTTATACGACAAATTATTAAAACGAAAAAAAATAATGAACACGTGTTTACTTAATATAATTAGCGTTTAATAAGGAAATTTTGTACGGGAAAAAGCTTTTTTTGATATCAAAAATCTACTCGCTAAAATAAAGCTAGAGATATTAAATAAGTTAACACCATGAATTGTTAACGAGGGTCTAAGTGAAAGTTCGTGTACCTTCATAAAATTTGTTCAAAGCTAAAAACGAAGACTAATTGGTCAATCTCGTAAAAATGGACACATATTTATATTAACGTGTGACGAGTTATTTTTTTTTACATATTTTATATAAATAATAAATATCATATTTTTTTAGATATACATTAATTTTAATATCATATTGCGAGTATTTTTAGAAAAAAGAAATAATTACGAAATTAATAATATTGTCGTACAATGTAAAATTTTCTATTCAAATACAGATTATCGTTCGTATGAAAAGAAAAGCGTATTCAAAAGAATGAAAAATATTTTTGATATCACGGTCAGGATACAAAAATCAATGAATTGTACAAACCTTAAGAGATAATCTGCGAAGATTATATAGAAAAAAAAATGAACGGGACCGACCTGAAAAAAAAGGAAAAAAGAATGTGTAAATAGGAAGAAAATTTATTTTCATGAAAACGTCGACATTGATATGAATGAAAAATATTTATTTAAAGAGAATATTAAAAAAAACGTTGATATTTTCAAGCAAAAATATATTCTGTTCTTTTTGACCTTGGAGTATTTTTCGTGTTTGTGGACGATGACTTGTTCTTTATAGGGTTAAATCACAATTTATATGCACGACTTCAACATATATGAATAACTATTGCTAAAACCTTGTAATCTTTTATAGAAAAAAATATTTGGTGACAATTATAAAAATAAAATTAGTTTGGAGATTTCAAAATTTAATATTAAAAAAATAAACGATTTCAGTATGATTCAGAAATATTCAAAATAAGCTTAAAATATTACAGCAATATATAGGTATATATTTTTTGAACCATATTGTGCGTACACATAAAACAGAAAAAAAAGGTAATATATGCGAAAACTGGAAACAGGGCGCGTGAGTATTTATGATTTCTTCATTCTGCCTTTTTTTTTGCCTGCTCCATGTTCTTCTAATTTGGGAAAACTCTCGCACAAATTGATCGAGCTTTGAATAAATAACGTTTCTTGCTTTTTCCCGACCATCACCACTACTAACCACCGTCCTCAACCTCCCCCCCCCCCGAGTCTTTGGTACTAAATAAAACACTTCAAACACAAAGAATTGTATTATATAATGTGAGCTTTCGCCGTAAGACCTCGCCTTGGGTCTTTCTTGGCTCTACGAGAGCTTAATTCAGAAGCTCACCCTCTAATTCCCTTGCTGCCGCGTTTAAGGACCGTATCAAAAACCCCTGAAAATCTTTGCACTTTTTCAAGTGGCAACTATTTTCTCTTTTAAGGCGGCACACTTACATACACACACACACACACACACACACACATATATATATATATATATATATATATATATATATATATATAAATCGATAGCATTACAGACTAAAGAAAACTTGACCTCTCTTTTGAGTTTTCATAATCATCATTTATTTTTTCTTATTTTTTTTACGTATTATATAACTTCATTTTTATATTCAATTTATTTTTGTTATATAACAATTGTAGTTACTAAACTATGTAACTAAATATATGATATAAACTTTTAGTTTTATAGAACTTCTATACTTTATAATACATAACAATATTACTTTCGTTCATGAAATGTTGATATTTCTATTTGAAATATCTATTATTAGATTCAATTATTTGTCTTTTTTTCAATAAAACTAATAACGGAATGTTATCAATTCGATTTGGAAAACATATAAAATTCAATAAAATGATCTAAAAAACTATATATTTTTATTAAATAATTTATTTTATTATACATAAAAATTAAATAAAAAATTAAAAAATTGACAACGGCGAACAAAATTGCTCAGATTTTTCAGATACAACCATAAAAATGCCATAAAAAAGAATTCTGCGATATTTTAGACGCAATCCCGTCGTTTTTCCATCCGCATTCATCCCCCTAATATGACAGATCTTATAAATAAATAAACGAGCGGTTCAAAGGGGGGGAGGGGTGCCGGTTAAGTATAAACAGTCCGACGCGATTTTTGAGGCTTCTTTGAATACGAGCTGTTTTCTTTTCATGCTAAATAAAAACTAAGGAAAAACACCGCGGGAATATTAAGCTTTTGTATACACGCACACACACACACAATTCGTATTTGTTAACTTTAATCAAAAGTTTTCTCGCACTTCGCATTCTCGAGTTCGCAAAATTCTTCGGTCGGTTTCGTTCAAATTTGTACTATAAAGTCAAAATTAAAAGTTTCCAAACCAAGCGCTAGTTCTTTTCAAGGAAAATCTCGCTTTGAGTTCGATTAATGCGAAAATTCAATTAAAATGTCTATCGGGATTATAATGAGGCGATTCGTCGGAAAATTTTATTATCGAACGATTTTAATCATTATTAATGGGATTTTGTTTATCTATAAATAAATTGCACTATAATATTTTTATCTTCACATTCATATGTTATTTTATTGAAAATCTTCACTCGATAATCATAATTATAAATGAAAATTTGTATACATATAATATAGTTATTAAATGAAATTGTATATCGAGTGAATAATAATCAACCCCAAGGCAAATGTTGGAAAACAGGCTGATTGGATATCGATCGATGAGAAAACTGGGACTTCAATGGTTGGACGATATGTCGAAAGATAAGAAAGAAGCTTAACGTTGAATATAAAGAAATGAAAGACACTTTTAGATTACACTAAAACCTGTCTCAGAATAGAATAACGCCTTTAATATATCACATATCGAGCGATATGTTAATAAATATAATTATTAGCTAATCTAGCAACATCAGTAAATTATTACGATTGCTGAACGTAGACAAATCAAAAAGCTAAACCAGTTCACGATATGAATATATAGTCGTTTGTCGATTTACGTAGTAGATACGTTTTAACTCATACTAATTTAAATATATTCCATTGAATAGAAAACGGCTTAAAATAAGACATTAATTTCATATAATTTTGGAAGATTAATTTCAAAAAAAAATCACATTCATCCATAATGTTGATAAACAGTATCACGCGTCATTTTTATTGAACTTAATTCAAAAATCTTTTTTCACGACCGCGTTAAAGTGAAACCGCATAAATCGATCGATAATTATATTCGCGTGTGTTTATGAAATATCTATTTTTTGCTCACTATATATAAGCGAAAACACAATCAAAATTTCAAACGTAGAACCAATGACTTAAAACAGAATTTTGGCCATTCGCCGCCGAAAATCCCCGGTCCGCAAAACGTTGAATGGCGATTTTTAAACGAGAATCCGAAAACGATGCGGTCGAGGTCTCCGAATCTTTGTCGACGGTCAAAAAGGGACCATTCAAACGCGGGTCCAAAGAGCCACAGAAACCCGATTGACTACGCAAAAGCTCCCAGAACGGTCAAAATTACGCGTGCTAACCCCCGCGAGGGTTTTCGACGACATTAATTTTGAATGGAGTCCTTGTGTGTCCAGTTTGCGTACTTAATGCCATAGATTTACAATGGCTTTTAAATGCCACGTTACAATTTCAACTACCGAACACTATTAACGTTATTATTGTTGGAGGTCTCGATATGTTTGAACGGTAAATAAGGGTCCACGGGAACCGAATACGGTATATTATGTGATTCAGTGTAAATTTTCGTGTAGTGGAAAACAAATTTAGATTTAATGTGTGTGTGTGTGTGTGTGTGTGTGTGTGTGTGTTAAAATTAACGTAACTGTTAGTATAATGACAATGTCGTTATCGGTGCTTATCGATATTATAATATGATAGATATATCTAAAAATATATTTGTATAAAGTTTTTATAACAATATTAAAAATTATTCAAATTTGAAAATATTCGATGTTTTAAAATTAACAATTAATATATAAAAAGTATTAGTGCATCAATTTAATAAAAATAAATATAAAGTTGTATTAAAATATTTAATATAAAAATAACAGATTAAATTTGAGCGAATAAATTAAAGTACGACTTTGAAAAAAAAATGAAATAAAACCGCTTATTGAAAGATAAAAACGAAAATATTATCTGAAAGATTGTCATGCGTTATTAATTAATTTATTTTTATTTATAAATATTTAAAACAAATATAAATAATGCTGTAAATTAGTTTGTATATATGTGATATAAAAATAATATTTTTAAATATTATAAAATAAATCAACAATATTTTTATGATAAAAATTTTAATTCGTATAATAAAATTCGATGTATAAATATAAATATATAAAAACAAAAATTTGAAAATACATAAAAAAAAATAACATTCGAAAAGACAATACGATTAATGTATCGCATTGAATAGTATACTAAAAAAAAAATTAGTCCGCGAACTTACCGATAACACCGTACATATATATATAATTTTGTTAATAGCGTGCGTTAAACTGAGCAATTTGTTGCGTGAAAATTAGCTTTTTTTTTCCACTCATACATAAAACGTGTCCCACGGCGACAAGACGTGCAAACTTTTGACACAATCTCACTAATTAAATTCGTGTCGCTAGCAAAAAAAAAAAAAATAAATAAATAAATAACAACAACAACAACAAAAAAAAAACCACCAGCACTAGTTAAACGAAAAATTCATAGCATTGTTAAAAGTTGTACATGGTCAATAACCGAGGCGGAATGAAAAAGCGTGGCAGTTAATTAGAAATTTACGAAGAATCCTCTTTCGGTATTTAAAAATTCAGTAAGGCTTAAAGAAAGAACTCGGTCTGTCTATATATAGTTTCTTTCTATCTATTCTTCTTCTTCTTCTTCTTCTACAATTTTTTTTTCTTCTTTCATTTTAGACCGAGCTTTTTCATCAACGGTATCTAGTAGAAGTGACAACGGAACTTTAGTAGTAAAAATATAACTTTATGCTGGCGATTTTGACCTGAACTGTCATTAACACCTCTGGTTTTTTTTTTTGGTTCTTTTTGCACTTTTTATTTTATGACAAAAGTTTTAATATGCTTTTAAAATTTTATTTAATATTTTTTTGAAGACTTTTTTAAGTAAAACTGAAATTTTACTGCAAAGATTTTTTTAATTATAAATTGATTCGTATAAATGAAGAATTTTTAATTAATATATAAATTTTCATTTATTATCAATATTATCAATAAATTTAATTTTAATATTGACTACATGTAGTTGACAATTTACAACAACTCTAAATCATAGATAAAGGTCAAATAAAGGCTTCTAAATGAATTTATTAATATAGTTCAATATATGAAATTTTGAAAATAATTTATATAATAACATTTACTCTATTATATAATAATAATAATAATAATAATAAAGTATGAAATAAAAGATCATATTTTATACAACTGTATGAAAATATCTTTTCAAAATCGTACCCCTTTTATGCTTTATTCAGATTTCATTTGAAAAGAAAAAACTTTGCGCGTCACTGATGCATAAAATGATTAAAGCTTATATTTTATTTTACGACAATAAATAACATTAAAAATATTTTTTTAATGTTATAAATTACATACCTATGTTATAATAATTAGTTAACGGATTCATACGGCTGCTTTGCTTTTAATGAACGTTGCAAAAAAAAAGTAAAAATATATAATAAAATATTAAAAAGCAACACGGAAAGTTGACGCTTTCACATAAAAAAAAATTTTTTCACTCGCAGGTTGGCTTATTAAAATATGATTTATTAAATAAAGTGACAAATTTTTACGGCGTTCTTTTTATTATGAAAATATCATTAAATATATCAACGCCATGTTTTCGTTCGCCGAAAATAAAAATGTATTCGTTACGACTTGTCAATATTATTTCGCAAATCCGACGATAATTTCTTTTTTAACGACGTTCATATTTAACTTTTTTTTAAATTAATTTAAAATATATCATCAAATCGTTTAAGAAGTTCGCAGAAGAATTTTTAAGAAGTTCGACTTTTGAATATTAATTATTAAATATTTCGATTTATATCTGATTAGATAACTTAATAGTTAAAATAAAAATCTTTTTTTTCAATCATGGATATTTTTTTGAGTCTCAGTGTTAATTTATATTTTAATAGTATTGACTCATTATTTTCATATTGATATATACAGAAATTAAATAGAGAATTAATCATTAATATTTTTTTAATAAAATTAGGTACAGTAAGTATATTTATATATCGTTAAAAAATGTAGAAAATAAAATAAATTTGATCGTAATTTATCGAGAAAATTTTCAGGTCACCAAACCGAGGCAGGCTTCTGTCGTTTAATATATTTATCGAATTTCGTTATCGATTAAAACTCGATCGAGCAAGTAAAAAAAAAAAAATGAAAAAAAAAGTCAACGGTCGAAAACGCATTTCGAAAAAAGCCGTACATTTTCCACCTTCTTAGTATTAATTTATTTCGTTCGTCCGCTCCTTTCGACTGGGGAAAAGCGCGAAAATCGGCAGGATGTTAAAAAAATATAAATAGAGAAAGGGAATCGAATCCGGACGAAAGACTGTTGCCTAGATGGAAAATTGGAAACAATCGAAACAGAAAGCAATCGAGTGTAGATAACGAAAGCAGTTAACGTTTCGTCTTTATTATTTTCGAATACAAAATTGTCCTTTGCGAATATTCAACGCGAATTTAAAATTCTACAGGATAGAACGAAGTTTCCGATGACAACCCCGTAAATGTTGACTGTGTGAATAATGTCTATATACATATATTTAAATATTTTAATATTTTTATAATATACGTTTATATAAATAATGATATTTTGTGTAAACAACTAACTGTAACTACGAAAATAAAACGTTTATCGTGGTTATAAATTGAATATAATGGAAAATACTTCAGAAAGGTCTAAAACTACTACAAACACGAATAAAACGAACATTTAGATGATGAATCGAGACATTTCTTTCTATTTTAATGACAAATGTCACTTAGAAAAGATAGTTGATATGATTGATTGTCCAAGATATAAAGTATATATACTCTATAGCTAGCTATCGGATCAATACTTTTAACATAAAATGGAAATTTTCAATCTATTTCAGGATACCATTTAATTTGAATTTCGTTTTAAATAGCTGCCTAGTGCTTGAAACGAAAGGCGTAAAGTTATCCTAATGTATAAAATTTATTATATTAAGCTTGTGAAGATCTATTTTTATCATAATCGATAAATAAAAAGTATTTATTTGATATTGATTTCTTTACAATTACTGATTTTAAAAATATTTTTTTTTTTTTAGAAATGTTTAACTTTAAATACATTAATGATTAAAAAAATCTATAAATTTAGATTCTCAATATTTTAAACAGATCTGTGATATGAATAAAAAATACAACAATATTCCGCGAATTAATTAATTAAATGAAAATTATGTACAATGAAATTTTATCAAGGGAAATATTTTTTTTATTACAATTGTAATTAAAAAAAAACATTTCAAACATAAATAATGTTTACGACAAATATATATATATATATATATATATATATATATATATATATATATATATATATATATATATATATATATATATATATTCAAGAAATATTTCAAAGGTTTATAAGAGGAGAACCGAGAACGCTTTTAACAATGTAATAATTAGAAGTGTTTTATAATTAAATGTAATAAAATGAGCGAAGTGTATATTCATAGAGAATAAGAATCGTCCGTTTTAGAATATACAACAGTTCTGAGAATTTCTTTTGATGCAAAACGTTATATTAGAATATTCAAAATAAATGTAATTTCATGCTTAATTCACGTCGAAATTCGCGTATAAGCGCACATTTTTCACCGTAAATTATATACATCATTCGCGTTGCAATGAATGTAAATTAACACTCATATTAAAATCTGAGTCGAAGAAATATTCCGACGTAATATTTTAAATTCTAGATTTCGCTGTAAATTTGTTCGCAGCGAATAAAAGCGCACACATTCTGTGTATTGAAGAAAACGGGCGAATGGAAAACTTTTGAAGAAAATTTATAATTAATTCGCGAAACGTCCATAATTCACGTATGTGAACATTTGTATGTTTCGTTTCGAAAAGTTTTCTCGTATTTTTTTTTTTAGATTTTTCATTTTATCGCGAACGGATGTGCGAAATATGAAAACGAACACGAATTATTAAAATGGCGATCGATGTAAATAATATCACACGTTATATATAATACAATTATATTATTATTATAATAATATTAATATATTATACGAATTTAAAAGACAAGTAAACACAATCGTTGTGGTTAAAATCAGAAAACGCGTTTGAAAATTTTCACCGATCATAACTAAATAGAGTACTATGAAATCTGAAAATAATTCATAATTATAATACGATTTATGACATGAATTTAATATTACAATGAAAACAAAGCTTTCAACTACATAAATACAAATTTATTTTATGACGTTGATATACCAAAGAATATGTAATTAATATTAATATAAACCGTACAATTAAATATATTAAATATTTCATCACATAATATATTCGATATATTTTGAAATAAATATTAACGTTTAACGATTAGATGTGAGGGGAAAAAAATTGAAAAATCAAAATATACGACTTTTCAGAAATTTTCTTCACGTAAAAATTACCAATGTCGAAGAGGTTTTCGAGGAAAAAAACATCCCCTAAAAGTGTTATAGACTTATAGATATATATATATGAATTTATATGTCCATACAAGGCAATTTATTCGAGAACGTTCTGGACACGTCGAGGCCTCGTTTTATATGCATAAGAAGTAGAACAACTGTCAGTGGTCATATTTTTTTCTGGGGTTTCTTTTACCCCTACCTGATATACGGGGCACATACATAAACAATTTTGCCGACCTCTCGTATAACATCTTAATAATAATATTATACAAAAGCAGATAAAAATAACACGTATTCTATCGTCGATATATATTTCGTATATATTATAAAACAATGCAAATATATGATTTAGTTTTAATAATTGATATTTAAAAAAAGCAGCCTGAAATTTAATATTAAATATAATAATGCAATGAAAGCCGGTAAACACATATAATAAAAGTATGGCGCTTTGTAACATAAAATAGAAAAAAATCAAATTTACCCGGGAAAATTTATAATTTTTATACTTTTACAGTAACACGCAGAGATATGAGATTAAAGGGGAAAAAACGGACTCATGAAAAAAAAAATGAAGAAATATAAAACATTTTTTCATATTAAAAATAATAAAGAAATTTCCCGACGGGGAAAACTTTCTAAGCGAGAATTCCGCGGTGAAAGTTCGAATTTCAAGGTGGTACCCGTCGGAAAAAAGGGAACCCGCAAAAATGAAATTAGAATTTGGCGGGAAAAAAAATCCTATTAAAACTATTCCGATGCAGGAAATGGGAAGCGGAAGCCGGAAATGGAGATGATGAAAATTTTGCGAACTTTATACTCATCGCTGAAACCCTTATTTCATGTTTAACATACATGTCAAATAAATATGTATATATTAATAGTAACTACCATATTGTAATGCATTATATATTCATTTAAAATAGTAAAAAAGTACTGCTTAATATTATTTTTTTCAACGTTAAAGACTTTGCAAATTATTTTATTATTCTAAATGATTTGATTCAGTATTGATTTATATGACAAAAATCAATATTTGATACGTATAAATGTTTATATTGAAAAATTGGATCTCTAAATTACGACGTTATTTATACTGAAGTAAAATAAATAAAACTCCACTTTCAGTATTGAGGTTACGTATAAACAATAAAATTCTTCTAAATAAAATAAACGTAAAAATTGTAAGGCTTCGTAGACTTCTGCAAATGCGGTAACGGCAATATAGCAAAGTGACGCTAAAGACTCATGAAGGAGCAAGGAAAAAGTTCGACTTTACGACACGAGAAGAGAAAAAAAAGGACGTAACGTGGGAAAAAATCGACAAATCGTCACACGGGAAACGTTTATGTATATATATATATATATTCCTGAAACTGAAAAAATATCCTCACAGGGGCAACTCGACGCGATTTCGTCTATCAAAAGCGTGAAAAAAAACCGCTTTGACGGCACGAAGGTAAAAAGAAGCCGGTGGGGAAAAAAAAAAAGAACGAGGTAGAAAAGCGAGCCGCAGCGAAAAGAAAAAAGATAGAAATGGGACGAATGTAGCGCGCAACGAAACGAAAGAAGAGGAAAGAACGAAAAGGGCACGGGAAAAGCTCGACGAAAGCGCTTTTGGTTTATGACGTCGAGCGGAACGGTTCGGTTCTTAATTTATTCAACAGATGGCGTTACAAACTGTCAGGCAAACCGATTCTATGGCATTGCGCATGAACAATCTTTTAATATTGGATAAATACCAAATAAATTTTTAATTATCGATAGCATTTTTAATAGATAGAAATTTATTTTCAATTATTATTTTTTTATTAAAAATATTAATTAGACACAAATATATTTTATAATAATTGAATCATCAGTTCTATGCATAATATATAATTAACCTTATGACTTAATCGCTGAACTTTTAAGGGTATATTTTAATAGATTTTTTTTCATATATATATATATATATATATATATATATATATATATATATATATATATATATATATATAAGAGATACTCCAATTGATCATAATTCTGTCGTCTGTTTTATACGATCATAATTAATTCCGCATCCGTTTCATAAATGATAAGTTTTTCCAAAGTTACGATCGCAATAATGTCACCGTCGCATTTTTATAATAGACAATTTTTGTACCGAAGTTACAACCTTCGCGCTCCCTTAGGAAAAATATTAAAGGAGGAAAGGGATATTTGATCAAACGGGAAGAAAATAACGATCGTCCAAATCGTCAAAGCGCTTCGACGTAGAAAAATATTTAAACAAGGCCGCCTTCAAATAACATTATTAAGAAATAAAATTGTATACACATAATTCTAGACGGTAATATAACCGAGGAAATTGCTTTTTTAGCGCTTAAATAGATAGACAGCTTTTTGCATAAAACGAATTTCTTCTTATTCATACATATTTTACTTGAAAAAAAAATATTTCTATAAATTGTTACAAAATTTTAATTTTGAAAATCGATCGAAACTCTCACTTGATAAATATAAACTTTGTTCAATCCAATGACGTCTATCCAATTTGAATTAATTTTCGAATCGGAAATAACATGTATATATTAAATATTAACGATACAATGTACTAAAATATACTTTATAAAACGTCGAACAATAATGAACGATAAAGAAAATCAATATTAACGACGCCAAAAAGGCTTTTTATTCAAATTTAAATAAAGGATAATCAAAACGAAAGCAAAATATACCATATGCCGCTTACAAAACGCTTGAAATTTAGACATAATTACATTTTTCTTTCTTTATATATTCGGTTTCAAAAGCTTTTCTTATTTCAAAATATAAAATATGTTAATAATACGAATTTCTTTGATTTCGTAACAATGATGAATTGGAAAAATATTTCACGCGAAAGCTTTACATATTAAAAGTCAAAATTAAATGGCATATTTTCTATTGTAGATTTGCGATATTTATTATGATTGACGATTACTGATATTTATATTGATATAATTACAATAGTCTAATTAGTTTACTCTCATTATTTAAAATTATTTATATGCAAAACTTTAAACTATAATATAAATGAATTTATATATGAAAATATTTAATAAAATACATCAAAATTATAAAAAAAATTAATGAAAAAAATTATAAAAACAATTTTAAAGAAAAAAATAAAATAATAATAACAAAGAATTCAATATCCAAATCGGTTTAAATTATTTCATCTTGATTAAATGTATTGAATTGTTTTTTACGACGCGAAAATAAAGAAAATAAAAGAAAAGATACGATTTTCGAGAATTTTCTTCTCAATCAAATATCATTAATTATAAAAACAAAACGAGGAAGCGAACAAAGTTAAACAATATTAATTCTCTTTAAATGAAAATAATCG
Source organism: Leptonema lineaticorne (assembly GCA_024500535.1). Lineage (NCBI taxonomy): Eukaryota > Metazoa > Arthropoda > Insecta > Trichoptera > Hydropsychidae > Leptonema > Leptonema lineaticorne. Next base: position 5,418,021 of record JANIJI010000016.1, on the reverse strand, counting down.
AAAAAAAAATTTCGACAGCGGACAATTGAAAAGTTTCAAACGCGAAAAATTAATCGAAAGGAAAATTCGCAAAATAGAAACAGACGTGAAAATTTCTATTCATTACATACAGTGAAAAATTATTCTCAATTTTACCGGTTTAAAACGTTTTCTTTTTTTTTCTTTCTCCGTTATTTTGCGACCGCCAAACGTAAAATGTTGTCGTTCGGTTTTTCCGCCGTTCGTTTTATTTTTCACGGCGGAAAACCGTAAAAAAAAAAGAATCAAGCAATGGGGAAGGGCAGATGGAGACAAAGACGTTATAAAAAAGACATGACGAGAAGAAAGAGAGATAGAAAATAAAATTTATAGAAAAAAATAAAGGAAAAAAAGACTTTTAACGCATTAACGAACACCCGTTTTCCAGGAACCCTTTTTTCGAGTCGGGAAACTCGAAAAACTTTTTTTCTACGTCTATGTCTTACTGAATATAACGCGAATATATAATATTATAGGGTGAAGGTCACAGTATAGGTAGGTAA